>JARHVA010004290.1:315000-347500 GCA_037957365.1 Torreya grandis | reverse complement strand
ATGGAAGCCCAAAATTCTATTTGTCATCATATACAAATACCTAGAGATGTTCTTGACTACTCACCGACACAAATGGAGGGAGAAAATCATTTGAAGAGACAAACATATTTTTGTCCTCATGTGTAACTATTTATAAATGCTTTACTATTGTTTGATTGTGAGTTATGGAAAATTTTAGATGTAATTTATCTTCTTGTGCATGCAAAGGAAAGCCCATTACCTTGTAATGATTATAATTAGAAAGCTTCAACTATGATGAAAACAAAAAAGATTCAAGACCATTAAGAAAATATGGATTGGAATGGTAGTTGGACATTCTTCTACACTTTGAATCATTACCACATCTATGAAAGAACCATTAATTTTAGCTTTTAAACCAAATATTACCACATATTGACATTTGTCATGCCACATCGAATCCAACTAGGCATTCATGTGGCCTAAGAGTGAATAAGTAGACTAATTGGCTCCAATATGGACATTTTTCACTTCCTCGTGTAATCTAAGCCCTTTGAAAATTATACCTCATCTCACATCATTGGATCATCCTTGATTGATCAAACATGAGCCATATATCTTGTGTTATATCTTCAAGTTCTAATTTTATGAAACACAACTGTGCCACTTATCATTTTTGCATTTACTCACAGGGTCCTTAAATTTTCAACATTAGCTATGCACCATCAGATATGGATAGGATGAATAAACATGCATTATTGGATCATGATTTTATGGGTGGGGAATGATTGGATATTTCCTATTCTTAGTCTCAAGGATGTACCATTTGGTATCCCTATAGGCTTCTTGTGTACTTCTGACTATCCAACCTTGATCACATACTATCAAATCATCCTACTCTACATCAATGTGATCCATTAGATCTACCTCCATTTGAAATCAAATGGCTATTTCAAGGGGCCTAAAATTAATGCTCACATGATTATATTGGAGTATTTGAATCCCAATGGCTAGTCCCTATAGCTTAAATTTGACATCTACACGCCTCTCAAAAGATGCCTATGAGACCATCACCTATGCAAACTCAAAAATTTAATTAGGACTTTACTTATCAGATCTTTATCTTTTAAATTATTTCTTTCATCATCCCTTTGGTCTTTATAAAAAAAGTTATAAAGCCTTTTGTCTTCATCTTCTTGTGGTCCATAACATCCTGGTCTTCGAGAGAATTATTTGGGGCATTTCTATCACAACAATATCTCTAAAGCATTGAGAATTCTTTCAGACCTTTTTCATGTCAAGACAGTTGTCTCAAAGAAAAGGTCCAAAATAATTTTCCCAAAATATATAATCCCTACATCTTCTAAAATAAATCTATCTTTACATTTTCCTCGAAGAAATGCAATTCTCTTAGACTTTTTACACAAGAAAAATGTCTGACAAAAATATGACTTCTAATCCATAACAACTTTGATAAAAGTACCCTTCAAGATTTATATAAGTACCTTTTAGGCCATTTACACATACCCTTCATAAGTTATGTCAAGGGCACCTACCCTATAGAGTTTCCCTTCGACCTTTGGAATGGCCCTTTTAGATCTCTTGAAAGTGCCTTTTAGACTTTTGAAGGTGCCCTTTGGGAATTTTACAAGGGAAAAATGATCGAAAGAATTTATCCTTCAAGGATTTTGCAAAGGCAAAACTACCCTTATGAAAGTGCTCTTCAAAAATTTTACAAGGGAAAAATTCCTGAAAAAATGGCCCTTTGGAGATTTTTCAAAGGTAAAATGACCCTTCAAGGTTTTTGTGTGGATAAAATGGTTAAAAGAATTAGTCCTTTAGAATTTTTTTGAGAAAAAAATGCTTGAAGGAATAATCCTTTGGACTTTTTGTAAACATTTTGGCAAAAATAAATAAGTCCTTATAGTTTACCTAAAATAATGAAAATATCCCTTTGGGATTTTTGTGTGGATAAAATTCTTGAAGGAAATATCCCTTTGGGATTTTTATGTAGAAAAAAATCCCAAAAAATATGGCCTTTGGATAATTTACGTGAACACTTTTCTAAAATATTATAAGGACTTTGTACAAAGTAAATACCAAATTAACATAAGGAAATACCTAATACAAAATGCTCAAGGTAAATACACTAAGGAAAGACCAAGTTAAGTCACCTAGCTGCTTTAACTCGAACTTGACCTTTTAAAGGAGTACTTAGAGATGTAAGTTAGGCTAAGGACTTTGTAGTTTGTACTAGACAAGGGTCCAATTACTTTAGTGAAATTTTGGTAACTAATAACTAGCATGTCATAGAAGAAACTAACGTAGTGTGCTACTATCTAGAGGATTGTGATATTTTCTAAGAGGGTTTATTACTCCTAAATTCCATTCATAACACCTTGCACAATTCTTGTACCATTTATGTAACTTGTCACTTATCTGTCTCAGTCAATTTTTAACTACGTATATCTCTTGTAATTCACTATTAGTTATATAATAATTAGATAAATCAATTATTTTACAAATATGAGGCTATTGATATTGTTATATTTATTCCCTAATTTATTATTCTAGCATTTTACCAACCTAGGGTTTTACATTCCATAGCTCCTTTAAAATTTAAACCAATTGCATAATAATACACATTATCCATGTCTATAAAGAATGAATATTATCTTTATTTATTAATGAAAATTATGAATGTAATATTTTCATATTGTTACACTTGGATATGTTACATTTTGATCAACTTTGTAATTAAGTAGATCAAATATATGAACACTAATAAGGTGAAAATTAATAATGAATAATCCCAAGCCTTCATCAAATTATACTATTGAAACATCCAATATGAGTTTAATTCTATTACAATTAGATGTTGAAGGGCATGCATGACTAATTTTGGTCTTCCACCCCATAGAATTCAAGCTTTTAATATCTAAAATACTAATCCCATTGTTTTCCCATAACTTATTTTGGTTCTATAGTTTATGTTGTTAACACTAGACAAGATAGGGTACTCCATCATGTGTAATAAAATGGAGGTAGTCAACATGTTCCTCCTAAACCCCATCCACCTCAAATAAACCAATATAATCAATCTAAAAGTTATGGCATCATACATCAACTAAAGAACACCCATGATAAGATTTCTTTCTTGAATTTATTCAAGAGATCTATGGTTAACAATGACATATTATATGAGGAATCGCTAGAAATAAATTTTTGTAGTGATACAAAACTTACATCATTTGCCTATATCATGAATACATTTGAGGTTATTTAAAATTGATCACCTTTGACAAATAATAATCACCTACATAACACACAAGAGAGAAAAATTTTCCATTATTCACTCAAGTTCAATTATAAAAAAAAAGTGTTGTAGATAATGGTTATGGATTGAATATATGTAATAATAAATTATTACAATAATTGGGCATCAGTCTGGTTAATATTTAAAAATAATAATAAATCATAAGATTATTTTAAAATACTCCACAAAAAATAATTAGGATCATATCATTGGATGCAAAACTAGGTCCCAAGATGGTACTTATTACTTTACACATTATGCCTAATCAATTACATTATAAATTAATTTTGGGACAACCTTAGATATATGTTATGGAAAACATCCCATCAACATTACATAAATGTATAAAATTAATGCATGATTTCTATTATTATAAACAACCAACATATGATGATCATTTAAATTATTGTAAGATGACCCAATCTACTATTTAGAGCCAGTCAAAATCATAATTGGAAGATAATTATATCATTCCCCCATGACAAACCATTCCAATATCTCAAAAACATACATATGAGGTGGGCAAATGAATTATTGAAGAGTAAAATAAAGAAATCATAACATAAAAACCAACTATAAAATAGTAACCATAAGCTAATATAAAACAAATGAAACCTATTCTTGATCTTTGTTTAGTGGTGAATTTAGAAAATAAATATGGAATGGTCATTGATTATTATGACAGTGATTATGATGCTAACAACATATAAATTGATACATGATCAACTACACAATTTAAGATTCAATCCTTTAGATGAATATTTATCTCATATTCTATTCACATCTATTGGATATGGAGACTATTGGGATAATTCATATACAATGAAAAATGACAAATCATAAATTCCTAGTTATGCACAATATTCTAGGGAAAAAAAAAGACAACAATGATAGATCATAAATATGATTGAAATGCAAAAAATAGTTACAATACTATCTCACATCAGGCACATGGGATATCAAATTCAAGCATAAATTATAAAAACAAGCAATCATACATTTTAGTAAATAATGTGAAGGTGTTAGATATGAAAAATCCCACACCATTTCAAGTAACAAGTCTATAGGTTATACCAAAATAAATATTACAAATATTTATTGATCATAATAACATCACATTACCATCTACTATACATCAATCCATGGGACATATCTCACATCAAGAAGGCAAATCATATTGTGTTTATCATAAAATAATAGGATATGACACACATCATTATGATGCATTACAAAATAAGATATCTAAATAAAAGAATGAATATATTATTAATGTAATATTGATTCAATATGAACTACTTGCATCAAGATCTATAAAGACATAATTTATAAACACAACAAGAAACAAATGTCCTTGATGAGAGGTATTGACCATTCCAACATATATAGAAGGTGATTACTGAATATAGATTTAGATTGATGAATAATAACTCTCAAAATTATGTAGTGGCACATTATTAAAAAAATTGGGTCTCAACATTAAAAACATATTCAATTGACATCATGGTACATTTCTTATACATATTACCATACCTATTGCTTGTGGTCCAAAGGTCATTGATACATGCATTTGGGTGACACCTTCTACCACCCAGTTGACACTTATGTTAGGATTGGAATTTTTATACATTATGTAGGCCACAATGAATTAAAACATTAATATATATCCTTCTTACATGAATAAGATACAATTATGATTCAATATAATGGTAATGGTACTCATCAAAAGGCAAAATATTTAAAAATAACAAGCATAAAATATGAACAATTAGAGACAATGGAAGAAAATGCAATGTGATTACATAATCTCAAGGACAAGACATGATATGTCAACTTTGATCCTGATGAGGATGAACCACTCATTTATTTATGACCACTACTTTCAAAATTGTCAAAAAATTAAATTAAAAAAATAAAATAAAAAACATTCAAAATATTCAAAAAAATCAAAACCAGGACCTAAGCATGACATGATTACTAGATTGCATTATTTACATATGTTATTTAACACATATTTGGTATGTGCCATATTATTTTCATACACACATACATTTTAATGTATATGTGTGTAATGTAAGACATACAAGTTATAGGTGGACATATAAATGTTAGAATTTACTCTACCTAGTGGCCCTACCAATACTAGGGACATCTTATTCCATATGTTTCACTATAACAAGTTATATATTTTTATGACCTATCTACCATGTTGAGATATCTATATTACTTACACATGTATTTATATTTACTTATATTTTACACAATGATACATGAATATGTAATTATAATATGATGTGACATGCATACATATAGATGGTGTAGATTAGTCTTTACTTGTTCTATAATACATTGATGTTATTACTCTCTTACACAATAGATTAGTTGTTCTTGTATATTATGTGTGACCCCTTAGCCTTGTTTGATGTGACATATCTATGTACCTTGCATGTGGAACCTATCCTTATTTATTGTTACATATTCATGTCCATTGTATGTGACCCTTTGCCTTATTTGTGACATTATTTACTGAGCTTGCTTATATTGAGTTCTGCTATGATCAATATCACACATTGTTATGGCTTATTCTTATTTATTTATATTTTTAGTGATAATTAATACTGCATGGTTCATCTATACATCTATTTATACATGACATTTATATTCCCTACATTATATATCTTATTTTATTGGCATATGTATTAATATGATGACTTATTATCCACATGTTCACATGAATATACATGATGCTATCTATATACATGACATCATATAATTATATTTTATTTTGAGATTATTAACTTATAAGACACATCCCTAATCTCAAAAGGGGTGAATTATAGTGGTATTTTTATAGAGACATAAGGATCCATGAATAAAAAAATTAAGTTTTCCAAATTATAGTATAAATTTTAGACATTTAGAATGTTTCAAATATTAGATGGTTCAGTTACATGATACATATTGGTACATTAGTATAAACTATATAATAATATGCCATACAAATTCACTTGCATGGCACTTACTTTATAGATTCTTGAGTACACATTCATACAAACTTGAGTGCATATGCATGGTCATATGTACACAATTTATAGGAACATAAATTATATATTTTTACATATTCATACATTTGAAATATAGTTTCTCAAATTCAACATATAGATGCATAATATTATATATCAATTGGTACTTATTCAAGGGGCATGATATCGGTTCATGCACATATACAAAATTTTAGATTCATAGGGCAAGATGTAATTTGATTCATATACATACTATGACAATTTACAATTGGCTTAATTATAAAATGGAATGATACCAATTCATGCACATTTACACATTTTATAGTGATCATTATTACTATTTTTATTTGAAAATAGTTTTTCAATCTACGTAAAGTTGTGAACAAACTTGAATCTAAAAATATATTCAGAGGTGATGATTCATTATTTTATGAGTAATGTACATTGATGTTAAATAATGCTCAATGGCCATAAACTACTTCTAGTGAACCCATTTTATTGTTCCCATTATTTATCAAATCTAAGTAATCATTTAGGTTAGTACATTGCAAGCTTCTCCCCACATATATAAGGCTAGGGCATGTTGTATTCCCAGCGTAATCAATTTAATAGTTATTAAAAAATGGGTGTTGATCACCCTTAATTTATCCATGGTTCAAAAAGAGGAATAACTCTCCAAGTGATTTAATGGAAATCACATATTTATAATGCTTTAACAAGGAAGCATCATCTCCAACAAGATGCAAGAGAATCATAGTTTTCACCAACAAATAGGTGTAATCATTCATTACTCTTAAATTTTTAACTATCAAGTTTATATTTCAAATTTAAATTTAAGGAAATTGAAAACCATATGTATGTTTCAAGTTTTATTTTTGAGTGACCTCCATAATGGAGCTTCCTACTATAGATAAAGGATATTTTACACACTAATGTATATCTTTTTATTTTACTCTAGTAATTATATTACTAGATTAAAGGGGATAAATTGTAGATACAAGAATTTGGTTTAAATTACTTAATAATGATAAGCTTGACATACATTTACGACAAATGAATTATACACATAAATATGGTAGTAACCCACTATTTTGTCACACATACATGCTACATTATGAGTTTGACCCTCTCCTATTATATTAAAACAACTAAAAAAACCTTAAAATCTATACCAAACTAGCTTATTATCTCATACAAACATTCCTATAACTTTAGTTCAACCCTCATCTACATCACTAATGTTAGTTTGTGTTAGTATAACCAATAAATATTGACATGCATCTATAGATAGTGATCCTCTCCCAACAATGACTACTTTTAAAAATCAAATATTTCATTAGGGTTTGTCCATATTCATAATGTGTTGGTGGGATGAAATATTACATAATTGGACTCATATATACAAATCAAGGCCTCACTTGATATGGGACTTGATACTTATCTAGTACACATCTATACACTATAGCATATTGAGTAAAACTACCATATTCTTTCCAATTTAAAAAAACTACCACTATGAGAAACCCACAACCAGGTCTTAAGCATACCAAATAAAATGTGAATCATTATTTACATTAATATACTAAAGGATAACAATTGTATAATCACACTAAGTAGGAGAACTATGTGTGGCTTGATTTACCTCCTTTGAGTATTGGGTACATAGGTAGTGGTCAATCATCAAGGGGGTGATTAGGGTAAGCTCAACCCATTACATTTTTTTGATTTTTTTAGTTTTATATCCATCAGAACCACACCTAGGTTTTCAAGGTGAATGAGGCTACTTTTTAGAGTTGTGCACACCATCAAGATTTAACATCACACATATAGATAGTTCAAAGATAAGTGAAGGTGAATTTAAGGTCACAAACTTTTTTTTCCACACATGTCACTATTGACCACTACATATTAGTATCAAAAATTAATAATGACCAAATATGATGAAACTGACCCTATGTAGATAGAAAAACATTTTCAAATCTAGACAAATCATAGGTCTACTTAAGTCTATTTTATACTATCGTAAAATATAGTCACATTAAGACATTTAGTTAGAAAACTGAATTACTTATACATTTTTTATACTTATATTTATCATATTCCATTTATCAAATCATTGAAATCTTATTAAATATTATACATTCACATTTAGGCTTAAATTTCACATTTAGTAATCTAAATTCACATACTAGTTTCTATTCTATTAGGGCTTATAAAACCAAATCAGGGTAAATAATTAGTTTATATTAGGACATAAAATATTTTGTTATCTAAGATGCACTTTTAATTATGAATAAATAGACATTTATTTACACATTATTATTTATAGTGACTTATTGGGCATCACCTAGATGCAATGAGTGTTGAGTGAAACATTCAAACTCATGAGAGATGGGTTCTTGTGAACCACTACTCATGAAAAATGGATCAACTTATGTTAAATCAAAACTATAGAGTTGAATCTAAAAATCATATCACATAATGTATTTATAAATTATGATAAATAATATCTTTAGTGGCTATGCTTAAAATAGTTTTTGCCTATTTTGAACGCATATCCCTAATAGATATGGCTTCCTTACTATCTTGGACCTCCTTATTTATCTAAAAAATAATTTGATGCATATAGGAAAAGGTTGATCCATTTAGTCCATTCTATAATCCATAATACTATATTATTTTTTATTCCTCATGTGAGGAGGACCATTGACCCTCCTCCACATGTGATCTTCCTTTATATATTCATAGTCATTCTTGCTTGACATATACATGTTTATTATTTTATAGTTTACAATCATGTAAATTCAATCATGGTTGAAAGAATTGAGATCTTTTATTCATATATCCTAGAAGCTAAATAATATCCATACAGCATGGCCCATCTAATATTATAACATGGTATCAAAGCTTTCATAAGCTTCACTTTGTTTTAATGATGACTCCATCTCTAGAAATCATCTCCTATTCACTTTCTTAGGTTTTACATCAAAATTATATCATACAACCTTTGCTAGTTTTGACACTTTAGGTTCTCCTTCAATAATTTTCAAGCATCCATTGCATCTAGAACATATAATAAATTTTGTTTTGTCTCTTATTTCATAAAAATGAAGCTAAAATGCATAATTAATGGAGGTCCAAAATTTTAATTTTTGAATGTAATTTTTGTAATGCATTATTGTTTCCTATAGTTTTAAAAAAAGGAATGTAAAAAATCAAAAGGATGGGTTGTAATTTTATATTTTACATTGTTTTGGTTTTTTTTTCAAAATTTTAAACTATTAATGGCTTTGTAACATAGTTATAGGAAAAAATGTGTTTTTTTTTTCAAAACCTAAATATTTTTGGTCATAGACTTTAGTAAAATTAAGTCTTCTTCCTAAGAGACGTTTTGATACTCCTTTTTATTCACAACTAGTTATAAATTCTTTAAAACTCATTGCCCACAGAACCTGCTCCATAAGATCCTTAGGGTTTTTTCCTTGTAATTAAGTAATAATTGTTTTTTTGTGGATCCACTCAATTTTCTAAATTTTTCTCTGCTAATTTTTTACACCACTTGGATTGTTTTGATTTTTTTATAAAAAAATTCACATGCCACCTATAAAATTATGTGGAAATCAATGAAAAAATATTTTGTCACTTGGGAGTTATCTACAAGCTAGTGTCAACTAACTATATTTGAAATCCCAAAGTTTTGTTTGAAGATAACATCCACTAACCATTTTTAGTGGCCCTAGTTTTGAATCTAGATGATGTTAACCCTTTTTAGCATCTTTGGTTTTAAATCTATGGATTTTTAAATTTATTTTAAAATCTCATGCTATAATTTTAAAAATATTTTTCCTAAGATTTTTTTCTTGCACCTAGTGTTTTGGCATTTTTTTGAAGCTAGAAATTGCCAATTGTCAAAATTTCCCATTTTAGGAGTTATTATTTAACAAACCACAATTTTTGTATTCAAAAAATTTTCTCAGTGATTTTTAATTTTTTTTTAATGTTCTTTATATCAATTCATTTTTTTTTTCTAAAATGGCTATTGGGTTTTAAGCTATCTTTTAACAACTCTAAAAAAACCCCTTTTTTCAAATCATTCTTTAAAAGTTCATAAATTTCACATTTGATTTTTTTTTGTGACTTTATTTGAAAGTGCATATTTTTTGTGCTCTTCACATTGATGCAAAATGTTTTAGAAGATACCCTATTTTTAAATCTAGTATTGACCAAATCTCCTACATTTTATTTTAAACTTTTTTTTAGTCTTTGGTTTTTTTAATATTTTTAGAGAAGAATACAATGGTGTAGTTTTCCTAGTTTTATGTTGTATAAACTAGTTCATACTTTTGTATTTTATTTTAGTATCTATAATGCTTAGCCAATCATTTATTTTTTACCTCATATGTGTGTACACATGACACATTAGTTTTATAGGACACTTATTGAGAATGTTTATACTTGAGTAAGTTAGTTTATACTTGAAAATTTGGTATCTTATTTAGTAGTAGTGATGAGATAGATCATTTTGTGTATGTTTTCATCATCTATGATATACTATTTATATGTTTTTATCATGTAATTTTAAATTTTATGACAACACGGGCTCTCACAGGAAATTAGAGGTGTTTTCATGATAGAGAAAATGTTTTTTTTTATAGAATGGGACATCGACTCCATAGCCCAATAGACAAGGATTGGGTCAAATAATTAAATCTACCTATATTTTAAGCTTCTAAATGGTATGTTTAAGATATATCAATAATTTTTATTTTGGTATAACAAGGTTATTATCATCATGGAAATCATACCAAGAAAGAGAGATAGAATCAAGGATACGACTTATAGTATAAGGACTTCAAAATTATTCTTGAATTGTAGGATCGAGTAATATTTTGAGGGTCAAAGAGAATATATGATTTTATATCTCTATTGAATTCTTCATCTTTTTCATTTGGATAAAAATAATTCCATGAGGAATCATATAAGGTATGTTGTGCATTTGTTATACTAGTTTTTTACTATAAATGATTAATACAAGTCAAAGTTAGTCAAATTTGTTATTCCCAAATTCAAATAGTCTTACTAAAGGTATTTATAGTCAAAATTCAACTCTTGATCAAATTATAAATCTAAAATTGATAAAATTCAAAAATTTGATATGTCCTTATCTTATCAGATTTGGAAGCCTACCAAACAAGTATTAGAATTTTGACAAGTGCTTAGTAAAATGCCAAAATCTAATGTATGTATGAACACATCAAAACCTAATAACATTATAAACAAATCAACATATTCCTATAGGTGATAAAATACCTATCATATATCAACACCTTGACAAAAACCTTGTTAGACTCTAACATTGTGACAAGAAAACAATGCAAAAATAGGGTGTAATCTCCCTTGAGACATAAAATTTGCATACAAAATATATTTTGGCTCTTATTAAATGCATTAGAAATATAAATTGATGAAGAAAATTTTATTATAAATAATCGTGGTATAAAATCTTCATCTTTAAATTCTAAAATCAATAGAAAGAATCATAGTTACAAAAGCAAGGTAAAATTCTAGATGTGTCCAAACAAGGCTTAATCTCCTCCACACCATATATTTAACATATGAACTCCATTTTGGATCTCATTAAATGAATTGGAAAGATAATTTGATGAAGAAAATTTTATACTAAATAACCATGATATAATAAATTCATATTAAACTTAAAAAATGAAGGGGGGAGAATCACATTTGTAGAAATAGGGAAAAGTTATTAGTTTTTTAATTTGTGCAAAATTGTCAAGTCACTTTTGTATGTTATGAAAATTGTCCATTGCACTTTTTCAAGTTGTGAAAAAACACCAATGAACTTTTTCAAGTTTTAAATAATGAAAATTAGTAGTTTAAATTTTTAAAGTTTTGAAAATTTCTCAACACACTTTTTTAGATTTAAAGTCATGCAAAAATAGGAATGCACTTTTGTAAGTCGTGCAAATTAGTCACTGCACTTTTATAAGTTGTGAAAATTGATCAAAACATTTTTTTAAGTTTTAATCTAGGTATATTTTATAACACACTTTTTAAACCCTTTAAAAATGTATAAAATATGGTTACGTAGCATAACCACCCATTATAACTTATAAATAAATGTTTAAGGCTCATTTGTAAGAGTTAACAAGTTCTGGTTCAAATTTGGTTCTATTTCGAGTTATGGTCTTGGTTCTAGAGTTGAGTTATGTTATATTTTTCACAATATTATAATTTATATTGAGATATAAAAGATTTTTTTATGTATATCTCCTCAAAGGATCAATATAGAAATGATTTGTAGGACTTTGTGCTATGAGTTTTTCTAAATGATGATATGCATGAGTATATCATTTCACTGTGATCCTTGTTCTCTCATTTTGATAAAATTTTATTGTTAAATAGAAAATAAATGTGAATTTTTTAATGTATAAAGTTATAATTAATATGTATTAGTAATTCTTGTTGTTGTGAATCTTTGGTGAGAATTATAATAGGAGTTTATACCTATTTTTATTGGGATATCTAGGGTTGTTGAATATCATTATTTGAAAGTTTATCCAATATCCATAGCATATGCACTACATTATTATGTCCAAAATATGTCTTTCCCATAGAATTTATATGATAAAGTATTCTCATGTTACAAACTTAAGTTTTGGCCCATTCTAGTGAGTCTCTAAGTTTAACTATCTAGAGTCATCCTTACAAAATTATTTTAACAGATTTTGTGTTTAACTAGCTAGAATAATTTATTTCTTTCTTTCTCCTTTAGTTTCTCATTTTATCCTTATTCCCTTTATTCCCTTCATTTTCTTTCTATATCCTTTCTATACTTCTTAGTTAAAGTTATGAAACCCCCATAGAAAACATTTTTTGTTGTAAATAGCTACGAATAACTCTTTCTCCACTTTCTTTTTTTGGTTTTAAATAATGGTAGCTATACCTACTAATAGGAATGAAATTTTATCAAGTTATTTTCAACTAAAAAAAGGAAATTACACACATTCTATTAACTAAAATTCTACATTTGTCCCCTGACAATTTTAATAGCCAATAATTTTTTATGACTTTCCTGGGGATTCAGGTGCTTTATGCACATGATTTTTAGACATTTCATGTAACCTCCTATGGAATGTAGGTCGGTCACTTCACTGATGAAAAATACCTAATTCTTGCATATTTTTTATTGAATAAATGGTGTTGGTTCACCCTAACCCCAATGCTACCTATATCTTATGAGGAAAATACATGGACCATTGGATTTGACTCAATATAATGAGTTGAAAATTGGATCAAGGAAGAGAATTATAAATTTTTATAGAGAAAATGGTCAAGATTTAGATAATTATATCTTATGTTTCATAATGCCGTATAATATCTTGGGAGTTATGCATGAATATGTCCTTGTTAATATTTTTGTTGAAACTCTCATTAAACCTAATTTTTAGTGGTTTTGACACTTGGGGTATGGATGCATTATGAATTGGGAATCCTTGAATAACATGTTTTTAAATAGATTTAAATCAATTGTGGACATGTGTGCATTATTTTTGGATTTATTTAAAATTTAGAATCAAGATGATGAAAAGATGAGAGATTTTATATCATACTTCAATAAATTATTGAGACTTATTCTTAAGGTGGATCAACCAAATCTTGATAATCAACTCTACGTATTCATTAGTTATCTATACCTAGAGATAAAATTCATCTTGATGAGGAACAAGGCAAATGTCTTGGAATCTATGCAACAAAAAGATATAAAAATTGATGATGATATAATTTTATCTAGAATTTTGAATAAATAAACTTCAAAACATGCTACAAATGTTATTGGTGATGATGAAGTAGTAGAACATGATATAATAAATAGCCTTAAACATTCAAAAAAGAGATTTTAAATGAAAATTCTTGATCAAACATGTTGGAACTCCAACATATAAAATTGAAAACTAATTCCTATCACATATGATTATTTCATATCATAATAGTGGAAAAAGGTGAACATTTGGAATAACTAATGAATGATCAGAGAAAAGATGAAAATTTTGACTTCTTGCTTGGTGAAAAATAGAAAGATTTGGTTGTTTTACAAGATTTCTCAAACCTCATAGTCTTGAGAGAAAATGTGTTGTTTAAACAAAAACTAATTAAACATAACACATAAAGGATTAATAATTCAAAGTATGATTTTATACATTTTGAAAGGGAAGATAGTATGGAACTAGTTTTAGGCAAAGTAAAATATCTCTCTTATATCAGAATGGAAGACTCAGTGGTTAAATTTGAATATTCTCGTATCACTTCATTTACATGTCCCCTTGTAGAAGAGTTATTTGAATGATATAAATCTAATTCAATCATGCCTACATAGATTGAAAATTATAACCATGCCAGGGTTGAAATAAAAGATGTTAACATGGAGCAAAATGAATGGTGCCTGATTTTCATTTTAAATGAAATGGAAACTATCAAGGTAGAATAAATTGAAAAATATGATGATTATGATGAATCATTAAATTATTAATTAATTATTCCATGGGAAGTAATTTGGAAAATAATATCAACACTCCATTCATTTTATAAGATAATCATATTATGGTTTCAAGTCAAGAAAAAATATGTGACATAATTCTCTCTAATTGAAATCTTGTATCTAGCACATGCATCTAAAGTAATTCAAAAATATATTGAATATGTTTATTATTTATCAAGAATACTCAAATAATATTAGAAATTTCACAATGATTTTATTCCAAAACCTGACGACACCTTTGATCTATCTATTCATGACTATCTTAGTATGCATGGTAATTGTATGTTCATTCTCTTCCAAAATAATTGGTCATCATCATGGAACATGTTAAAGCCTCATAATTCAAACCCACTATTCTAAAATGGTAATTATTTATCCTAGCTAGTGAATGGTTTTATTTAGTCTTCTCATTTTTCTCTATTCCTTATAAATAATTATGCTTTCCTTATTTTGGATTGTTTCCTTTTCCTAATTATATTTTGGTATGTGTGTTGTTTTCAATAAATACAACATTATGTCTATTTTTGTTTCCTTTCCATGTATTGTTTCTTTTCATACACTTTATTTTAGTTGTGTTCCCATCCTTTAAACTCTTAGTGCATGATCATATCATTTTCATAAAGATGTCAAAACAACCTTTGCTTCAAATGATTGGAAAGATGATATTCTCAAGGGATATATGACCAAGCTTAAAATATTTAGTTATTACATATGTATTGGTTTAAATATTTACATTTCATCCAAATTAGTTGGATATATATGATCCCATGCCAATTCTACAATGAAAAAATTTCTTTAATTTTTAGAATAACATGTAGAGTAGATCCTTTGAAACATTTTAGTTAAATGAATATCTAGGATAAACATTTGATAGTGTATCATTAAAATGGTAATTTGGATGTTTATTTATCAAGAAATATAATAGATATATTTTTCATGGGTCTCTTCAAGTGAATAGGTGGTAAACATAAAAATTATTAAAATAAGGTATTTGTCCCAATAATGCATGTTCATTTCTCATACAATTTAGATAGGTGAACTAGATGTCAATTGGTTGGATCAAGACATGTAAATTTTTAGAATAGGGTATCTAGCTTGATAGTGTGTGTTCATCTCTCATATAATTGAGATATGTAAACTGGATGTCAGTTGTCCAGATTGGGATATGAAAATGTGAGCTACAAATAAGTTTTCAATAATATGGAAATGAAGAAACAACCATCTAAAATTTTGGATTTGTTTTGAATTAACTTTATAAATATGGTCCTATAGTCAGAGCTAGTTATTGTCATGAAATTTTACATTTCAGGATAACACCCCCAATTGCACTCTCACAAACAATTAGAGGTGTTTTCATGACAAGGATGGAAAAAAAATTATAATGGGACATTGAATCTATAACCCAATGGATAAGGCTTGGGTTAAATAATGAAATATGCCTATCCTTCAAGCTTCTAAATGGTGTGTTGAAGATATTTCAACAAATTCTCTTTTGGTATAACAATATTCTTGTCATCATGGAAATCATGTCAAAAAAGGGAGGTATAATCAGGGATAAAACTTATAGTATAAGGACTTAGAGACTATTCTTGTATTATGGGATTAGGTGATATTTTGAGGGTTAAAGAGAATAAAAGATTATATATATATATATATATATATATATATATATATATATATATATATATATATATATCTTTCACATTTGGACAAAAAACAAACCCATGAGGAATCATATAAGCTATATTATATATTTTTTATCCCATTTTTTGATGGTAAACAATCAAGAAAAGTCAAAGTTGGTTAAATTTTTTATTCCCATAGTCAAATTGTCTTACTCAAGGTATTCATATTAAAAAGTTAAATCTTGATCGAATTCTAAAGTCAAATTGATAAAATTTAAAAATTGGCTAATTCCTTATCAAACTTTAGAAGCCTGCCAAACAAGTATCAAAATTCTGACAAGTGCCTAGTAAACCATCAAAATCTGATGTGTGTCTTAACACATGTCAGAAACTAATCAAATGCTAAATAGATAATCATATCCTAATAAGAACTAAAAATCCTATCGAACTCTAACACTTTTAAAAACACCTTATGAGACTCTGACACTTATTCTTACACATCTTAGAATTTGACACCCTAATAAGTAGAAAATGCAAAAATAAGGTCTAATCTCCCTTGGGACATAAATTTTGCAGAAAAAATATGTTTTAGATCTCATTCAATGTGCTGGAAAGATAATTTTATGAAGAACATTTTATTCTAAATAACCATGATATCAAAACTTCATATTTAACTTAAAAAATCAAGGGGAGAATCATAGTTGCAAAAGCAAGGCAAAATTCTAGATGTGTCCAAGTAGGGTATAATCTCCCTCTTACCATATATTTCACATCAAAAATCCATTTTATCTATCATTAAATGCATTGGGATGATATTTTGATGAATAAAATTTTATCCTAAAGAACCATGGTACAAAAAATTCATATTGAACTTCATAAATCAAGGGGGAGAATCATAGTTGTATAAATATGGTAGAATTCATAATTTTCAAGTTAAGCAAAATTATCAAGTCAATTTTTAAAGTTGTGAAAATTGGAAATTGCACTTTTTTAAATTGTGAAAAAATACCAAGACACTTTTTGAGGTTTAAATTCATTCAAATTATTAATTGCACTTTAACAACTTGTGCAAATCGATCAATGCACTTTTACAAGTTTCAAGTCATGTAAAAACACCAACACATTTTTATAAGTCATGAAAATTAGTCATTACACTTTTATAAGTTGTGAAAATTGATCAATGCTTTTTTTTTCAAGTTTTAAGCTATGTATATTTACCAATGCACATTTTTAAACCCCTAAAAATGTATAAAATGTGGTTACACAACACAACCACCCATTTTAACTTATAAATAGATGTTTAAGGCTCATTTGTAAGATTTAACAAGTTTTGGTTCAAATTCTAGTTCTATTTCAAGTTTTGGTCTTGTTTTTGGAGTTGGGTTGTGTTGATTTTTTGATAATATGAAAATTTATAATGAGATGGAAATGAGTTTGTATGTATAGCCCCTCAAAATATCAATAAAAAAATGATTTACAAGACTTTGTGCCATGAGTTTTTATGAATGATGATATGCATGAATATCTCAATTCACTTTTTTTTTCTTTCATTTTGAAAAAAGGACATTGTTAAATAGAAAATGAATGTATAGTTTTTAATGTAGATAGTTATATTAAATTTGCATTAGGAATTCTTGTCTATGAAACTTTTGGGAATTATAATAATATTTTATACCTATTTTTATTGGGAAATAGAGGGTTGTTAATTACCCTTATTTGAAATTTTATCCAATCTCCCTAGTGTATTTACTTGTTATTATGTCCAAAATATGTATTACTCATCCAATTTCTATAATAAAGGCTTCTCATGTTAAAAAACTTAAATGTTGGGCCATTCTAGCCAATATCTAAATTTAGCTACCTAGACTCATCGTTATTTCCCAAAGTTATTTTATTATATTCTATGTTTAACTAGATAGAATTATCCACTTCTTCCTTTCTCATTTCCCCCTTCTCATTATTCCATTCATTTCCTTTTCTATCTCCTTTCTATACTTTTTGGTTAAAAGTATGAAACCCACATAAAAAAAAAATTGTTGTAAATAACTATGAATAGATATTTCCCCACTTTCTCTTTTTGGTTTTCAATAAATGTAGCTTTGCTACTAATAGGAGAGATGTTTTTGAAATGTTGTAGACTAACAAAAGGACTTTATCCACACACTATTAACTAAAAGTCCACATTTGTCCCCCTGACAATTTTTTTAGCCAACATATACTCAAGTGTGTCATTTATTTTTGGAACTTTATATTATTAGATAAATCATCATAATCAAAACCATTTGTTTATCAAAGGTTTTACCCACTTGATTACTTTTCCTAAATTTATCTTAAGAGGGTGTTAATGTTATACATGAGCATGCCAATTTACTTCTTGATAACTTGCCAACATTTGTCTTTGACTAAGGATAATTAGACTATTGTAGATTCATTCATCCTCTCCATTTACATAATACATGTTAAGGGGGGATGTTAGTTTATATTTGGTAATACACTATTATATTATCTAAGATTCACTTGTGATTATATTGTTTATGGATAAATCACACCTTATGTACATATTATTATCCATTTTTTCACAAGTTATTAAAAATAAGACTATATTCAGTAATTATACACAAAATAGTGTTTATCTATTTTTAGCTAATATTCTTAATAGATGAATATTCCTTCGTATATTAATCTTCCTTATCTATATAAGAAAATGGAGTATATGGTTGAAAGTTGATCCATTTGATTCATTATGAAATCCATAGTATTCTATGGTATTGTATTCATCATGTGAGGACAGCCACTAACACTCCTCCATATGTGAGATTTATTTTTATATTGGTATTAATTATACCCTTACATATATGTGTTTATTACTTTACTAGTTTATATATATGTACATGCAATAACGGGTGGGTGTGAAATTCTTGAGGTTTCTTATTCATAGATCCTAATTTTTGTATTAGATAAAAGAGCATAATTAAATTTTGTTTTCTTTGTATTGAAGTATCAACCTTAAAAATATTAAACAATAATTTTATTTGAAGCATATTTTAATAGACCAAATTTAAGTTAAGTGTTAGAAAAAATACCAAATTAATATTTCTTTATTTTCTAGATAGTATGAGGATTAAAAGAGTGATTTGTAGGTTTATTTAAATGTTTTTATGAATGGAAATTATTAGAGGATAATTCCCACATATTTAACTTTGTGTTTTTTCCATTTTTGAGTCTATTAGTATGCTTTAAAGGAGTAGGAAATTTTCTATTTTGTCACAAAGACCAAGTATATTCAAATGTATGTCATATGAGTTGAACATGATTGTTGATGGTTTATTTTTAGTGTTTTATTGGACTATAATTGGTTAAATGATTTTAATATCTTTTAATTTAATTTATTAAAATATGAAAATAGGTGTTGATATTGACATATGAAATTGACATTAAATGTAATTTTTGATAGTGATTGTAATAGAATTTTTTAACAAGTTAGAAGTTTAAACAATCATTAAACTAAATCTATTTAAATGAATCAATCTTAGATGTGGGCCAATATGAATTCCCAAAGAGTAAGATTAATTTCTAATAAATTTATGCTTTTATGGTTGTAGACACTAAATTTAACATTTGATGCTAAAATAATACACTTGTGACCACTCCTTATGCACACTAAACCTAGTCTAAATTCCATGGTTTCATATTATTATTCTTCTACTTCTATGTGGTTGACATTCTATCTTTATACAACACTAATTTTGAATGGCCCTATTCCTTATTTTTGTACATAATGAAATTTGGTTTATGTAGTACCTTAGTCTTATACACTTGACAAGTACCTATCATGGTTGTACCTTTTAGTTGTAGACCTACCCATTATCAAAAGGCTTTTATTCACTATATATGTGCCTAGTTATTTATATTCTAGTATAAAAATTATTATTCTGATGATTATGCCTTATATACTATGTAAAGGTCTATAAAAATGATTATTATCCTTTACTACTAGTTCTAGACTTATACCTACTTTTTGACTTCATGGACACTTGCATCCTAGATAGATGCATGTGTTGAGACAAGTGTTCACTTTTCCTATAAAGTGTCTAGAACTCATAATTCATCTAATTAAAAAAATAAACATATCCTAAAGGTTAGTCTAAGTGATTTAATGTGAAATATTTAATAAAGGTATTGGTATATATATAATATCAACCCTCATTCATTCTTCACATATAAATACAAATAAAAATCATAAGACATCATAACAATAAATACTTAATTAATCATTCCTATGATAAAACCTACCCTATTCATCCACATTTATATATTAGTCATAGTATAAATATTTAAATAGGTTTGAAGAATTCAAAGATCAATTCATGAGTCATATTTTCCAAGTTACATGCTAAGTCATTGCATTTCTTTGATTATTATAAATTTCATCCTTTTTCACATAAAAACCAACATGTATGGGAGAACTACATAAGTATACATCCCTATTTAGATTATTTTATATCTAGGCAGTTCCCATTGAAAGAGGGGTCCCTGGGGTAGCTCAACACTATGAGTAACTAGCCTGTTTTTACTACAATCACCCCAAGGGTGAAGAATTAAAGTTTGATCATTTGAAAAAGATTAAAAACTATGCACATCATCTAAATAAATTAGAATAAAGGTGATAAAAAATCATAAGGATCTATTTGGTCTCACCTATATTTATATAGTATTCTATATAAGACATTAATGTTAGAGTTAGATACCCATGTCAAATTAACTATGTAAATTTGAAGTAAGTGTCTAAGGCCACATAGAGAATATTTCTATAATCTAATGAATTTTCATGGATCATCTTCCAATCTAATTCTAACATGTTCTAGATCAGACTTACATGTGTATACTAAACTAGTTATGTATCATTTGTTTTAAATTCACTATAATACTATCAATAACTATGTTGGATGGTGGAGCCTAATATTATTAAAATGATCAGTTCTCAAAAAGGGGGGTGTGTGTAGGAGGGGGGGAACCCCACCCCCCCCCCCCCCCCACTATGGTCTCCATGGGGGTTCGATGGGTGGGTTACCTAATTTGGAGCCCCCCTAGCAGGGGTTTGGGGGTACCATCCTCAAAGCAATTTTTTTTGAAAAATACATTGAAAAATATTGTAATTTTGGAGTAAATATAGAACATTCACTATTAGGTCACATATCTAATGGTAAAAATTATGTTGGTGTATTTTTTCCCTAATATGTAACCTTCCTTTGATATGAGGGCATTGTAATCATCATGATACACTATGCGTGAGAGAAGAGGAGATTGTAGTTTATGTGTTGTAGGTTTTATACCTTCATTTATTAGACTGAATAAGCAAAGAAATAGCTATTTTTGTGGATTTATCCCATTTTTAGTAAAAAACATTAAATATGTCTCTCTTATGTTGTGTTTTTTGCATTTTAATTCTATCTTTATTTCATTAATATTTCTCTTCTTTTTATATTCCTAATAATCTATACTTTTTTTTCTAGCAAACTTAGTTCTATATATTTATAATACTATTTGTATGATATTTATATTAATCAACATGCTCATTAGGTTATTTCACCATACTTGTGTAAAATCTAATGTAATACACCTTTAACCCTAGATAACCCCATTTATCAAAATTTAGGGTTAAACATTTAGTTAAACTAGCCTTTGGTCTCCAAACCCTAGATTGTCCTAGGGTTTTCTATTTTTATCTAATTTTTAATTTCTAAATTACAAATATTTTATATCATGTTTCCATTCAATTTAAAGTAATTAATCATGGATGCATATATCAATTATTTCCTTTTCCACTATGTCATAATAACTCTTGTTTGTTGTGACCCATAAATTTCCAAATCAACAAAAAATATACATGAGAAGTAACAAAATGGGAAAACATTAAAATTTCTTTAATAATTATTATTGTAATGATATAGAACCTATTTAAAAATTTCCTATTGTTCCCAATCATATTGAGAAATCAAGTAATACACATACCAAGATATCACTTTTGGACCTTGTGAAATAATCAATTAATTATAAGGATATATTCTAAGAGGCATTTTATAAAACTTAGGTAAAAAATGACATAACATTGGATTATTTTAAATGTATTATGCAATATATAATCCATAATGTAAATCTTGTTACATTTGATTGCAAATATTTTTCCTTAAAAGATATCATTGATCAAGACATGCCTTTATCAATGCAAATTACTCTTCAAAATAAAGGAAACTGAAAGTAGCACATGCAACAAATATCAATGATTTAAAATATTTAAAAACACTCCAATGATGTTATCAATAAATTTTTACTTTTTGAATTGTTACATAAGTCACCACCACATAAGGGTATTATTTTTAGAATATTACATATGACAACTTTATTAAGTAATGTAGAGACACCATATGTGGCCTTTAAATTGAACTCTATCAAAAGGACTAAGAATAATATTTACATTTAAAAAAGGGTTTACCATACCCAAATATTAATAAACAAAATTTTCTTGTATCTATTCACATACATGTTCATTAAAAAATGATGCAAAGCTTACGACAAAAGCCAAAACACTAATTGATACAATATTACATAAACCTAATTAACTCATCTTGTGAAATGCACCTAAAATACAATTTACATTATTACATTAGTCTTGAGTTTATTTATTTTAGAAGATTATGGAATGTCATTGTGTATCTCTCCCTCTCCCCATAGAGATTGATATGAGGAGACCTCTACCAAAAGTATATCATACTACTGTATATGGTGGTTATCACCAAGGCCATAGGAACTCTAAGAATATATGGTATACCTTGAGTCATAAAATACAAGATATTATTAATAACCAAAAACTTACATTTAATGATCCTTCCAAATATTTAAGTCCATAACATGGTGATCACTAGAATCAAAACAAGCCTTTGCAAGATCATTCTAATAAATATCTAGAAGTAAAAATTGTGTATGATACATATTTAAAACAAACATTTCAAGTTGAACAAATCAAAAATCATAAATGCTAAGAAGATGAAACAATAAAATTATTCATTGGTGGGTTTATTTTTTTTAGAATCATGTTACTCATACATAAAAAAATTACTTGATATATGTTTGTAACAACTTGGATTTGATGTAAAAGACATACAACATAAAGGAGGTTGGAAAGACTCTTTTGGAAAGATAATAATACCAATTTATTTAGGTCATATAATAATTTAAACAAGATTTTGGGTAATGTAACAAAGATATCAATGTCCGCTCATAGTGGGAACCTTTTGGTTATACCAAATGGAGTCTAAAATTGATCAAAATTGACAAGGTATCTCCTTTTCCCATGAGGGAAAATGGATCCATATACCACATGATGGTAATCATTATTATAATTCACAAGTAAATCATGAGGAGGAACAATCCATGCACTATTTTCACCTATCTATCCATGATCCAAACAATGCAAATGATCAAGCCTAGGTTTGAAAGTATTAAATATCCCTAAAAATACAAAAAAATCATATATTCAAAAAATACAAAAACATTCAAATATACTAAATATTTTTACTAGTTGTACATTTATCATACATGTATTATTTGTTCCATGTTATTAAATATCACATCATCCATTTCCTACACACATATATGTTTCATTCTTCCTTTGAGTGTGATACAAGCCCCAAATACATGATATATGCAGATATAGATGTTGGGCCTTCCCTCCACTCACATCATAAGTATGTTGGGGGAATATATCTCTTTGATCACAATAAATATAGCTTAAACTATTATATTATAAATTTAAATTATCATATTTGAGCTTATATATTTACACATGCCTATATTAATGCTTATAAATTTCATAGTGTACTTGATGTGCTATGTACTTAACATTACTTGAAAACACATATGTTAGGAACTAGTAAACAAAAATTTATATATTTTTCCTAATTTTAAATTTTTACACTTTATTTGAGTGTGTTTATTTAATTTATATTATCCTTCATTCTATTTTTTGTTTGAGCATTTGAATATACTCTATTGATTGTGGCCCCTGTGCCTTTGCTTGCTTATTTAGAATTTGAATATGTCATTATTTGTTGTATGGAAATTTTAATATGCCATTTTATGCTTTTTGTAAATTTTACTAAGTCATGTCCCTTAAATTATATTAAATTTGAACATGCCCCATATATGAGGTCTCCTTGGACCATTTTCCTCTTGCTTAGATTTTTAGTGCTATTATGTGTATGTTTGATTACTTGATGAGCTTATGGTATTACTTTGTAGATATTGCCATTATGTATATCATGATTCTTAGAACTTAAATTGATCATATGACATGTACCTCATTGATATATATACCTAGACATGTTACTCTATATTTTATATGATCCATAAAAAACTTATACAATTATCTTATTCTTTTGAGGTAAGATAATTACTAGATTCTAATTTCTCTCACCTCAAAAGGGGGGATATCAGTAAGTTCATGTCATAGAGGCATGAGTTATACATTTTCATAGTTTTATATTTTAGTGGGGGAATGTTAAAAGGCACAAACTCCATACTTATTCAGTACTTAGCATCTTCAGATTACCATGGGAGAATGTTATGGAAACATGTTCTCCACATTTACATTAGTTCTCATATTCTATAGATTCAATGGGGGCATATCATAGAAACATGTCCTCCATACTTTTATTGATTTTAAATTCACCATATTTCACATTTATATGATTTAGATACATATTTATATCAATATTATATACATTAGTACTATTATTATACCCATATTTTAGCTTGAGACATATATGAGGTGCATATGCCATGCAAAAGACACCTAAAATTGAAATATCGAATCATTTTACATATTTAAAATACTATTATGGACTATTATTATACTAAAGATGGATTGTTATGGACTATTATCAAGCCATTCTAATATAGTAATTGGTTCTTTAGGAGGTTGAGTTGAATAAATTTATAATTATTACTAAGCTTATAGTTTAGAATTGATTAAATCATCTAACATTAATAGACTTATGGATTGGATTTTATTAAATCATCCACCCTCACTAGATATATATTGTGAGTTGATTAAATTGATCACACTCACCAAATTATGCACATATTTAGGTTACATGATTGAGATGAAACAATTTTAAATTTCATGTTTAAAATAACCCTTACATGATGATTTGGGGCATATGTCATCCAATATCTATATATTCTCACTTGCAAGTTTATAATTATACTATTTTCATATTCAATACTTCATAATGGGGTGTCATTTAAAATAAAATTTCCAAAAGGCAAGATGGTTGCATCCACACAGGTGTACTCCTAACTTTATTCTTTTTACTTTTAAGAATTTCAAATAATTTAAATTTCATATTTAATAAACTAATTATATACTTTAACATGCTCTTGGTTGTAATTTAGTCACCAACAAATCACTCAATTTAGGCTCACATAAAGATAATGTGTGCTATACAGTCCCAATTATGCATTTTTTCCATTGAACTAGTAATTTCATTATTAAATTAAAAGGGGGGAAAATCTAGATGCTACAATATGATTTATGTAGTACATTGGTCTTCTACACATATAAAATACCTATCATGGCTATACCTTTCAGTTCTATACCTACCCACTTCCTTAAGACTTGTGTTCACTATCTCTATGTGCCTAATTGATTATTTCTTAGTCTGACCATTGTTATTCTAATGAACATGCCTTCTATACTATGAAAATAGCTATAAAATTGATTATTATCCTTCATTGCTATTTCTGGACATGTATCTATTTTCTAGCTTCCTAACACTTGTGTCCCAAATAAAAACTTATGTCAATGCAAGTGACCACTTTTACTAAAAATGTCTAGTGTCCAAATATCCTCCAATTTGAAAAATAAATGTATCCTAAAGGTTTTCTAGGTGATTTATATATATATATATATATATATATATATATATATATATATGAGGCTAACCCTCATTCATTCTTCACCTATAAAAACACTTGGAACTCACAAGGAAACATACCAAAAAGCACTCAATCAACCATTAAAGTGAGAAAACTTGCCATATTTATCCCTATTTTTATATCAATCATAATAGTATTTTGATAGGTCATAATCATTCAAATAGAAACTCATGAGATATATTTCCCAAGTTACACATTAGGTCATTTTGCGTCTTTATTTATCACACATTTAATCCTTGTGAACACACAATACAACATGTAGAGGAGAACTACATAAGTCTAAGGCCCTATTCATATTATTATATATGTAGGCAACATCCATTAATAGAGGGGTCCTTGGAGCAAATTGACACTATAAGTCCACTAACCCATTTTTCCTACAACCACTCCAAGTGTGAAGAGATAGGGTTTGCTCTTTAAACAATAGTGATAACTTGTGTTCACTATTTGAATACATTCTAATAAAGGTGATAGTAAAACCAAAAGGCTCCAGTTGGTCACAATATATCCATTCAATATTCCATAAAGAACACCTATGGTAGAGTTATACATCTATGTTAATGCAAATGTATAGATGTGATGCAAGCATCTGAGGCTATAAAAATAAGATTCCTAGAATGTGATGATTATTCAAGTATTATCTTATAGTTCACTTTTAACATGTTTCAAATTAGATCTACATGTGCATAGTAATCTAAGTATAATTTTTATCAAATTCATTTTAATATATATAATAGTTTTAATTTACTATTTTTAGTAATATTAGTTGTATAAATTTATAATACTATTTTTTTTGAGTTCTCTATTAATTAGATTTATCATTAGGTCAGTTAACCATCTTTTTGTAAAATATAATCCACCCATTTAACTCTAGATATCCAATTTTATCAAAATTTAGGGTTAAACAATTACAAGGAACCTAGACTCGCTATTTGACTAGTTCATACTTCCAATTTAGATATTTCTATTCAGATCAAACCACTTTGATAATCTTGTAGTTTGGTCATGTTTGAATCCACTAGTTTCATCCTTACACCAATTAATGGTCTATTCCCAAATTCAAATTCATTCCAATGGGCTATCCCATGTTTTTCTTGAGCATAATTTGAGGAAATCCAAAAAATATCACTATATAAACACATTTTCTAACTATTTTTTCACTATATGCAAGAATCTATTATAATTGAAAATTCTAGAATATTATAATGACACATTGAGAGGAAAGTACCTATTACTCCCAATTCTAAGTACATACAACCCTAATATCCCTAAGATAAGTTTGAATATAACAGCAAGGTCACAAGTGATTTTTTTAAGCACAAAATAACACTATGATTACACCAACATATAACATTTCACTCTTATTATAAATGCACCACCATAACATGTGATAAATATATGAAGTTTGATCCCTCTTAAAATTATAATATAAGCAATGCTTAACACATGGGGTGTTAAGGTTAATCACTATCCCATCCCATTTCCCATTTCCCCTATTTTATAACATTTGTTTTCTTTTATCATTAAGTTATGTTTTCAAATGAAGAATAAGGCATAAAATATATCCTTTAATGAATCATATATATATATATATATATATATGATTCAATAAAGGATATATTGTATGCCTTACTCTTCACTTGAAAACATAACTATACATATAATATTTACAACTAAAGGTGCATAGATCAAAATTACATAAACAAAAAATACCTAAATGATGGTGGCATACCCTACATATAATATATTAGGTTGGCCTAGTCTAAAAAATGTGGCATTATACCAATATAACACAAATCCATATTCCTAAATCAAAATAGTCTCATAGTCAATTTCATAGACACTATTGTAATCCTATAGACCCAAGTGATAGCTAAGTCATCTATTTCTTATTACTTTACCCTTTTAGCACATTTATAAAAATAATAAGTTACAAATTAGTCATGTTTATTTATTTCATATCTTATACATTATAATTAACTCAACTATTTATCTTAATTATATTAATACAACTTTAATCTCCAAATTTTTATAAAACATATTAATGAACTTACTTTCTTATATAACATTATAAAACCTTAATTATCCATAGGTTTTCCTTATATAATTTTGATCATTTTTGGTATGCTTTTAGATTTTAGATTTCTCATTTCAATTAAAAATAATAAATCTAATCATGATCATAATCATTGAATATATTTATCAATTCTTATTGAAAAGTTTCATATTGTTATTTACATGTTTGTTCCCTATAATATGTAAAATATTTCAGCTACATGTAAGCCCATGGATTCATAACTTAATGGTAAAGATAAAATTCTAGATAAATCAATAAAACCACATGAACAATTTTGAACTCTCATATATTCTTTTTTGTTAAACTGTTAATTTTGAGTTTTCCCCTATAACAAATATAAGTTAAAGGGATTATATGGTTCATTATTCCTCCTTACCATAAACCTCAAAACTATCTTAGATCATATCTCACCTCTACTATTCACCCTAAGCTTATAGTAAATCATGTGGTCTGAGTTGTTATCACTAGACAAGGTTGGGTGCCCCATCAGGTAAGGCAAGAGGAGCATACTCAATAAATCCATCCTCATCCCAAACCTAATTCAATGAGACAATATAATTAATATAATATGAATGATATTGTTGATTAGTTAAGGAATACACTAGATAATATTTTTATGTTAGAATTTCTTCAAAAATTTACCATTTTCAAAAATATTTTGTAACAAGCATTGAATTAGACACCTATGCCACGTGCCATAAAAACTTATTAGTCTACATATGTTATAAACACTTTAAAATATTTTGATTATGTGTTATATTTTTTAAATTATGATTTTCCTACTCAATCTATTAATGGTTAGAATCTCCCTTTAATTATCCAAGTTTAGATCAAGAATACAATAGTCAAAAGAGTTTTGATAGATAATGGTTGAGATTTGAATATTTAAAACCTTAAATTATTATATATAGTGGGTATTTATATGTATCCTCTTCAAAATAAATACAAGAATATCTATGGATTTGGTAATTTACCTCAACAAACTTTGGGGTCTATCACTTTGGATATCAAGGTATGGCCCAAAATATTATCTACTTATTTTCAAGTAATGCCCTATCATTTGCACTATAATTTACTATTTGTTTGGCCATATATAAATGCAATAGAAGTTGAACCTTATAATTTACATCAATATGTTAAATTTTAAAATGAAATATATTTATAAACATTCCATGTTGATAATAAACCATTCATATATTATAAAATTACATAATTTACTATTGAGGATAAATCAGAGTTAGAAGCACTTCAATCTACTATAGTGCCACCATCATAGATAACACATATAAAAAATTCATAACTACTAGATGGGTGAGTCCATTAAAACTAATTTAAAAATGTAGTCTATATATGTTTCAAAACAACAACAATCACCTAAAAAGGTAGATCAAGAAGAGGATGTAAATTAATTGTGTTTATTAGTAAATTTAAAAGATCCAAATTTTATATCTATACAAGATATTGATGATTATCTTGATGCTAGTTATGATGATGATACAAGTTTAATACTAATTAACATGGATGATTATTTATGTGGTTTGAGTTTTACCCTAATTGGACCAAGTGAATATAGAGATGATTCAAAGGAAATAATTTAAAATAATGTAGATAAAGGACAAATAGTGATTTCATATATTAATAAAGGAAATAATACTTATGTTAATATGGATACTAAACAAAATGCTATTTATCAGGTGTACCATATACTAACATATTTGTAAAATATATAATTACTATATAAAGAGAGGCACACTACATAAATCAATGCATTACACATATGATTTGGTTACCTTTATCAAATTCAATATATAATGTTGAGTTCATGGATATAGAACTAGTTATAGAATATAAGTTAACAATCCACAATATAGACCACATGTTATGTTAAAATGTTACTTGATATAGAATTAATGGTTTTGAATATAGTAAAGTATATATTTACTAACATAATATATAATCAAGAGGGAATTTTTTTGGTCATTTTCACTTAATGACAGGGCATGATACTATTACATGTTTAGCATTATAATAGAAAATTCAAAAATATAAGGATAAAGACATTATTTAGACTATACTTCCCACACTACCAACTATTATGGCTTAGAATAATGGTCAAATACACAAAAATTAGATGTATTCTAGAACCCTTTCACTATTCAAGTTTTTATTGGCAATGGATACAAATAACATGTGCAAATAGATGAGGACACAAAGCCAAATGTATGTACTCTTGCATTTTTCATGACATAGGTCATGATCAAGATACTTATAATAAGTTATGTATTACCAAGATTATATAGGGCATATTATAGTAGCAATTATATGTTGTCCTAAAGTCATGGATACACTACTTTTTGTTATGTAAATAGGAAATCAAATAAGTGTGAAATTTTGGTTAACAATGGTTACAAGAAATGAAAGCTACAATTGGCAAGTTAAAAAAATATCTTTCATTAAAATTTGAGAATGGTATGATTCATATTTTTCATGATGGAATTTATGATAATCATATACCCAAAAATGATAACCAAAGATCAAAATTGTTTTTTCATAAAATAACATATGAAGCTTCCTACACAATAAAGCAACATGCAATACACATACACCAAATTCAGAATAATGAAAAAGGAAATTCTAAATATATAAATCATGAGTGGTATGATGATCAAAATGATGATGATATATTAAAAATTGACAAGATTCATTATCAGTAAATTAATAATCTTCCACTAGATCCACCATTCTATTATCCACATCCCTTTGATGTATTTTTATATTTTTATAAGTTTTACATAAACGTGTGTGTGTGTGTGTGTGTGTGTGTGTGTGTGTGTGTGTGTGTGTGTGTGTGTGTGTGTGTGTGTGTGTGTGTGTGTGTGTGTGTGTGTGTGTGTGTGTGTGTGTGTGTGTGTGTGTGTGTGTGTGTGTGTGTGTGTGTGCGTGTGTGTGTGTGCATGTGTGTGTGTGTGTGTGTGCATGTGTGTGTGTGTGTGTGTGTGTGTGTGTGTGTGTGTGTGTGTGTGTCTGTGTGTGTGTGTGTGCGTGTGTGCGTGCGTGCGTGTGCGTGTGTGTGTGTGTGCATGTGTGTGTGTGTGTGTGCGCATGTGTGCATGTGTGTGTGTGTGTGTGTGCGCATGTGTGTGTGTGTGTATTTATGTGTGTATGTACACACACATATGCATATATGTATGTTGTATGTATATATATATATACATATATATCCAAAAATAAGAATATTTTAAAAACTCCAAAAATAGAACCTATGCATGATATGTGTAGTTTAATTACATCAGTTGATTTGCTCATCAATATATGAAATACTTATCTACATCTAGTTTTATATTAAATATGATTACAAAGTGTACTTGAGTGATATGAAAAACATATAGGTTGTCACTTTTAGATGAATTTATATTGGTGATATTATCTCAAACACAATAATTTTACACAAACAAAATTTCACTTTTCTAAACAGTCACATACTACACTCTTGTCCAATTCTAGGAGACTTGTCTTAGTGAACACAAACTTTGATTTATCAAATTAAAAATATGTAGAGGTTTTCTATATATTTTTTCATCACAACAAGTTTATTAGGGGCATATATTTCATAGGTTCTATCACTCTATGATTATCCATTTTGTTCATACTATAGTACAACATGCAATGCATTTTTTTTTTGTTATTTACTCAATTTAACATTGTTATCTCACTTGATACCTGAGTTTATATATATGATGATGTTACAAATTCATTATGTATATTAGTTTCACTTATACATGCATGTTTATTGTCTTTACTCATTTGAATCATGATTTATGTGTATTTAACTTATTTGGATTATGGACATTTTAGCATGCCCTTGATAATGGTTTTAAGCCTTACACATGTTTAATGCATGTGAGTGACATTTGAACATGTTCTTTGTATGTGACCCTTCTCCTTATTGCT
>JARHVA010004290.1:0-310000 GCA_037957365.1 Torreya grandis | reverse complement strand
AATTATAATTTTATACATAATTGGATGCCATACCTTGGTATAAATTATGTTTATAAGTTCAATGTAGCTAAGAAATCAACTAGATATATCTATATTCATAATTTTGATAACTTATCAACACATATTAATACAAATGATGGTTTCTATTGAAATTAAATGAATCCCAAGACAACATACAGAATAATTTAAACTTTTAGGGTTTTACAAGTGTAAATACTAAGTTAGATTAAGGGGATGAGATGTCTAAATTAATTAAATAATATGCAATAATTAACCATTGATTTGTTATAGATTTCGAATTCTTTTGACTTTCTAAAAATAGTAATAAATATGTATAAATAGACACTTATCTATAAAGTGACTGTCATGGAATATCTAGGTTCTAAAATATGGGTTCTAGATAGGTCTAAGTGTTGTTAATAAGGTCCCTATGTCTGATTTCTCACTAGATAGTAGTTCCATACCTAGACAGTAGAGCCATGCTTCTCTAGTGTCCTCAAAATGGTGTTAATTTCCTCTTTACAAGACTATTAATATTTCCTTAGAGCACCTACACTTGTGTTTATGGGTTTTATTACCATGTATATGAATTTAGAACTATGTATTGTGCCTAAAAAATATGATTTAGTGTGTAAACCCTAATCCTCCTTGTAATTATGGTATACAAAATAAATGTGTGTTCATTAGTAGGATAGGATATACATCCTTAACACCCCATTATGAAGAGAGTTTCCTATATACCAATACTCTGAGGAGGGATCAAGCCTAATGTAATTCTCCCACCTAGTGTTTGGTGTAAGTGCAAGTGAATGCTAGAATAAGAGTGATCTTGAATGCTTTGAGTGTGCTTGATTTTTAAAATCTTTAAAACTTGGCATCAGGGAAGATATGCTAGTAGTATGTACATGTAGGGCATAATAGGGATAAAATAGCTTATTTTGCTCAACTTATTTCTTATTGGATATGCTTTACATTTATTTTCCATTTATTCTTAGAGGTCAAATAGTATTGTATTTATAGAGATATGTAGCTTGTGTGGATAATAAAATGTAATTAGGACAACTTTAAGAGGGGCACACATTTGAAAATTTATCCTTTTAGGAGAGTTAGGGAAATTAACACTAGCACCAATTTGGGGATGTTAGAATCATGTGTTTATAGTGTATTTAATGTGGTGTTTTTGTACAACTAGTAGGCTAATGGGCATAATAGGTTATGATCTAGGAATGTAGTTTTAAGACTATGTTTGAGTTAATTGTAGATGTTTTCAATCTGCACAATGGCTTAAAAAGTTTGATAGAGGATCTAGGATAGGTTTATGGATAAACTAGGAATAGAATATCTCAAGCAACACTCTTAGCATCTACATACCACTTTTAGGTGATTACATTACCCCCCCCCCACCATTATGATATAAATTCAACAAAGATAAATGAATAGTATAAATGAAAACAAAGCATACCTAGACTTACCTAGGAAGTGAAGCCTATGTAGTTGAGTCTAAGTATGTGAAGTTGGGTTAGCATATGTGAAACATGATCCAAATTAATGACATGTAATGAAACATGAAAAGAAATCCTTACTTAAGATATTATCAAACGCAAAAGATGATGTTGAATAAATTAACTAATTAAAGATGAGTAAAGAGATAGTAAAGAGGAAACGAATGAATACACCTCATTGGATATGAAAACCAATACATGAACTAGGTGATAACATATGTGTGAGAGTACACATAGTGATCAAATCATTGAATACTTGGACTAAGATTATAGTTTTATCAATCCTCATATATGGGTGTCTTAATAACTCAATCTCATTTTGATTCCATCATTACCCACCCCTGCTTGATGGATCATGTTTTGTGAATAGCTTAGTTAAGACTATGTGTCTAACCCTCTCATGTGGGTGGCTAAATAACTCAAGTGGGTTATGAATCCATCATTTCCCACCCATGTGTAGTATATTCTTTTGAAACTAAACCAAGAAAAGTTTTGAAAGTATGTAATTAGTTATATCTAATTATGTATATTGGCTATATGGCCACTCAAGTATATTAGGTAGCTCTGGTCCACTCGAGAATGCCAACCACTACATATGGAGTAAGGTATAAAACTAGAGATAGCTTTGAAAATGATATAAAGTGTATACATCATAGATAATTACATGGAGTTTTTCATTCCATTTGATCAACATCTATGTAATTGATCATATGGAAACTATGTGATGTGCATATCTCCCTAGTTTGATATTTAAGTATACTTATTCTAAATTGAGTATGTAATAACTATATTTGTGTAACTGAATTGAATGTGGGAGTAAGTTCAATCTGCACAATGTCATTATTTGAATCTGCACAATGGCTTAAATGGTATGAATTTGAGTTGAAATGAGTGTATCTGAGCAAAATCTAAACATAATTTTCAAACTTGTAACTGTACTTGTGTAAATTTGTACTATACCTAGTGTACTTTTTTGGATAATCTGGATTGACTTAAAGCTAGGGATATTGGATAGTAACACCATGTAGTGGTAAATATAACCCTATGGTTCTAGTGTCCTAATATAAGTACTAATATCTATTTGGTCTAAAATTTTGGTGATAGAAATGCTTTTTGAGTCTCTATATTTTCTTGTGTCTAATATCTAAAATTGAGCCTGTTTGTTGAAAATGATCTATGAATAAAAATGTAGGAACATGGTCTTTGTGACAAACCCCTATGAATTCCCATATTTTAAGGGTAGTTATGGAACCTATGTAATAACTATCCTCAAAATTAGTATATCTAAAAAATGTGTTAGATAGAGCATATATATGATAACTATGTGATATTCCAATACAATGTGCAAACATAACATTGGAATTTAAAAGAACAAGAGCATAAGTAGGTAATTTAATATGTATGTTATAATCTATAATTTCATAAGGGTGTTGAGATAGATTTAATCAATGTGTATAAAAAAAATCTAAGTAACATACATAAAAAACACATGAGGCATGCAAATTCGGTCAAGGGGCCATAATACAAGGGACATGGGCACATGTCACTAAATATGAAGAATAATACATACAAGTACATGTTAAAATTTCCACATACACAAGCAACAATTAATTTGGCTTAAATCCACATAGAGGGACATGGTCAAATTTTTGAATATACAAGAAGGAAATCACACACAAGGGACATGGGCACATTTTCAAGGTATAAAAACATAGAAGTGACACAGAGATGAAGAATAATGACTTATTCAAATTCCCAAAAAATGGAATAAACATAAGAAACACAATCAATTCTATTATATGAAAACTAGAAATAAAATCATGTATAACTATGTAGTAAAAATCTATGTAAATGCTAAGATGTACATATGTTGAGTCTAATTAATGATAGTCGACAAAAATCTAAGCAATGAGTAAAAATGATAAATATCAATAAATATCAATGTGTAAACTAGAATGTATATTATGTAAGGATAAAATTTGGTAATATAAATTGTGTAGGAGATGCCCTCAAGTGGATAGATTATCAAATGAATAAACTTGGATTTTTTTATATGCCCCTAGTGGGTAGATGATAGCAAGGATAGATCAGTGTAGTGGAATGAAGTCTTGCATTTAATTTTTAATAACTCTAAAATAATAAGTGAAGCATATATGTATGGTAAAACTGACTATACTAAGATAGATAACATATGTAATATCTAGAAAGTGTGAGAAATGTAAACATAGCAATGCATAAAATATACAAATTTGTGTTGTCTAAGTAATGTTTGAATGTTTTGGTGTTTTTAAATGTTATATTATTTTTTTATTTTCTAGATATAAGTTATGTACAATTAAATGAAAATAAACTATGTACAAAGAGTGAGAAAGATAGAGAAGGAAGTATGTACAAGAGTAGGAACCATACTTGCCAATGAGTCTTATGGGAGACTCACTATAATTATGTCTTATGTCAAATATAGAGAATTGTGATCATCCTTGCAATGTGAAAGTACAACTATGATCCCATAATCTATTGTGTTGTATAATTTGTATCTAAATATGCTTATGTAGTGATGTTATGAATATTTGGCACTGATTATGATGCCCTATGAATAATAGGGGTCTTAGGAACACATATGGTAGAAGAAGAAGCTATAGGTGATGTAGGTACCCTATGTTGAGAACCCCTAAAACCCAATATAAGTGATATCAACATAAATTGAGTAGATTAATATCCCCTAGAATATATGATTTATATCTGATGTAGGGGTCTCTCTAGTAAAGGTCTCTATGGAGAATATGTGTGAATTTTGATACCATAGGATTAGACCTAGCCTACACTATTGAATCTATTGAACACTATGATGTATGCATAAGAGTTATACTCTTAATTATAACTAATATCCATGTGATATTTATTAATGGTGTTATAATTATAACTGGTGTCTATGTTATAAGTGTGACTAGGAAACAACACTAGAATTGCCTATGGGATGGGTAGAAGGATACTCATATGGGACACCCTCAACTTTAAGCACCTAATTGTCATGTATGAACTTCAAGAATTAGTGTAATATAGATTTTATGTCTCAAATTTTCTATACCATGGCTTACCCAATAATATATCGAATACACTTGTATTAGGTACTACTAGGAACCATGTGGATATGAGTGCTAATCCAACCTATAATGGAAGCATAATCTCCCTAATGTGAATTTAAATGTGGCCAATAAAACCAATAATGAATATATTAATGGGGAATATATCTCATGTCTATCTAACTTAAGTGATATAAGAGTGTCATAGTTCATAGGCTTATACTTGACCTATGATCAAACATAACACTCTGAATACAATGGTGGTCTATGTTTGCTCATATGAAGAGTGCATGTAAATTTGTGTCATCATCCACAATATCCTACTTTGAAAATGTTGATAAATGGTCTAGGTGGTACTATAGTGTGATACATGCTAATAATTTTATGTAATGGATGCCTCCTCTATAATTGTGTGATACGAATTTGGTGATGGATGCACCTGATATGCATAGTGAGCACCTGATGTGCCCCCTACCTTATTCATTGTATGATTTGGTAAAGGATCTAAAAATATATTTAGTTCATTATTATCTATTTTTTTTGTTTAAGTGCCTTTATGGGTGCTCCCACATCAATAATATTATCCTAAATTATATCTTTTAATATGTGCTTTAGGCTAGTGCATTTATTTGTTGTGTGGCCTAGTACCCTATGATACTTACAAAATGCATTTGAATAATATTTCTTTGGAAGATACCATGTTATATAAAAATATTTAATGGAAGGGAGAGATATGGCATTTCATTACAAAAGTTGTTTTAGAAACCATGATAGTGACTTTAGAAGATTATTGAAGACTCTATGTTGAGGAGTGGATAAAACCAATCTAGGAGATGGCTCAAAAGCTAAATTTATTATGGTCTTTTGATTAATTTTTTTTAAGTGGCCCTTAACTTGTATGCAGGTTTTTTTTAACTCTTAATATTTGATTTTGATCCATTTATGTACTTGATTTTTCCCATTGATAATGCTTAACCTCTCTTTCCTTGACTGTGTGTCGTAAATCAGTAAATGTAGAAAACTTCTTCAACAAGATAACTTTGTTCAATGTTGGTAAGATAATTATTTAAATATGTCATGAAGCTCTCTGTTTACCATGGGGATAGTCAATTTGGCTAATATTATCTTGTATAATAAGACATAATCTGTGATAGGCTCATTCAACTTTTGCTTTCATTATGCCACTTGTGCATATGATATCTTATCACTGATGTTGATAGATAAATGTTCTAGAAACAAATTTGGATAAAGGATTTAATGTTGTGATATATTGATTTGGTAAATCATATAACCATTTTAAGGCATAATCCTTGAGATTGCATGGAAATCCATACATTGGACAAATAGTCCAAGCATGTTATATGAAAAGCTTTGAGACAATGTTATGGGTCACCCTTGCCATCATATAATGTAAGCTTAGGTTCCATAAAAATGGATGGAAAGGTATTTACCTCTATGAAATGTCCCAAAGTTTTGTTAAGAGAATGTTAGAATCTAAGGCATGTGATGGCATAGTGGCTCCCTTCTCGAGATGTAACACTTTAGACTATAAAGTATGAATATCATGCATAAGGGATTGCACATATAGAGTTGAATAACTAGCCATAAATGGTGTGCATATCACTTATGGTTGTTAAATAACAATATTAGGTTGTGTTATTTTAGTTGGTTTAGTTGGTTCGATTGGAGGTGTAACAACATTGTCTGTTTTATTCTTGATTTCCATTATGTCTTTTAGGATCCATGCATAATCAAGGGGATGTTCTAGAATTCTATCTCTAAAGGTTTGTAATACCTCATGTTTGTTCATAATTATGTCATTATTTTTTAAGTGGATGGAGAGTGTATAAATTATCCATGTGTACCTCATCTTGATCTTGTTCATATTATTCATCTTTGGACGCATTTAAAATCCACATACTTAGGGTGTGAAGGATTCATAGCTATATTTATTATAGGTTCCTTGTCCATGTTATAGGCTTAGATAACATGAATATGAATATTGTTTTATAGGATTACCACTTATTCTAGCACTTATTCTTAATGGAAGAGATATAGCTTTTTAAGATGGCATATAGTAAACAAATTAGAATAGAGATAATAAAATAGAATATATAAATTTGAAAACATTGATAAAAACTAATGAAAATAGTAAAAAAGGATATAAACCCTAAGAGCATCTAGTGATAAGGTTTTTTGAATCTAGGGCTTATTTGTAAAAACATTAAATTATATTTAAATAAATTGAAACCCTAATATGAAATTGATTTAATTAGCTAGGCTGTATAAAAAAATTACAAAAGCATAAGTATACAACCTTGATTTATTTCACACAAAATTAGATTAATGCAAATTAGGGTTAGAAGAAATATTCAAGGTAAGTCAGATTCACCAAATGATTTAACCTTTTAGGGTTTTAAAAGTGTAAATCCTAAGCTATATTAAAGGGATAAGATGTATAAATAAGTTAAATAATATACAATAATTAACCACTAATTTGTCATGGATTTTTAATTCTTTTGACTTTCTAAAATAGTAATAGATATGCATAAATAGTGACTTATTTTTGAAGTGAATATTATGGAAGATCTGGGTTCTAAAAAATGGGTTTTGGATAGGTCTATACGTCATCAATAGGGTCCATAGGTATGATTTCTCACTGGATAATAATGCCTCACCTAGACAGTAGCACCATGATGCTCTAGTGTCCTCAAAATAGAACTAGTGCCCTCTTTGTAGGATTGTTCCTATTTTTTGGGAACACCTACACCTATGTTCTTGGTTTTATTCCTACATGCATGAAATCTAGAACTCTGTATTGTGCTTAGAAAATATGATTTAGTGTGTAAACCCTAATCCTCCTTGAAAGTATGACATGATCAATAATTATGTGTTTGTTAGTAGGATAAGCTAGACATCCTCAACACCTTACTATGAAGAGATTTACCTACATACTAATACTCCAAGGAATGATCAATCCTGATGTAGTTCTCCAACCTAGTGTTTGGTGAAAGTGAAAGTGAATGATAGAATGAGAGTGGTCTTAAATGCATTGAGTGTGTTTGAGATTGAAAATATTTTAAGTTTTTGCTTAGGGTAAATGTAGATGGTAGTATGTAGAAGTAGGGAAGAATAGGAATCAAATACCTTAATTTTGCTTAACTTTTTTGAATAAGAATCAAATACCTTAATTTTGCTTAACTTTTTTCTTATTTGGATAGGTTTTTGCATTTATTTTCCATCTAGTCTAGGATTAATTATAGTGGGATATATTAAATAATCCTTGGAGGTTCTCAAGTGAATTGGATTAATAATAGTGGTGAATCAGTTTGGAAGGTGATTAATTATACATGTGAATAAAGTGATAGAGTAGGAAAATAAATATTTTATGAATAATAAACTTTTATAAACATAAATATTATTATATATTTGTATCCCTATCAAAAAAATATACAATTTAAAAAAAATCATCACAATCTAAGTCTGTATGCAAAATTTACAGCCTTTAGAAGCTAGCCAGTTGATAGTGCACTTATCAATGGATATTTTCATGATGTCAATGAACATCTACATAATGTTGATGGTAATCCACATCATGACAAATGTTACTCATAGCTACTGATAGCCATCGACATCATGCAAATGACCATCAACTTCTTGCAAATATCTATTGGCAAGTGCACTATAACCTCGCAAACATCTCAAGGCCATAACTTTTACATATAGACTTAGATTGCGATGATTTTTTAAAAAATTATATAATTTTTTGAGAGGAATCCTAATATTTAATAATATTTATGTTTTGAGTGATTTTTTATGTCATTTTAGGTTGTAATTGGTTGTGGTTATATTCAGATAACCATTGGTATATGTGGATGGTTGTCGGCATATGCAGATGATTGTCAACATATGTGAATGACCATCGACATATGAGGATGGCCATTATAATATGTGGATATCCATCAAAATGTGTAGATAGTTTTTGATATATACAGATGGTCATCATCATATGTAGATATGTAAATGATTTTTGACATATGTAGATGATCATCGACATGTTTGATGTGGGATGAATGTACCTAGATTGCCTTTTGAGGTATGGGAGATATCATATGACTATTGACATATGCATATGATCATCTACATGTTTGATGTGAGATGAATATACTTAGATTACCTTTCGAGGTATGGGTAAAAAGCATTTATATGAATGATATTATTTTATAAAGTAGGTGATTTGACCCTAAAAATGAACTTGCCTTCATAAAATTTAGGTGATTCTAATCTCTTTAATACCTTTAAAAATCACCAAATCTATATTTATAAAAACTAGAATACTCATGAATTAACAAAGATTTTCCACTAAAATTTTCGCTGATATAGTCTATAAAGGTCAAATAGTTTTGTATTTGTAGAGATCCATATATTTTTTAGATAATAAAATGTACTTAGGCTGACCCTAAGATGGCACACATTTGAAAATCTATCCATTTGGGAGATTTAAGGAAAGGGATACTAGCACCAATTTGGGGACACTATCACCATGTGGATCTCGTATCCTTAATGTGTCATTAATGTCTAATTAGTAGGATATTAGGTACAATGGATTAGGATCTAGGAATGTAGTTATAGGACTATGTTTGAGCTGATTGGATATTTTTTTGGTCTACACAATGGCTTGAAAAGTGTGATAGAGGCTCTAGGATAGGTCTAAGGCTAATCTAGGAATAGGTTATCTCAAGCAACACTCTTAGCATCCAAATACCACTTTTAGGTGATTACACAAAATAACATCACCAAGATGAATGTAATCATACATCAACAAAGATAGATATAAAAATAAATAACAACAATTAAAAAAATTATATAAGTTGATCTATAAACTATATATTTAGCAATAAGAAGTAAATATTCATTCAAAAGACATAAGTGGTGTGTGCAGGTTCCTTGTTTCCTTATTTTTACCTCTAATGTAAATATAGTATCCCCCCTCTCTGATGATACTCTCCCTTTGAACTATTAGAGAAGGTATAAATATCTTACATCCAACTCATCAAAAAAAAATTAGCTAGCCCATTTCATGATAATAATTAGCATGTAACCATAAAAACTATTAAATATAATAAATCTGTAATAATCATGATCATAAGCATAATGTAACAACTCATCAAAATAAATATATATCTATTAAAAAAATAACATAAACTAATCCAACTCAAAATAGAGAATAGATCTACTAATAATCGAAACATAATCCTATGATAAGTGCTTTTAAAATCCATAGGGAGAAATTGGATATGACATCTTCCCCCCTAAAACTAGTCATCATCTTGATAAAAATTATTTTAAACAAAAGTTATGAATTTAACTAAGTTCAACATGATAAATTAATGTTTTCACAAAAACCAAATTACAACCAACAGAAAATCAAGTAAATAGATGAGGAAACAACCTCAAAAACTCTTCATGGTCTTCCCATGTTGTATTATCTTTAGAATATTGGTCCCAATAAACCTTATAGTATAATATTTATCTATTATGAAAGTTAAGCTTGCGATTAGCAGTTATTCTATTTGGTTCTACTATGACCTCCTTTAGATCTTGAACTTGTAATGTATTCCAAACCAAAAAATATGTAGGATCAACAATATACTTTTTAAGATATGAAACATGAAAAACATTATCTATTTGTGTTAGAGATGATGGCAATACAATCCTATAAGATGCATGATTGATTAATTCTAGGACCTCAAAAGGCCCCATGTATCTTGGTGATAACTTTGATGATTTACGAGTATTTATTTCACTCTTTTGGGGTTTAACTCACAAAAAAACTTTATCCCCAAATGAAAAATACCTTATTTTTCATTTTTAGATCATCTTAAATTTTCTATCTATCATTGGCTTCATCTAATCTATGCATTATTAATTTCACTTTTTCATTTCATCAAGCATGTCTAGTCCAAAAAACACTCTGACTTCCAGCTTGTCCCAACTAGTTGGTGTTCTACATCTCCTATAATATAATAGTTTTGAAGGATCCACTTTAATATTTGATTGGTATGAATTGTTTTAATAAAACTCAACCAAAGGTAGGTATTATTCCCACTTGTATTATTGGTCCATGTAATACAATCTCAACAAATCCTCTAATCTATGATTTATCCTTTTTGTTTGCCCATCTGTTTCTAGAGGGTAAGTTGTACTCAAATTAGGCTAAGTTCTTAATGCTGAATTTAAAGTTTTCCAAAATCTAAAAGTCATCTTAGGGTCCATATCTAAGAATATTTTTAGGAAACCCATGTAATATATACATTTCATTCACAAACTTTTTAGCAAGTATATGTGCATCATCAATTATATTACTATAAATACAATGAGCTACCTTGGTTCATTTATCCACAACTACCAAGATCATATCATGATGATTCTTGGACATAGGTAAACCTTAGAAAAAGTTCATGTTGATCACTTGTCATTTCCATTCAGGTATAAAATGTGGGTATAACAAATTATCAAGATGCACATGTTTAGCTATGACTCTCTAACACTCTAAACATCTAGAAATGAATTTAGTTGCATTTTTATTAATTCCTTTCCATAAATACAAGGGTTTTAAATTTGATACCATCTTAGTCACTCAAATATTCCCTAAATATGAGGCATTATGAAATTATTTTATCATAATATTACTCAAATTCTCCTTATTAGGCATATGAATCCTACCATTATACCTTAAAATCTCATTATTCACAAACCAAAAACCTTGATATCTATAATATTGAAATTTTCCAACCAAATCCTTGTATAAATCATTGCCAAGTGAGAATTTTACTACACAATCTTGGGAAGTGTTTCTAATTGTATCAAAATTTATAATGTATCTTCTATGACTAAAGGCATATGTTACTCTATTTTCCTTTCCCTTAATGTAGTTGATATCAAAATCATAACCTAACAGGAACTCTTATCACTACCTTTGATTAGCTTTAAGGTTAGGTTGGGTGAAAATATACTTAAGATCTAAATTATTAGTCTTAATTTCAAAGGTTTACTCAACAAGTAATTTCTCCAAATCAATAAGGTGTGAACTATAGCAGCTGTTTCCATATCATGAGGAACACAACTTGCCTCATAAGGTTTTAGTTTCCTAGATTCATAGCCATAACATAATAATATTTCTTAATCACACATCTTAATTCATCACTTAAAGAATTACTTGCCATTAAGAAATGTCTATTTAGATATGGAATCCACAAAACTAGTGTAGAAGTAAGCCTCTATTTTATAACTTGAAAGGCTTATTCACACTTATCTGACCAAATAAAATACTACTTATTTTGTTGAAGATAGGTTATTGGGTTATCTATCTCATAAAAATTTGGTACAAACTTCCTATAGTACCCTATTAATCCCATGAAACTATGCACCTCATGCATGTTTTTAAGTGTTGTCCAATCCATGATGGCCCTAATCTTAGCTATATCTACTAAAATTCTCTTTGTATAGATGATGTGTACGAAGTAATGTAATATTTTATAAAATAAAACACATTTAGATAGTTTAAAATATATATTGTGTTTCTACAACTATTGTAAGACTAACTATAAGTGATCAACATGCTCTTCCTTATTCTTGGAATAAATGAAGATGTCATCCAAAAAGTCTAGAATAAATTAATCAAGATAACCCCTAGACACATTATTCATTAGGTTCATAAATGCTACTAGTGTATTTATTAACCCAAAATATAGCACTATGAACTTGTAATGCCCATAACGAGTCTAAAAATCTATTTTTAGAATATACTCATCCTCAATCCTCAACTAAGGGTATCCTACTTGAAGATCAATCTTTAAAAACATTGTAACACCATGTATTTGATTAAAAATATAATTGATACAAGGTAATATATACCTATTTTTTCTCATTTATTTATTATGCATATGGTAATAAATGCAAAAACAAAGGGTTCCATCCTTCTTCTTGAAAAACTATAGGTACACCCCATGGTGAAACACTTGGCCAAATTAAAATCTTAGTCAATAAATCCTAAATTTGTGCCTTCAACTCAATTATATCTATTCATGTCATCCTATATGGTACCTTATATTGTATTTCTAACCCTAGAATGGTATATATAGTGAAATAAAATTCCCTTTTGGAGGCAATCTAGGTAACTCATCTATAAAAACATTTGAAAATTCTTATAAAATGGTACAATCTTCTAAGGTGGCTTCCTTGGATTATATAACTTCATCCAATTTTGACAAGGAATATTTGACATCCCTTATGTTGATCCCTCTTTAACTAAATGATATAAATTTTCCAAAGATTCAACTCCCTTTGACTTCCTTTGATTTGGGTTTTGTTTCCCAAAATTTCCAGATATTTAAATTTTTTAAGGAAGCAATCCACTTTGGCATTATGCCCATCAATCCAATTCACTCCTAGGATCACACCATATGACCTTAGTGGTGTTGCATAAATATCTACAAATGTGGAGAATTTTGACAACTAGATTTTAGCCTCTATGAGACATATTTTAACCTTGACTTTTGAATCATTCCCATATTATACTAACCATGTATTTTCTATATAACTAGCTTTCCTAAATAATTTATTCAACATTATAAGAGAGAAAGCATTTAGTAGCTCTATTATAAATCAAAATAGTGATTAGATGACAAAAAAAATACCTAATACTTTGATGGGAGAATATTAGAATCTAGCATATTGATTATCCACCATGACATGGATATAGTGTTGGAAGGTTCCTTGCTGTGAAGAAGAGGTTGTTCTTGTTATTTTCATCTGTCTTCCATTGAGGAAAATATTTGACATAATGACTTCCTCTACAAGTAAAGCATCCTACTGGACATCCCTTCATTTCATAATAATTTTCACCCTTAAACCCTTCTTTAAAATTGCCTCCTAATTTACTATTCCTTGAAGTATTAAAAAACCTTGTATTTTAATTTTTGAAGCAATTCTTGGAATCTCCATTCTATTTCCAATTATTCTTCTTGAAAGGTGTCTTGTAAATGTCAAAAAATTTATTGTTCTTCTCTCTAACCTCTGCCAATAATTTCAAACATTATTCCTACTTTACATCCTTTTCAAACACCTAATTCATAGTAGATGGTTCATACAAATCCACCTCACAACCGATTTGGAGTTTAAATCCATAATGAACTTCCTTATATCAAAACATTTATCCTTATGTTACTATAAAACATATTTCAAAATATTAGTAAACTACTCCTAGTACTCATTCACTAACAAGTTTACTTTCCTCAAGTTATAGAAATATGTCAACTTTTTATTGAAATAAAGTTGAGGTAGCTATCATGCTCTAAAAAGAGTAAAAAATTGTTCCTATATGGCGACAGTTGAATGTAGATTCATTTCAAGGTTTTTTTAGCCCACCATGTTGCTAATTCACTAGCTAATTGGTAAGCTCCCATATTGCCTTAGTGACCTTAGAGTAATATAAAATCTTGAATTACTTTTCCATCTCTATGAGCTAAACTTTAGATCCATCACCTAAAACCATGCCATCAAATTTGGGTGGATTTACCTTCTTCATGTCCCATGTTAGTTATGCAGTGAATTAAGCTCTAACATCATGATGCACTTATTTATGCCTTTGTTCTTGAGGAAATTTATATTTAGTAAGTTATTCTTTAGGTACTTCCTATTTATTTTACTCTTCTAGTCCATTAAACTCTCATTCAAGAGCTAGTATATAGTCTCATGTCTCATTCATAATAGTGAGAATTTACTTATGTTTTGTGGTTTTCTCTACTAATAGCTAAATAGGATCACCCTGAGGGTTCACATTAAAAGGACCCTCACCACTTGATCTACTTCACACCATACTCCTTTCTAGAAAATTATGAGAATAAAATTTACATTAGTGGACTCATTAGGTCTGAGATTTAAACATTAAGCTCTGATACCACAATGTTAGACCCAACTAGTACTGACCAATAGAGACACTAATTTTTTTATTAAATTTTACTTTAACCTTACTGCTAAAATTAATTATAAATAATAGTTTAATAGCTAAAAACTAAATGAATCTAAAGTAAAAGATGTGTATTTCACATTAGGCAACTAGAAAAATAAAAATCATTTAGTAATCAATCATTAAACATATCAATAAGATAAAGAACTAATAATCGATGAAATAAGTATATGAAGTACTAGAAATATGGATATAATCCATGAATCAATCTTAATTACATTTACAACCATTGATGCTTACAAATTTATATTTTTTATACAAATACACATCCACTCCTATATTGAATATAGATCCAAAATAAAGTATAATAATGTATGATGTATAATATGCATATTAATAAGTATGAAAACATAGAATTATCTATGAAAAAATAGAACCATGATTCATCCCATTGACTGATCATAATTCCATCTAGTTGAATCAATTTATAGAGGGAGAGCATTATCTAAGTGATTTACCTCCAACCACAGACCAACAGTCTCCTACACACCTCCATTTTGGGAGTGTCCCTTCCCTTCATCGAGGGGTAGATAAGAAAAATGCATATATTATAAATAATGAAACCTGTGTGTACTAATACTATTACATGCAATAATCAAAGAGAACATGGAAGTTATTACTCTATCTAGATGATATTAGTAATTTATGTAAACTAAAAGTATAATAAAATGATAATGTCTCATCTATAACATTACTTTGGTCAATTTTTTAATTATAAAATTAAAATTTAATAATCTAAGTCATTTTCAATCACATAATACTTTCTGTTAATGAATCATGCTAATAATGATATTAGGGGGTAGTATATGAGTTATACACTTATGTACTCATATATTTATCTCCTGATATCCAAAAAAACAAGAAATCAAGATCAAAAGAAAAGTAATAAAATACCATGCAATAGTGAAAGATGTAAACAATCATAAAGAATCCAATTTATCCTATATCTGATATTTATGTTAAGTTAGAACAAGAATCAAGTCATTCTATGTATTTTATCTCAACATATCAATTCTCTTTTAATACCAACAAGTAAACTAATGCTTATTAATAGTCAACATAAAACTCGTACAATATATAAAAGTATTCTCATAAGCAATACCATATTATAACTTGCAGAAATAAAAGATGCATGAATTCAAGAGATCTATACTATATAATAGAATCAAGTCATTTTATGCCTCAACCTCAACATAACATTTTATCATAAAATCAATTGTACAACTAATACTAAGTTATGACCACTATTATATCCCATGTGTTTCATTTATAAATACATAATAAAAAACCATATTATGACCATGCAATAATAATGATGTAACTAGTCTTCAAATCAAGACCATATAAAAAATTGTACTAATGTCAAAAGGTACAGCTGATACAACCTTAAATTTGCCATAAATCCATACTATTCATTTAATATAGTTTTTCCACATGATATTATATATAAATTCCATATACTATCTTATTATATTCTTCTCAAATTAATTTCATATCTACTTTATCACCTAACAAAACTATTTTAGATTTACAAAATTTAGTGAAAATCTTATACTCATTCCAATGACAATTTTGAACACATAACACAATCTAATGTAGGATATATTTTAAGCTTGTATATTTTCCACATATAATATCTTAGTCTTAATATTAAATTAAATATACTATCTAGATACATATTTTTAACAAGTTATTTAAACAAGGGAAACAAGTTAGGTTTAAAGATTACATACTATATCCTCATATATATTGTCACTCATAAAATTCATAGTTTCTAAATTATATATATTTATTTTAGATTTATTTAAGGAAGTAAAATATTGAATAAAATATAAGTATTATGACTATATATAATTATACATTTCCTTTCCTTCATCATTTTACAAATTCATAACTTCATACTAATGGATTTTCATTTCCAGATCTAACTTTCCTATACTAAATTTACTTCAATTTCTATATAAGTGTAACCATCAGATAAATAGATTTGAACCAACCTATTTTTTTTAAAATAAATAACTTATAATATAAACTTATCATTATGGTAAACCTTCCCATTATGTTATGTATTTCATAAGGCATCCTTTTGGCCAAACTAGGTTGGATTTTTGTAAAGGATTACTCTCAAATCTTTCAATTTTCATTTACATTCAAACAGTTTCTAAAACACAATGTTTCATAGTAACTAACTTGAAATAAATATAGATGTATGGGACTATATATCAATAATAATTACATTCATTTATAAGTCTTTTAATAATATTACAAAACTAGTTAAGGATAACATAAATAAGAGTACTAGACTCAGGTATACATATATAATAATTTTAACTACATAACCCCTAATATGATCTTGAATTTATAACTATCCCATTAAAATGGGATTTATAATCCTATACATATATGTAGGTATTCATAAATATACCCACATTTATGCAAAATAAATAATTGATATCAAACTACAATAAATATCATTTATCTACTTAGGTTAGCAAATCTAATTTGGCCACAATTTTCAAGCAAAACAACACAATCCAAGTCATCTCAGGATACTGTCTTAATACGCTCAGCCTTATAGGATCAATAATGGGATATGAAACCCCCATCATCTATCCTATAATATTTATAGGTTAGGGTTTAAATAAGAGTTCATTTGAATTTATATTTTTACCTAAAATAGACTCTCAAATTCTAAAACACCATAAAAATTATTTAAAATAAACCAAGATATGACCAACCTGGTTATTAGAATATGATTGTATCATCATCCCTATTATAATGAATTATCTTCATGTTTCTCTTTTATTCTTACACATTTAATAATAATAATATCTCCTTCCTTCCTAGTCCCACCCCTCTTACTTATTATCTTCCCTAATCTATACATGTTCGGCATGGCCTCCAACATACTCCTCTTATCTCAACCCCTCAACTGCATGCCAAAATCCTCCATAAATTTACACATACACTAATTCAATTCCACTCATAGCTCCTTCCTCTACTACATGTAATCTTTTTGGTGAAGTTATCCATGCTCAAGACAAAGTCAACCTAAACATAATGATAACCTAAAAACCTAATTCAAAGCTTATTTCCCCCTTTTTACAAAATCATCCAATGATTAAAATTACCCAAAGCTTCCAATTAATAATAGATTTATTCCAGCCCAAAGTCCTATTTAAATTTAGGGTTTGTGAATTAGAATTTAAATAATTACCTTGGGGGGTATTCACTCCTAGTTCCTCTTAATGCATTTACTTCCAAACATGCTTCCACATATTATTTACTTCTATAAGACCCTATACTTTGCCACTATATTTACATATTATTTGAAATAAAACATAAGACACATAATTCCTCTACTCCTAAGTAAGTCAGAAGTTTAGACACATAAAAATGTGAAAAATAAGATAACCAGATGTCATACTTTGGTATAATTTATGTTTCAAAGTTCAATGCAGTTAATTAATCAACTAGATATTTTATATGCATAATTTTGATAACTTGGTTGCATTTATTAATTTAAATGATAGTTTTTATGGTAATTCAACAAATCTTAAGATATCATACAAAAAAAAATCAACAAAATGAATGTAATCATAAATCACCAAAGGAAGCTATGAAAATCAACAACAACCATTACAAAATTCATACAACTTACTCAATAAAACACATAGTTAGCAACAAGAATCAATTATTCATTAAACAAACATAAGTGGTGTGTGTAGGTTCCTTGTTTCTTTATATTTACCCTCAATGTAACTATATTATCCCCCATATTTTATGGCACACACTCTCTCTCTCTACATTGTCAAAGAGGGAAGAGATATCATGCATCCAACTCATTAATCAAATCATTAGTTATCCCATATCATGATAAGAATCATGTAATCAAAACAACTATTAAATGTAAGAAATTCATAATAATCATGATCGTAATCATAATTTAATAACTCATCAAAATAAATATAATTATATTAAAAAATAGTATAAACTAATCCATCTCAGAATAAACATTCGATCTTCTAATAATGAAAACACAATCCTCTAATAAATGCTTTAAAAATCCACAGGGAAAAATTGGATATAATAATTTTTCTTAAATTATTAATATGATACAATGATCTCTAATTTTATAATTATTACTCAAAATTCCAATATTTATATAATATCATTCAAATAAAATTTTCTTTTTACTTAATTTATTTCACAAGATTCACAACTCACCTCAAAAGAGGGGTTATACACAATGACTTGTCTTAGAGACTAAGCTGCAATAGTCCACTACATAGATATAAAGTAATAGTAATTACTCAGTTGATCATAATGCATACTAAGATGATCATAATGCATACTCATTTTTTTCATAAAAAATTCACTCAAATAATGCCACACCATTTAGTTAATGGTGTAAGATGGTATTATCCAAAATAGTGCACTTTCATCCCTAAAATCAAAAATAATATTTTTCTTAATTCTCAAAATCATACTCAATCTATAAAGTAAAGTTTAGTGGTTAGCTAGAAATAATTTTAGATTTATACACATGATTGTGTAAAAATTTATTATATTAGGAGTATCATGAGTGGTATGTGTTCTAGAGTGTTACATAATGTTTTATTCAATTATTTGAATCAATATACTCAAATATTAGATTGGGGGCATGTGCGCAACACATGATCCCTTTCTTGCTCAATTTTACACTAGTTTTCATAGAAGGGAAATTCATGTCATTATCTATGTTTTATAAATAAAACTTGGTTTATATTAGTATTGTACTAGTTTTTCACTAGAATTAATCTTATTCCATATGTAGTGGTTGGTTCAGCATTTTTGCACTAGTTTTGTGAGAATGATATATTGAGATTGATACAAAGATTATAATATATTGTAATACCTTGAGTTATGAAATAATGAATTCAAGATAATATTTATTTTAAAGTACAAATTATCCTACCAATGAGTAGTGGGAAATGCATAGACTAATCCAAGTGTTTTAAAGAAGAAATCTCTAATTGTTTCTACCCTCTCTAGTCACCAATTTTGCACCAGACTAAACACACCAATTCACATACATAAAATGTGTATTCATTCCTTTTTATTTGATCAATAATATTCCCATATTTAACTTCATTTTTTATCTTACGTAATTACTAATTTATACATGTTTCATTGTAGGTTTTCATGAAGGACAATTGAAAATGTTATCTACATTCAAAACTAGTCTTCATAGGTAAGCTTAGTTATAACACTCTAGATTTTAATCTAGTACTTTTGATTTTTTACATTAAGAGAATAAAAGAAGGGAAATTTAGACAGTAAAACTAACATTTAATGATAAAATAATAAACTTATGACCAATCCTTATGCACACTCAACCTATGCTAAATTTTATGGTTTCAAACTACTATTCCTCTACTCATATATGGATGATCCTCTATCTTTAGACAAATATGATGTTGAACATCCCTATTATTCATTCCATGCATCCTAGACTCATTATTTGATTGATTTATACTTTTAGTTTAGCTATCTTTGTTCCTTAAAATAAACTTCTCCAAGACAATCCCATGGACCTCTATCTTATCTAAATCCGTTAATTTTTTCCTCCTAAAAGTTAATGAAAAATTTCACAAATTCAAATTCATTCCAATGGGTCATATTATATGTTTATAAATACCAATTCAAGGAAATCCCCAAAATACCACTATATAAGCACATTTTTCTACCCATTTGTTCATTAGATGGTATTAAGTTCCTATAATTATAAATTATAGAATATTTTAACCTTACATTGAGATGAAAGCACATATTCTCTCCAATTGTGAGTACATACAATTGTAGACACATAAATTTACATTTAATCTAAAGCCATACACTTGTGATCTTTCTTTTACACACTTAGCTCTAGACCTATCTTAGGCTCCCTTTTGATCACTTTAGACCACCTTAAACACCTTAAACACTCTTCTAAGATAACAAACAACCCCTAAACATACTCATATCTATTCCTATTTGCCTTAAATATCTTTTAGGCCCTACCTAACACTCAACATGATCAAATAACCCATTGGATAGAAGTGCTATAGGGGACTATAGTGCACCACTCTAGTGTCATTTCCCTCTTTCCTATTTTCCCACCAAATAATGATTAATTTAAAAAATAAAAAGTTATAAGAAAGTCAACCTATGTACCTAATGTTCCCCGTTCAAAATAATTTCAAATATATGAATATATAGACAAATTTCAAACTAATTTTCAAGAGAGAGGATTCTACATCAAAAATCACTATAATCATAATTATATATTGAGATCAAAACATCTATTTATCTTAATTTTGATTTCATATAGCCCAAGTAGACCAAATCTTAAGTTTGAATACACTTTATAGGTTATAAGTCATGGTTAAAGAACTTAATCACATCAATATTTCACCTAAAATTAGCATATTCCACTAGCTAATCACACAATATTATAGTATGGGAAAACTACATGAAGTTTGATCCCTCTTTAGAGTATTGGTATGTAGGCAACACTCAATAAATGGGGTATTTAGGTCTCACCCATCTTAAACCACTAACACCTTGAAATATTCCATCATTATAATTTTATTAACATTCAAGTTCAAATTTTTTTCCCTACTTTAGTTGTAGTGTTACACCATGTTGTTCCTATTGGTTCCAACATGATCCATCCTTAATTCATCATATCAATACCCTCTTGTTTTCAGTTTAGTCTTCAGTTTATAGGTTGCTAGATGTGAAATTTTAATTTTTGGATGCTTCATTGATATTAACCAAGTATATTAATCTAATATTCATTATTTCACTTGGTCTAGAACTCCCATTTAAGGATGCATTGATTTAAATATCTGAAGTTGCTTAGATATATTAAGTATTGGTTTAAATCCTAGTTTGGAAATGTATCAAGTTTCCACCATTTAGGTAATTTAACCTTAGATTTAGGAGAAAAAAAATTTCAAAGTTTTTGTAGCCTTATCCTTGATAATTTAGCCCATTTTGGATTTAATTTTAGACTAATTGATTAAATGTTAGAATTATTTAATCTTGGGACTTAGTCAATTTGTGAATAATAAATAAAATGGTGAATTTTGGATTTGAATTTATTGAAAGTGGATTTTTATTAATTAAATATTTGTACTCATTTTATTTCATTTTAATAAGTTAACCATTTAAAATTTAAATACTTAATTATTTTCATTTATATTTAAATTTCCTAATAGGGATTTTATTTCTATTTTGCGCAGGTGATTGGTGTTTCTTTTTTTCATGTAAAACTCTTTTTCAACTCTTGATGATCCTAACCCATTTGTGAAATCCATTCTAAACTTAGACACTATTTAAAAGTTTATCAAGGATCCACATGGTGAGTTTTTATTCTTCTGCAATACTTTAGTGATTTATTTTTTATTTGGAACCTTCAAACCTCTGAGTTAGTAGGATGTCACCACATGGAAACATCCCACTAATTTTTAGTTTTGGGGTTACTAGTATATCAATGATCCCTCTAGGTGAGAGGGTTAGTTGGATTTCACCATGTCGCATCATCCCAATAACCCGTTGACATTGAATGGTCCATACAATTTTGGTACATATTAGACCTTAGTGTTAGTGGGATGTCACCATGTGTCAACATATTGTTGTGTCATAACCAAGGCATAGTCTAGGCCTATTACATCCTAGGTCAATCAATGGTTGAGAAAATAAATGAGGTAGGGAAGCAAAAAAAAATTGTATGGAAATATTATCGATCAAATGGATAAAAATGAAGATTGATAAGCCACATAGACATGCCAAGTCATTAGGGAGGTCCAATAACCAAATATTATGGCCTATTTATCTATCAAGTCCATCAAATCTATGAATGGGATGGGTTCTCAAAGTTAAGTTGGAAGATCAAGTTGCATAGGTCTATAAAATACAAATAGGAACCAAAGGACAAAAGGTCTATTTTAAATAGGCATGGCCTCTAACTATATAATGGACCATGCTTTAAAATATATCAAGGAATCATGAATCCCAATTAAATTTTTAAATCATCATTGAATATTTTTAATCACCCCAATAGTGGTTTGAGTTGGAAGATGAGCCCATGAGATTCATGAATTGTCTATTTAAAGAGACTGGATTACCATTTTTAAGGGTCAACACTTTAAGCATTTAAGTGTTGTTAGATGTGGCTTGGATCACACCAACCTTTCTCCCATGCCATTAATTTATTGTCTATTAATGTTGACTATGATTAACTACTCTCAAAATGCTAAATATATAGATTTTATTATGTTTTATTCATTTAATGTCCTCAATATTTGGGTTTATCTTGCTAATGGATGCTAAGCATTGCCAATAGAATTTGGTCATGCATGATTAGCTTAGTTATAATTAGCAATAAATATTATAATTGGTCTATTATACTTATTCATTCTTGATTTTAATTAGGTTTCTTGTAATCATAGTGTGAAATAACTTTAGAATATAAGTTATGCTTACTCTAGAGTGAGTCCAATAGATTAATGGATTTTAATATTCCTTATAAGCTTGTCTAATGAGTAGCTAACATATATACAATAGTCAGACTAGGCACATAGTTTTATAACTATGGATATGATCTGTCTCTACTCATAATATTCAAATACTTTCTCAATATAAGATGAATGTCTCTATCTTTTGCCTTACCTTTCCCTCTTTTTTATCTTTTTGATGATTTTCGCCCTAGTTTAAGTTGTGATAGGAATTTTAGTGAAGCAGATATTATTATTTCACAAGTTGAATAAAATAAGTAATATGATATAGATAATTAATTATTAATAAATCAAGTAAATGAATATGAATTCTCATATCAATTAAACTTTTGGTGGTGGTAGTTTCTGCTCGCAGAGTGAAATGGGTTAAGCTACTTAATTCTTAGATTAAAACAACATCAATCTTAAAATCAATAAGGTGGAATTCATATCATGTGTTATTTCCTCCCTTTTTCCTCTCTAAATTACTCAATCGTATGGGTGTATTTTGAGAGGGTCATAAATTAAGGGTAGTAGAAAGTGGCACTGGAAGGAAGGCCATGTTTTGTCAAATTGAATATTGATGACTATTATTGATTGTTAGTTTGTATTTTGATGGTTGTCTATTTGAAGGTAACTTATACACCATTTTAAGGATTACAAGGTCTATATTTAAGTTTTTACCCCTCAAGTTTCACTTATTGACACATAAGAGGAGCAAAACCATTAGAGATATGCCTTTTATACATATGGTTATAATTTTTGGCTTATCCCTAACTCATTGAATTTCATGGCTATCACCATGTCTTGTCTTGGTGAATCAACCTTGAACATCTTAGGAATTTAGAATTAATTACCTAATGATCCCTTTGTGTTTCTCCCAAATTTTAGAATTAAATCATAATAATTGATGAAGAGCATCTGATGCCTTATAAGTCTATTATGCATGTTTTAAATATCTAATTTGAAGACATTTCTTAAAAGTTTCTTTTTACTCTAGAATAATAGGTAGTAAACTAATTTTTGTTGTTTGAAACCTAATTATATTAATATCTAAAATTAATTTTAACACTTATTTTTGCTTTAGTTTGGTTTAAGGATTGACCCTCATGCTTTATTGAAAAAAATTGTTTTAAAAAAAAACTTCTTGAACTTATTAGAGGCTTAAATTATAGGTTTAAAAAGAGTCATAATATGGTCCCTAAAAATCTTATACCTCCTAAATTAATTATTTTAGATTTATATTTGCATTCCCTAGACCCCCTAATCACCACATTTATAAGGATGTTTGTTTCACATACTATGGTCATGTCTCTATCAAAATCCATTCATGTAGAAGGTCAGGTTCTTACCTAAATCCAAGATAAATATAATATATGTTCACTTTTCATAATATAAAATAACAAATCAAAACACTATTATATCTACCTTTGTTATAGCATAAGCCTTTCAATTTGAGTCTATGTGTCATTAAGATTCTTTCATTAACTATTATATGATTATAAAAGATGATTAAAATCATATAATGATCAATTATTTCAAATTACAAACCTAAAACATCATGATCAACATATGCAACAAGAATAAATTTAATGCCTCTTAGATGATCTAAAACAAACAAGACTGGTATTTTATAAACTTATCACTCCTTTTGACATTAGAATAACCAAGCTTTAGGTATATGAATTTTATTGATTCTAATTATTTTCATGAGGTAAATATTCTAAATACCAATGATTCTTCTCATTTTGGGTTTAATAAATATGATGATTTTAAACATGTGCTCATTAATAATCTTGGTTTTATAGGAAGGAAATTGACAGAGTAAATAAATGAATACAAGGATGTCCATCCCTTTCTAAGGATGTTGACTGAAAGAGCCTTACTATTATTAAGAAATGGAAGACATGATATTACAAGTTTTGAGACTCCTCTTAGTCTATATTTTATTTTTTAAGTTTATATTTTTTGTTTTTCTCTATTAGGTTTTCCTAATTTTTTTCCATTTTTTAGAGTAGGATTCTTGTTTTTTTATTTTTCTTATTTTTTAATACTTCTACTTTAGCATTTTTTCCATTTTAATTTTTGTCATCCCATTACATTAGTGAACCTTATACTAAAAATAAAAAATAATTGAGAGAAGAGTATGACCTTGTGGATTCCCATTTCCTTGTGTTAGTGGGATAAGGAACCTCAAATGGCTGAAAAAACATGATAGTTGTTTGAGCTTTTAAAGTTAAAAAATGAAAAGCCACATTTGAACAATGGCATAGGCTAATTCAATTTTCTTTTGTAAATTTTATAAAATTTGGAGGCTTATTGATTCTAAATAGAACATGTGGATTTTAGAATAGTTTCATTTTCTTATTGAATCCATCAACTACACTTAATAGAATATTTGAAGAAAATGGAATCACTGATTTAGTTTGATTTTTTCTTAGTAATGTGAATTTTTTTAGTTTATCATTATACCCCTATCTTGTTTCCTAACCTTCAATGGAATGAACAATGAAATACTCTCAAAATAAATAAATCATAGGAAATTGAACTTTAAATTCAAAATCTAAAGTCTTCCTTGAAAGGGTGATTCAAACAACATCCACCACATGCTTTTTGACTTGGCTGGCAGTGGAGCAAGGCCTTAAGTGGGACTAGAGTTATCTCTATTAGGGATATAGATTCCTATATATCACTAGATTAATTCCCATGTCATTCCCCCAAGATAAATTTAAAGATATTTTCCCTAAATGTTTTTGGCTACTTAGATAGGTATAAATTATGTCATGTGAATTCAAGAGCTATAAAGAATAAATCACTTTGCACACATTAATGGTCTAAGGTTGAATTGAAATTTAGTATGTCATAGGTTGAAGTATAATTTATTACCTTCATATTTATAATTTTATCTGAAGATAATTTTTTATAGCTTATTCTTGTGTTCAGGTCTGAAGTTTTGTAGTATAACATTTGAAGTTCTTTCACCAAAGCTTTGATCCTAGGTTTTGAATGCTTTACAACATTATCCCGCTAAAAGGTCACCATTTTTTGGTTCCAACACACCCCATCCTTAATTAATTATATGGGGAACCTCTTTTCTTAGTTTTGTCTCTAGTATATAGGTTCCTAGATGTGAAGTTCTACCTTTTGGATGTTTCATTGGTATTAACCAAGTATATTGATCCAATCTTCATTATTGCACTTGGTATAGAATTTCCATCTAAGGTTGTATTGATTTAAATATATAAATTTGTTTAGATATATTAATTATTGGTCTATATCCTATTTTTGAAATACATAAAGTTTCCCCTCTCCATACCATTTCACCATTAGATTTAAACAACTTATCTAAATTTTTAGAATTTATACAGCCTTATCTTTGGTGATTTGACCCATTTTGGGATTTAATTTTTGACTCATTGACTAAATGTTTACATTGTTTTATCTTGGGACTTAATTATTTTTTGAGTAATGGAAAAAATGGAAAATTGTGGCTTTGAGTTTAGTGAAAGTGGATATTTATTTCTTAAGATTAATCATTCATTTGTTTTCATTTCAAGAACTTAACTATTTGAATTTAAATACTTAGCCATTTATGTTTTGATTATTTTTTTTTTTGGTATTTTATTTATTTTTTCCATAAGTGTTAAATTTTTATCCTTTTACAATCAATGTTCTTTCATATCTCTTAACAATCTCGACTAATTCATGAAATCCCTTCAAAACTTAGACATTTTTCAAAAGTTTCCCCTTGTGCCACCTAAAAAGTTTCCATTACTCTGTAACACTTCAATGATTTGGTTTTGGACAAAAACCTTAAAAAATTTGGGTTAGATGAATGTTTCCATGTTAAAACATCATATTACTCCATGCATTAGGGCTATCCATATAATATGAGACCATCTAAGAGAGTGGGTTATTGGGATTACACCACTTAACATCATCCTAGTGACTCGTTGCTCCAATGTGGTCCATACAATCCTTATACAAATTTATTCTCTAGGTTAATGAGATGTTTCTATGTGGAAACATGTCATTGTGTCATGGCCAAGACATAGTCAGGTATTATTACATCCTAGGCCAAGTAACAACTAAGAAAATAAAAAGAGGCTAGGAAGTGACAAAATGTCAAATGGAAAGAACATTGGCTAAGTGGACAAAATTGAAGACTGATGAGCCACATAGACATGCCAAGTCATTAAGGAGGCTTGAAAACCAAACTTAACAACCTGTCTAGCCATCAAGTCCATCAAATATATGAATTATTTATGTTCTCAAATCGATGATGGAAGATCAAGTTACAGAGGTCCATAAAGAGAAAGAGGAGCTAAAGGAAAAAAATGTCTATTTTAATGAGGCTAGATTGAAATTGTTAAGGGTCAGTACTTTAGGCATCAGATCACTACTATAATTTACCTATATCATACCAACCTTTATCCCATTCCTTTGGCTTCAATTTCTTGCATGTGGATGTGAACTTTGATGAAATACTCTTAGAATGTTGAATATACATATTTATTGTGTTTTGTTTAATTTAATGTCTTCAATCTTTGGATTTAACTTGTTAATGTATGTTTTGTTAATGGAATTTGGTCATACATGATTATATTAGTTATAATGTGCATCAATTATTATAACTAGTCTAATTTATTTATTCATGTTTCATTTTCATTAGGATACTTGTAATCATAATATGCAATAGTTATAGAGTATAATTAGACTGAATTTAGAGTGAGTCCAATAAATTAATGGATTTAAATATTTCCTTATAATATTTCCCATTGAGTAGTTGATGTTTGTACAAAAATTAGATGAGGAAAATAGTGGTATAACTCAGCTCATAGTGTTCACATACTTTCTCAATTTAATACTGATCTGGGTAGCAATTCAGGTGATAATTCAAGTGACAGTTCCACCCCAATAGATGATGGAACTTTTGGGAGCCATAACTTTTTCACTGTAGCTCCAATTGACTCACCGTTTAAACCATTGGAAAGCTAAGAATGAGTAAAATTCCATGAGATGGAATGATATTTTCTAAATGAAGTTTTATCCTTGAAAACCCTATGGAAGTGCCCTAAATTTCAATTTTAGTAGTGCAATCTATAAATAGTAAGTTTTTAAAAATAGTAATTCCTTGAATTTTGTATTGTTTTAAAATGTGGAAGTTGAACCACTTAATCTCCCTCAAGATTGGTGACCTTCCACATCCTCTCCCTACTTTCAAAATGGGTATAAATGAAGATGTAACTTGACATGAGACTACCACTTAGGGTGCTCTATATGAAGCAGATCTTACCTTTTTTGATATATATCAGGTGCTTCAAAAAGGTAAACATGTTTTTGACTTCTATTTGCAAGATAATGTCCTCTGTCATATGGGGCACATGTGTGTTCCATCTATAGATAAATAGAAGATGATATGGGAAGTACATTTTAGTAGGATAGTTGGACACTTTGGTATAGAAAAGACATTGGTAGTTCTTCAAAAACACTTCTACTAGCCCCATATGTAAAAGAATGTGGAGATATATCTTAAATCTTGTACCCCATGTGCAATAGCCAAGCCAAAAAATAAGAAGTAAGGATTGTACATGCCATTGCCAGAACCAACCAAGCCTTGGGAATCTATCTCAATGAATTTTATCTCAGGTTTGCCCACTTCAAAATATGGTAAGGACTATATTTTTGGGGTAGTTGATCATTTTTCAAAAATGGATATCATGATTTATTGTAAGAAAAATATCTCTACTGAAGAAACTGCTCAACTATATTTTAGTCATGTATGGCTCCATTTTGGTCTCCCCAAGTCCAATGTCTCAGATCAAGATAGCAGGTTCATAAGCATCTTCTAGTCCACTCTATGGAAGATGATGGATACCAAGCTGATGAAGTCCATAGCCTTCCATCCATAGACTGATGGTAAGATAGAGGTGGTGAACCACTTTATTATTCATGTGATTTAAATGTATCACTCTAAACATCCATGCACATGGGATGAGGGGCTTATTTTCATACAACATGGATATAATTAGGCCCTGCACAGCTCGACCAAGCATAATCCATTCTAAGTATGCTTTAGGTTCCAACCCATGGCACCAATTGATATAGTCATTCCATTATCCACCATGGAATACACACCTCCTAAAAGATCTGAGGTAGAAAAAGTAAAAAAAATCATTGAACAAATACAACACATCTAGAAACAAGTTCATGACATCTTGGAGAAGATGAATTAGAAGTATAAGCAACACCATGAAAAACATAGGATTGCACACCATTTTTCTATGGGTGACAAGGTTTGGTTGTGGCTTCATAAGGAATTAATTTTAGACCCACATAAAAAAATTCAGCCTCTATGATATGGTCCCTACACCATCACCAGTAAAGTTGGAGAAAATGCTTTTGAGTTAAACCTACCAGCCTACTTTCGTCTGCATCCAATATTCAATGTGAAGCTCTTCAAACCATATCATCCACCTCTATTAGACACTTCAGTCATAGTAAAAAAACTAGACATTGATGAGCTTGATCCATAGAGTTTTGATCCAGTGGATGAGGATCAGATTGTGGACACCTGGATGAAGACAATAAGAGGATGCTTTATTCCACTTTATCGAGTGGTCAAAAGGGGTCAGCTTAGCCACCAAGGTGAGTTTCTCATAGAGAATCAAATCAAGACACAATTGCCACACCTGATGAGTAACATTGATGAAATGGGTACCATTACTTTTCAAGGAGGGAGGAATGATCCAAGTAGCAATTCAGGTGACAATTCAGGTGACAGTTCCACCCCAATTGATGATGAAACTTTTGGGAGCTATAACCTTTGCATCGTAGCTCCAATTGACTCACCATTTGAACTGTTGGAAAGCTAATAATGAGAATAATGCCATGATATGTCATTTATCTTTGATCAATGAATTTTGAACCCTAAAAACCTAATGGAAGTGCCCTAAATTTTAATTTTAGTAGTGCAGTCTAAAAATAGTATGTTTCTAAAAATAGTAATTCCTCAAATTCTGTATTATTTTAAAACATGGAAGTCAAACCACTTAGTCTCCTTCAATATTAGTGACCTTCCACATCCTCCCCCTACTTTCAAAATGGGTATAAATGAATATGTAACCTAAAATGGAAAATCAAACATCTCTTCCTAGAGATAAGCATATAACTATATTGCAATCTTGAGTAATAATACATCTATTCTCAAAGAATTCATTATTACTATGTTATTTCTATGTTCTTGAAATATTTATCAGCTAGAACTTTTGAGTTTTGGATCAAAGACAAACCCCTCTCTTTTTTTCCTTATCTTTCCCTCATTTTTATATTTTTGATGATGTTATGCCCTAGTTTAGGTTGTGATAGGAATTGAAATGAAGTAAATCTTATTGTTTCATAAGTTGAATCAGATAGGTAATATTTTTTAGATAAATAATTAACAATAAAACAAGTAAATGAACATGAATGCTCATATCAATTAAAACTCTAGTGGTAGTATTTATTACTCTTAGAGTAAAATGGGTTAAACTACTTGGTCCTTGGATTGAACTAGCATTAATACTAAAATTAATGAGGGCAAATTCATGTCATGTGTTGTTTCCTCCCTTTGTCCTCTCTTAATTACTTAATCCTTTGGGTTTATTTTGAGAGGGTCAGAAATTGAGACCAATAATTCCAAAGTTGAATATTTGTAAAATTTAGTAAAAAAATTTAAAAAATGGTAGAATAAAGTAATAGATTTGATGACATAGATAGGTGAAAATTATATGGGTTTCTCTCAAAGAAAAAACACATGAAATATGATTTTATGAAAATTATCAAAGAGAAAGTTAAAAAATCATCTGATGGACAATCATTTGAGACTTCTCAAATACCTAATACTAAACTAGATACAAATCTTGTACCACCCATCATAATGGAGGAAACTCAAGGGCTCTAATAAAGTAATATACCATTGGAAAAACTAACTTTGGTTAGCACACATTCCTCCACTCTTGATGTACACTCCCATATTCAATAAATTCAATCTCTAAAAATGAAGGTGTCACATTTGGAACAAGGTGATTTAAAACCTAATTAGGCACTCAATTCTCATGTTTTATTACACACTATTTTGGCATAACATATATTAGTATGTCCTATACCTATAAGGTTTGTGGCACCCAAGCTTACACTATATGATGGAAAATGTGACCCAAAATAACATCTCAGAGAATTTGATGCAACATATTTGGACTATGTGTCTAATGATACATTATTGACTAAGATTTTCTCAAAAAATCTCAAAGACTACGAATTATAATGGGTATATGAATTACCACACTAATTAACGCATTCATTCAATCCATTGGATGATATATTTCTAACACATATTTCAAACAATATCAATAAAAGTATTTCTATGCTCAGATTTCTCTACTCAAACATAAATCCAATGAGCCTATTATATAATATGTCTTAAGATACCAAACTATGTTACACAAAATGATAAATCTTATGGTAGACAAAGAATTATAGGATGCATTTAATCAAATTTTCATTCCATCCTTGAATTAATCTATTATGTTCAATAAGTTTATCTCATTCACACAATTTTTCCATATAGTAAAAGAAAGATAAGTTAAGTTAATCATAATGAACAAGCTTAAGTATACATCCAATTAAAATGTTAATACAAATAACTCAAATAAGCCAACATACTAGGTAAGGAAAACTAATAATAAGAATGATCAAAAAGCAATAGTCCAAGCAATTTTAGAGCCTACTTCATGTATTATATCCTCCAATGAGACAATTTAATAATCTATTAGAGGCTCCAAATAAGTTTATTGAAACACTATTGGAATGTAATGTCATATCTATCCATCCCATTAAATAGGTTTATTAAAATCAACCTCTTCCAAAAGGTTTTTATTAGAACACCTTTGACGATTATCACAAGGCATCAAACCATACTACTAATAGATGCATCAGTTTGAGACACAAGATTTAATATTTGATAAATGAAAACATAATTAATGTGGGCACACCAATAGAAAGTACAACAATATAACCAAGGGAAAGTAAATCAATGAAAATATTTAGTGATCCTTCTTATAATCACATAGTTAATGAGATAACATATACCTCAAGTGTTCATTATGCATATAATGTACACCCTCCACTAGTTTCTTACCATTCCCATACAAAAGAAAAACATTATTTATATGGTATCATTAGTGCTTATCATACTTCAGTACCATATAATCTAGTCATCACATTCATAGAACATGATATAGTCAGTGATGACTCATATATACACTCCTTTTTTTCTCATGCTCACATTATTCATCAACCTATTTAGTGTTATGGTCAATAATGTTTCAAGTGTGAATATGTGTATAAACACATTTATTTATCACCTCAAATAAATAGATAAGGATATATTCCTCACCACTATGGTCATAAAATGATTTAATGGTCATATTCAAAGCTCCATTGGTGAGATTAAATTAGCATTATAAGTTGGTCCTACACATGTGGCCACTAGATTCATAGTAGTACCTAGTGCTGGGGTCTTTAATATATTATCAGAATGCCCTTGGATTTAGTAGATTATTAAAGTTCCTTATATAGTTCATATATGCTTTAAATATATGTGTTAATGAGTCCATTATAGTTTTCATTATCCCTTATGAGTAACCTCCATCACAAATAAATTTTGTTACCACACAACAACCTTCAATTGAGCCACTTAAAAAGGTGAAACCTACTCAAATATTGTCACGATAAATATCTACACTTACATAGACGCTTATCTTAGAGAGGCCCCTTCAATAGAGATTTATCCAATATTTTAGAGAGTCACTCTCCTTCTATACACATACTCAATTGATATTATAAAGTATTAGGGGTACTTCACATAGGACACCAACACATGATTCACATACTTCAAGATGGGTTCCAAAAATTCCCATAGTTCATCATGAATAAATGTAGAGACAATATAATTTTTTTTTAATCAAAATTCCATTGATAGTTATAACATAGTTGATGTTCCATATATATACTCTCCATTTAGATCAATATAATCACTACGACATACCTCTTTCCCTTTGTGAAATCCTAAAATCCATTTTCTTAACATAAAGCCTATTGATTATGTGTCCCTTATAGGACTAATTGGTTAGTATCTCTCTTTAATTTTTTACATATAATTTACATTTCATATATATGAAAAATATAAAAAATAGTAAAATATTCAAGGAAATTACAAAATTAGGTCCTATACATTCTTATAGGTACTTTGTCATAAATTACTTAGTTGTGCCTCATGTTCTATACTTATTGTATCTAGTTTTATATCATACATGATTCACCAATGTACATGATTGATTATATATTACATAGAATATTATTTCAAAATTTAGTTGTTAGTAATTTAATTATTACAAACTCAAAAATTATATTTAGATAGGAGCATTGTGGATGATAGGAGCACACTACTCTAGTATCCTTCATTTGTTGTTGTCTTAATGAGATCAAACTATCACCATTTAGTTTAAAATTACACACATTCTTATTATAGCATGTAAATTTGTCACTATCTCACTATGAGCATGGTATACATAGGTTTTATCATTATTTCCCACATTATCTTAGTCACAACTCATGTCTTTACATAATATTACATATTTTGATATTGATTTCTCAATAACATTATGATATACTACTATCTATCTTAGTTCATAATTATACATAGGTTATAATTCAACCCTTGTTGATAAAATAACATATCATACATGGTTTTTATATTACTTTTCCTATCTTCATATATTGCATGCATTCTTTCATTTTCTTTTAGGAAATTTGAATATGTCATTTTTGAGTGGCTCTAAGCCTTCATGTCTTTGATTTCATTCATGTGAGTAAATTTGAACATTTCTTTGTGTATGTCTTCCATTCATGTGTGGGGAGATATAAGCATGCCCTTATATGTTCTTTTAAGCCTCCATTTCTTTCTTATATATGTGTATGGGCATTTGAACATGTCCTTATATTTCATTTCTATTAGAGTGGTGAAATTTAAACATGTCCTTTGTATGCGACCCCTTAGACTTCTATTATATATTTTGTGCATTGTTTTTGTACTATTTGATTGTGTGCATCATTTCTATGACCATTACTTGCTTCTTTTCTCAAATTTAGATGTCATGATAGACACCATGCATCCACCCAACTCTTTGAATGCCTTTATAGATATCATGAATTCCTCCCTAATTAGTCATATTCCCTATTATATACTCAGTTGATTAATTATTTTCATTATTCATTGTTACATATATATAGACACACATTCTATGAAGGTTTGATTCCACATGCATCTTACATTATTACTATGGTTAATTTACATACGTGAAGATTTCATGATTACTTTCTATGTTGTTAATATTACTCAGATTTATATATTTAAAAATAAAAACCTACTACATAAATTTTTATTTTGAATTAAGTTCTTGTCTAGGCTTAACAACTCACTTAAAAAGAGGGGGATTTCATAGAGGTTTGTCTTAGAGACTAGACTTCTTAAATTAGAATACAAAAATATTTTAACAATGATTACATAATTGACACAATTTCAAGATTAAAAAAATACACATAAAGTCATTTTAGATAGGAATGCCACATCATACAAGAGAGAACTGCTCTAGTTTCCTTCCCACTATTGTCTACATTCCTAAAAAATAGGCATTTCTAGAATTTTTAAGAACCTCAATTTACACAAAATAGTATTCAATAGTTTCATAGTCTTAGTTTCCATAATTGCTCACTTTTATCTTTGATTTATTTAGTTTGGGATCAATCATGCACAACATCTTGTTCCAAGATAACACATAGGTTGCTCAAAATCGTAGTTTTGTATGTTGTCTCAGAGTCAATATGCACTAGATATCAGTTAGGAGAATGTGTGTGACACATTAATTCCTCACTGCTTATTTTTTACACCATTATTGTAGATGGAATGAAAAATTCATGTATTTATCCACACTATATACATTAGACTCAATATTTTCACTAGTTTTTCACCAAATTTACACTAGAATTGAACCTTATTCCATATACAGTGGTTGGTTCACTATTTGTACCAATATTTAAATCAAGTTTTTCACCAAAAATATCTATTGGGATTCATATAGAGATTCAAAATTACTTCACTACTTTGGGTATGTGATGATGAAATCAAGAAAAAAATGATTTCTTAAGCACACTCACCTATCGATGAGTATTGGGTCATGCATAATCCAATCCAAGAAATTCAATGTCAATAAAAATTCCAAGGGTATAACCTAATGTAATCACTAGTTTTACACTAAGAAGGCACACCAATTCATATACCCAATTAGTTGTATTCATTCATTTTCACTCTCTAGTTTATTTTTTTCACCTTTTGATATTAATCTTAAGTAATGACTAATATTACATATGTTTCATTTTAAGTTTTCTTTGATCACATTTCAATGTTGTGGCATACATAGGAAAATTTAGGTACATACTCTTTTTCATTTTATTCTAGTACTTTCACTTTTTTGCATTACTATAATAAAAAGTGGGAAATGTAGACACATAAATTTACATTTGAGATAAAACCATGCATTTGTGACCACTCTTTTACACACTTGGATCTAAACCTATCTTAGGGCCTCTTTTGATCATTTTCAACCACCTTAAAAACTCTTCTAAGATGACAAACAACACTTGAATGTAATCTTCTCTATCCCTATCATCCTTAGGCATCTTTTAGTCCTTACCTAAAAATAAACATAATCAAATCACCCATTGGAGATGAGCACATTAGGGGATTATAACACAATGGTATAATGTCCTTACCGCCTCTCCTATATTCCCACCAAATAACTAAATAATTTTCCAAATTAAAAGGTATAGGAAGGGTAGCTTATGCTTTTAATGAGCCCCATTTAAAGGTATTTTAAATATATTACTATACAAACACTTTTCAATCATTTTTTAAGAGAGAGGCTTCCACATTGAAAATCATTGGAATCATAATTACACATTGAGATTAAAACATCTATTTCTCCCAATTCTAATCATATATAATCCAAGTAGCCTAGAGTTAAAATTTATAAACATTTTATAGGTTATAATCCATGGTTAAGTCACTTAATCACATTAACATTAAACCATAATATTGCATATTTCCCCAATTATTCAAACACTATTGTAGCATAAGATAAGTTCATAAAGTTTAATCCCTGTTTAGAGTATTGGTATGTAGGCAATGCTCGACACATGGTGTGTTGAGGTCTCACCAAACTTATAATACTTACCCCTTTTTCCCCATTATTTTTCATTAGTATTCACATGCCAAAGAGTTAGGTTTGTTAAATAAAATCAATCACACAATGATATTTGTAAGTGATCACAAGCTCCTGCACTAGATATAGGCTCTAAAGACAAAGACACATATAACCCCAAAACTATGATTCCCTTACTATAAGTGGATAGGAGTGCCCCATATTATAAAATAGCACCATACGTATAGTGTAATGTTAAAAAAACCATTCTCTATGCCAAAATATAGTTATTGATTCTCAATTGCAATCATTAGACCTCCCTGCATAGCATGTCTTAGCGTCTAATTCTTTGCATGGATATAGTTTCTAGCTAAGTCTTTTTTACCATTACACTTTGAAATTTTTATTAAGGTTTATAGAATATAGTAGTTATAAGTCATTGCATGCTATTATTTTTATATTATTAGTGCTATTTTTCATAGTAGTGATGTCATCTAAGATCTTTTTATCCCAAATTTGATCAAACAATAACTCAAATAGCCCTTAGCTAAGTTCGAATGCAACATCAAGGTCACAAGTCTTTGTTTCAATAACATAATCATACCATAATTGTACCATCATATACAATTTAACTAGTATTATACAACCACCATCATAGCATGGGATAACTAAATAGGGTTTGATCCCTCTTTAAAGTATCGGTATGTAAGGAACACTCAACACATGGGGTGCCCCATCTTATTTTTGTTTCCCTCTTTTTAAAAAATTTGTTACCTCTTCTCATTGAGAAAGGGTTTTTTAAAGAAGGAATAAAATCACTCCCACAATGTATCAAATATATCTACTTATACATGCATGATCTACAGGTGAAGGCACACTAATTATAATTAATAAGAAGGGAAAAAATATAAAGGATGCTAATACACCCTAAAAATAATAGTGCATACTGACTTAGTTCAAACAACATGAGCTTGACCTACGATAATGTGCAGCCCTTTTATTAATTCATAACAACCTCATATAGCCTCAAATTTAATTTCATAGTCACTGTAGTAGTCCTTTAGACCTACGTTACAACTAGGTAATCATTTATTATTAATTTCCCATTTTAGCACATTTTTAAAAATAGTAATTTACAAATTAATCATACCTATTTATTATATATCTTATGCATTATAATTTACTTAGCTATTTGCCTTAACTATATAAATACTCATTTAATATCCAATTTTGATAAAATAATGGTATGTTTTATGGGGTACAACATCAAGTGACATTTTTTGTTGGCTTGTGTATTTTAATATTTCAATTTAATATATTTTGGGCATTATTGTAGACAAATAAATTAAAATTTATTGCTAAAATAATACACTTGTGACCATTTATTATATGTAATTAGATCATACCTAATTCTATGGTCCCTAACCATGTTTATTTTAGTTCTATACAGATGGCATATTCCTCCAAATAACTATCGAATGCTAAATATTCCTTTTCCTCATTAAAAAAACCTGAGTTTATCTCTAGACTTACCCACACTTACAGCTTATTTGTATTTGCTCCTTATATAAGGTCACTCTTTTAATTCTATCCCACTTTTTATGAGTTTTTTATTCCATTAGTCTCATGTATAAACACTCCTTTTTGACCACTTTTTGTGTCTAGATAGACATCAAAATTTCTAGCAAACTACACACATTAACCCTAGAAATCACAAAAACACCCAAATTCATATCCACATTAGATGTAAATGCCATAAATCACATTAAGGTTTATATATTTGTGGTGATTCCCTATACAAAATGATAACCTATCGTTGATTCACTTCCAATCATATTACAACCTAATAAAGTGATGTTTTTGACCAATAGTGCATGATAATTAATCAAATTCTAAAAATTGCAAAAAGTCTAATCAAATTCACTTAACTAATTAAATCCAATTAAATGCTTATGTGAAAAATCCATATTGAATAAATTAATATATAATTTCTAAAAATAAATTTTCAACAATTATCAAAAATATGATATCATGATGATGTCATCAGCTTCAAAGTAAAAAATTAGAAATATCAACATAAATGGGTTAAAAATCAAGAATGTTAATCCATCCTTTATAAATGCAACCTCTACCCTAAAACATAGATGCATTCAACCTCCCAACCCTAACCCATGTTTAACAATGCATAGATTGGAGTTAATTAGAAAGCTATAAATAGTAAGGTTCTCACTCACTTTCAACCAAGATTCTATAGTCAAACTTACCATGTAGAATTGTTGAGAGGAAGATTCATAGTCATTTAATGTGCTAAGCCAAACCACAAGTGAACAAGGAGAGATGTTGTCCACAAAGAACTATCATTACCAAAGATCAAATGTTTACAAACTAATCACAGACATATTTATATGACAATTAACAAGCAAGGATCTCAAGGAAGGTAAAAAGTATTCCTTTGTCTTCTTCTTGGTTATTTATTTGTTAGTCATTTTCTCACCCAAGTACTTAGGCTTAGAATGTTATTTTCCTCTAGTTTTTTTTGTTTTATACACTAATGATAGAAGCTAACATTGTCTTTGGATTCTTACATTACATAATGGCATGTCTTGTGGGATGATGCACCCCACATTCATCTTAGGAGTACTTTGGGGCTCTTAAAAATAAAAAAGCTCAATAAGGACACCATTTTTAGCTTTTTACCTAAAATTGTCATGTTTTTTTGTTTGCCTAGAAAATGGTAACTTTTCCCTTATGTATCAATAATAATGCTAGTTTTTCATGAAAATATAACTTTACAACTCAAAAATAAGGACTTCAATGGTTCCCATGTCTTTTTAATTTTCTATATTTTTTCATGAAATCGATGACTTCAACCTTGTATATATTTGACTTCAACCCCAGCCTATAAAATGATGAATTTGACCCTACATATTAGTGAATTTTTTGAGTAAAATTATTTTATGAAAAATGATGACTTTTATTTTTATAAGCAGGAACTTTACCATTATCAAATGATGACTTTTCTAGATTTTGTGTTTTTATAGATATTAGGAAAATGGTAATTGTTGACCAAATTTGACCCCAAGTCAAATTTTGGTCAACACCTACTATTTTGGAATTTTAGAGAAAGTTTCATATGTCCTATGGGGTCATCTATTGTCCTAAATGTCCACTTACCCTTTCCTTAATTCTTGTTGAAGTCCATTTTCCTAATATTGGCCTAGCCAACAAAAGTCAACATCGGTAAACCATGGTAAAACCTAGTAAAAGGATAAATTTATTTTTTAAATGCCCTAAAATGCTATTTGATAGGTTCTACTATGTTTTCAAGTCATAAACTAACCATTTGCTAGGTCTCATGTGAAAAAATAGGTTATTTAGCCACATTCCTAGCCAATTAATTGACTTGTACAGATGATGAGAGTTAAAAAATATGTCATCAAGGTGGATAAGGTAAAATCATGTCATAATCAGTTAGGTGATAGTTATAAGTCTGTTATGATCAAGAAATGGCAAATTTTCTTCAAAAATAGGAGTTTTTGGGCACTTATATAGACTTCTCAAGTGCACTTGTAGATAAAAACGTGGTGGTGTGACTATTAACCTTCCCAAATGTCATTTACCATTTTTTATTGAGAATATTTCATAAAAAAAATTCATTTCTAACTTCTTTTCTTTCTTTTTCCATTCGCAAGCCAAGGAAGGGCAAATTTAAGAACTCCTTATGGAATCTAAAAGTGGAGTTAGAAAGATTACATATAAAGGTGGATATTAATCCAAATTAAATTAATTTTAATATAAATAACTTGATAATTTGTTCATCCTCCTTTATGAACAATTAGTTTGATTTTAGGTAGCTTTTTATGCATGTTCAACCATGAGGGGGTCACTGTTTGAGCTTGTCTTAAAGTTTCTTGTTTTTTATTGATGTATTTTTGTTTTTTAGGTATATCCATATGATTTTAAATATGTTTTCATGATTATTATTATTATTTAGAGTTCAATTGTTTGAGGAAGCCTCTTCTAGACTTGTAAAATGTCTAGTTTACATTCATAGTCATCCCAATTTCTTTGAAAATGTTTCCTTCATGTTGGATATGACGTTTTGATGTTTTTTTGGAAATAATCCTAGTGTATTATGAGAATTAAAGTGTTTAAAATTTCCATTGAGGTGTTTTGAAAGCAATCCTTGTATTTTCCTTACCATTTTAGGATTTCTTTGTATGTCTCAGTCATAAAACTCCACCTACATAAACATGCTAACATCACAAGTGTGATTTTGAAGGTTTAACATGGTTATTAATCTCTTGGGACCATTAATTTGCATTTAAATTTTGGATGGAGGCTTTTAGGCACTTTAAAATTCTAAATTTGGAGTGTGTTCTCAATCTTGCCTTTATAGAGGAGATGACCATCTACAACTAATATGTAAACATGCCTTCTATAGGTTTTCAAAAAGATTTGTAAATACAATTTAAGTATAATTACTATGGAAAGGCTTAGATAGACCTATTTATCATCCTAATCTTGGCAAGAAAGTATCAAAGCATCAAATGGAAGGTTGGACTATATTCCAAGCCCTTTTGCTCTAAAAATACCAAACATAAGCCTTAAAGGGTTTTTATAACCTCATAAAATTCACTTTCTAGGTGATCCAAGATTTTAAATTGGATAAATTGGTGGCCCTATTCACCTATAAAAATTGTGCCAATTTTGAGAAGCAAAGGGTGAATGGAGATTGGATGTTGTAAAGCCTAAAGATGGCTAAAAACCACTAAAGCAAGGTAGTGTTAACTACAAGTTATTGATCAAAAGGTTGCCTTGCTATTCATAATGGTATTATATCAAATTTTAAATGATGATAATAGGCTTAAATTATTCCTATAAGTTCTAAATACCATGAGGAAAAATGAATCCAATGTCTTGAACCCTAATGCATACTTTTATGTTTGTACACAGGACTGTGATAGTCACCTATAGGTATAAAGGTCAAAGTTGGTAAAATAGGTATAAAATGAAGCAAAGGTGAAAAAATCACCATTATAAAGTCCATCTTTCCCAAGAATACACCTACATGCCTAAAATGAATGAGAAATAACTACCTACAGTTGAGTAATAGTGAAGTGAAAATGATGGACTTTAGAGGAGTATTAAGGCACTCTTAGGGTTGAGAAGGTTATGTAAAATATAATGAATTATGTAATATATATGAGGTTATCAAAGAAAAAATAAATATACACTTCATGCTACTCTCACCCTAAACTCACCTACAGGTAGGGTCTTGGGACTATCTTAGTTCAAGAGGATAGTGAGCAATTGGAAGTCCTAACAGGCCAAGATGATAGTTTTAGATGAATGTATCACATTGGAATATGAAATTTAATAAAAAAGGTAATATATAATTTATCTAAACCTTGGTATAAATCTACAATAAAATTAACAAAGAAAGAGTACCCTATTCATTGTCATAGTTAGACGGGTCATTAACAAGAAAGGAACATGTGAGAGTTTGGTGACTTAGCAAGAAAAAGAGAGCTTAAAATAGTATAATGTGGATTCCTAAAGATAAAATTAAGTAAATTATATGTCCAATACATCATAAAGATCCCCAATGCCTTTTATCATAGCAAAATGGACTCAGTCTATACAAGCAGGGTTGGAAAAGCCTTGTTCAAGAGTGAGTTTAGGGATTTCACCTAGGAGAAAAGTTTTGTGTGTATCCATAGGTTCCAAAAGCATTAAATTATGGTAATTAACATACATTAATAACTTTTATGCATAAATTAATTGAATAAGTAGTATCCATGAGGAAATTTTAGATAAGAACATGCAAAAATAAGGTTTTTTACCCCTTTTTTGAAGAAATTGGGATGGTTAAGTCCCTTAAACATGGAATTTTTTTTAAAAAAATTGGTAAAATTGGTTATTAGGACACTTTCTATATCATAAAATAATAAATTTTCCCAAACAATCATGCCTAATACTCTTTGTTTGGTTTCAGAGTAGGGGCAATCCCTTCATACACAAGAATGATTATTTTAGGAAAAAGTGATGAATTGATGCTCTCAATGAAAACAATGACAAAATAAAGGTCATAAAATATTTAGGGTAAATAGGTAGTTTTTATCATATAATTTGTGTTTCCTATAGGTTATTAAAATATTTAAATGATGCAAATCACTTTTATAGAAATATTGATACCTAAAAATACTCTTCAAGTCATTTTTAAAACTCAAAAATTGTCTTAAGTGCCTCTACTAGCTCTCTATTTTCAACTTATCTAAACTGGCATCTAGAATGACAACGAATAAAGTGGAAACTAAATTTTAGTGGGTTTTTATGATTTTTTTGATCAATCCAATCATATTAATTTCCTATATAGGTGTCATAACACCTATTTTATGGATCAGTTGAGAAATATGAAAATATTTCTAGTGTCAATTGTCAAAACAAGCCTAATGGAGGGTGATTATGATTATAAGGTGATGATGAGCTTATGTAAGATAATTTCATGATGAAATAAACTCCCAATATAGGTAGAATCATATTTTTAACTCCCTCTCCTCATCATACATGTTACACTTGTCCATAATCTTCCTTGGAATAATCAAGAGGAGCCCATGATGAAGGTAGTTTTCCAAAGGAGAATGATTGAGGAGTTCCAATGCCACATGTGAGAAAGGAACTTAGTTTGGGATGGACACATGTTCATGTTAGTTTCATAACTCCTTTTCCACATCATTCACATGCATTATAACTTATTTTCACCTTTGGACACTTATCTTTGTGCCTCTTCAACTTATCTCTTCTCTCTCTTCTTCCAAGTTCTATAAATACAAGCCATTTTGGCTTTGCAAAGGGGATTCCAACTCATGGTATGGTCAATCCCTACCAAAATTGTACCTTGATTTTTACTTAAGCTAATGAGAAGTAATTTAGTTATACTCTAATTCCATTTTCACTATGTATTGAAGTGATCCATCTTGAATGTCAAGCATATATTGAGTTCATCTTATTTTCATGCAATCCTTAAATGTGTTGCTAAAAATGAGTTCTCTCCTAATAGGTTTCATGAAGTGTATACTGATGAAATAGACTTTTAAAGTGTGTACGAGTTTGGTAGTGTCATATATGACCTTCCCTTTACTTGCCTTCATTTGTTGAGTTGTTATTTACCTTCATGAGAAATACTCATGCTAGGGAGCTCCATTAATGGTGTGAGGCTAATTTGATTGTCTTAATTCATTATACAAATCCCAAGTGTATGAATGGAAGAAAATCTTGGTGTATCACCTCCTAATTTTGGGTTTTTTATGTATATTTCTCTACCTTTTCACCCATGTTAGGTAGTTTTAGTAGCATAATCACATCAAGTCATATCTATGGAGCTAGCATTTATAATCTAGAGATTCATCTCTCTTATAAGTTCACCCATAACTTGAGAGATGATTCCATGTTGCATCAAATCATAGGAGCTTCATATAGTATCCTAGGGTGCACAATTTGATGACAATAATTCTGGCATGCCTGGTGGGATAAGGTCCAAATAGTGGGAAGATTGTTGGTGTTTCTTCTCTCTTATCAGATTTTAGAAGCATACAAATAAGCACCAATGTCAATGCCAAATGAATTTTTGGTTGTAAGCAGCCCAATTATCTACTGTTGAAGATTTTGATCAATTATTATCTTTTCATGTGACTTATGAAGCTGATATGGATGGATATAAGGATAATCCTTACCATACACCTCCATATAAACCTTTTCATGACCCTTTCTACCCTTCTCAATATTCCTATCAAGAATACAATCCTACCTATGATTCATGTTAGTCCTATGGTCAACTTAGTCCCTTTCTAAATGAGTATTCTATTTTTGACTAGCCATATGACCCATATTCTCCTTAGCCTTGTCATGAGGAGTTAAGAAAAACTATTATTTGGGAGGCAAAATATGAAGCTTTTAAAACCTTTCTTAAAGAAGTTAAACAACCCAGTCACTTTGTCCAAGTTTTCTACACCTCTCATTCTCAAAATGTGTGGGCAGTTATGCCAAAGTTTTTAGAAATGGAAAAGCATGTGAGTGTGCTAGATAAGTGTTGTGATGAAACTCTTGGTGGTTTTGTGGATTGGTTAAGGGTTTCATTTGGGTTTTTGATGGACATTTGGGGGTATGTTGAAGAAGAGAATCAATATGCCATTAGTGAAGGATTGTCTATGGAAATAAAGGCTTTTCATTGGTGGATTGATAGGTTAAGGAGATGAGAAATCCAAGAGGCTATGCAACAAGTTTCAGCTATAAAATAATCTCTAAAAAGCTATGAATAGCCTCAACAATATGAGGAGGATGATGAAAGCATACATGAAAAATATCTCCTTCCTATTGATCATCCTATCTTACCTCTCTCTCAAGATCCCATTCAAGAAGTTTCACCCATCTCCATGTCCATCCATGAACATCACACTCCATCCCCAACCCATAGAACTATATATCTCTCTTCAGTCATTACTCTCCTTGAAGAAGAACCTATTCAATCCTCAAAATAGCCTACTAGTTCCAAGCTTCCAACTTAGGAAGAAATTGTGAAGTCTTGGGGAAAGAAAGAGGATAAAGGAGAAGTATAAGAAGATGATGAAAGTCATGAGGTGGATATGGAATAAAATGATGTTTACTCAACCCAAAAAATTCTTCTTGTTATCCAAGAGTCATTTCAAGATCTTTCTCTTTCTTCTATATCCATTCATGAGCCTCTCACTACACCTTACATTCTTTCTCCATCTCATTCATCCATTTACCACCATCCCACCCCATCTCTTCTTGAAGAAGAACCTATTTTAAAGGACACAACAAAGGAAGAACAAATTTAGTATACAACAAAGCAAGAGGTTGATACAAGTAATGGTAAAGAAGAATTTATCATTGGAACTCCACTTGGGACTATCAAGCATAACTCACGCTTCTCAAACCAAGAGAAAGAAGACTCAAATGAGGCTACAACTACTCATAAGAAGGATGGCGAAAGAATTGGAGTGGACCATATGACCAAGGATCAATATGAGGTGTTTGAAGAATAAGTTCATGAGGAAGAGGTGATCCTTGATGTGAGAGATAATGATCAATATTGGGAAAATTACACTAAGCTCCTTGATGATCTTGAAGATCTTGCAATTGACAAACCACTTGTCCATTCTCAAGACATCATGGGTAGCCAAGAAATATGATTTGATGAGGAATCATTGGATCATGTAGAAACCAAGGAGTCTTATGAACAATCTAAGGTAGTTTAATTGTAAAAGGAATTCATCTTTATAGATGATTTTTTTGAAGTTGTCTCAACTGCATTGAAATCTATGCTAAGAATATTGACCAACAAAATAATAAAGATGAAGGCTTCCATGTTAATATTCAAATGGAAACATGTTTCATGTATCCCTTCATTATAAGAGGCAAAAAAAAAATTAGACTTTCCCTATGATCCAAGAAAGAGAGATTCTTTCAAGATAGTGTGTGTTTAGTTTGGTTTTATTTCAGTTTGTTGTTGTGTTCCCTAAGTGCTCTCAGAGCACAAGTTGTGTGTTTCCTTCCCTTTGTTTCTATGTCTCTTTTATTTTGTGTGTGTGGGTCAACCAAATTGTTTCCATTAAGTCAAAGTTCTATTCAAATTAGTTAGAGTGTCCATATGCATGATTCCATGCCTAATGGAGGTGTTAGGACACTATTTTTAGGCATATTAAACATGCCAACCCTAAAAATCACAAATAATGTTGACCAAATTTGATGAAAAGTAAAATTGGTGTCAACACATACTATTTTTAAGATTTATATATGTCTTATTAGGTCAACTATTGTCCTACATGTCCACTTACCCTTTCCCTAATCCTTGTTGAAGTCCATTTTCCTGGTACTAGCCTAGTCAACAAAAGTCAACATTGGTAAATCATGGTTAAACCTATTAAAAGTATCAATTTATTTTCTAAATTTCATAAAATGGTATTTGATAGGTTCCAATGTGTTTTTAAGCCATAAACTAACCATTTTCTAAGTCTCATGTGCAAAAAAAAGGTTATTTAGCCACATTCCTAGCTCATTAATTGACTTATACGAATGATGGGAGTTAAAAAATATTTCATCAAGGTGGATATAAATGTAGATAAGGTAAAATAATGTTATAATCATTTATTTTATAGTTATAAGTCTATTATGATCAAGAAATGGTAGTTTTTCCTCAAAAATAGGAATTTTTGGCCACTTCTACGGACTTCTCAATTACACTTGTAGATAAAAACGTGGTGGTGTGACTCTTAACTTCCCACAAGTAATTTAAAATTTTTATTGAGAATATTTCATAAAATTTTTCATTTATAACATCTTTTCCATCTTTTTCCATTGGCAAGCCAAGGAAGGGTAAGTTAAAGCACTCACTACAAAATATACAAGTAGAGTAAGAATGAGTGATTATAGGGGTGGATATTAATTTAAATGAACCTAATTTTCATCATAATAACTTGATATTTGGTACATACTCATTTATGAACAATTAGTTTGATTCCAGGTAGCTTTTTATTCATGTTCAACCATGAGGGGGTCACTGTTTGAGCTTGCCTCAAAGTTTCTTGTTTTGGATTGATGGATTTATGTGTTTTAAGAGTCTCCATACTATTTTCAAGATGTTTTCATCCTTATTATTTTTTGGATAGTTCAATTTTTTGATGAAGCCTCTTCTAGACTTGTAAAATGTCTAGTTTGCATTCACATTCATCCCAATTGCTTTGATAATGTTTCCTTCACATTGGATATGATGTTTTGATGTTGTTTTGGAAATGATAATAGTTTATGATGAGTATTTAAGTATTGAAAAATTACATTGAGGTGTTTTGAAAGCATTTATTGCATGTTCCCTGCCATTTTAGGATTTCTTTATATGTCTCAGTCATAAAAATCCACCTACAGAAGCATGTTGACATCACAAGTGTGAGTTTGAAGGTTGAAATGGTTATTAATATCTTGGAACCATTAATCTGTATTGAAATTTTTGATGGAGGCATGTAGGCACTTCAAACTTGCAAATTTGGAGTGTTCTCAGTTTTGCCTATATAGAAGAGATGACCATCTATAGCTAATATGTAAACATGCCTTCTAGAGGTTTTCAAAAACATTGGTCAATCTAATTTAAGGATTATTCCTATGAAAAGGCTTAAACAAACTTATTAATCATCCTAATCTTGGAAATAAATTATCAAAGCATCAAATGGAATGTTGGACTGTGTTTTAGTCCCTTTTGCTCTAAATTGCTTTGAAGGTTTTTTAAAACATCATAAAATTCACTTCCTAGGTGATCCAAAATTTAAAATTAGACAAATTGGTAGTGATATTAACATAAAAAAATTGTGACATTTTTGATAAGAAAAGGGTGAATGGAGATTGGATGTTTTAAAGCCTAAAGATGGCTAAAAACCATTAAAGCAAGGTAGTGTTAACTATAAGTTATTGATCAAAAGGTTGCCTTGCTCTTCATAATGGTATTCTAGTGTACCATATTAAATTTGAATGATTAAAATAAGCTCAAAGTATGCCTATAAGTTACAAATACCTTGATAAAATATGAATCTAGTGTCTTAAACCCAAATGCATACTTCTTTATCTGTACACAAGACTGTGACAGTCACCTAAAGGTAGAAAAGACAAAGTTGGTGAAATAGGTATAACATAAAGTAAAGGTGAATAAATTTTATAGTTTGTGAACAAAAAAAAAACATAAAAATATTCATAAATAACCATTATTAATTCTATCTTTCCCTAGAAAACACTTATAGGCCCAAAATGAATGAAAAATAGCCACCTACAACTGAGCAACAATGAAGTGAGAATGATGGACTTTGGAAGAGACTTAAGGCACTCTTAGGGTTGAGAAGATTAAAATTTAAAATATAATGAATTATGGAATATATATTAGGTTTTAAAATAATAAATAAATATCCACTTCATGCTACTCTCACCCTAAACTCACCTATAGGTAGTGTCCTGGGACTGTCTTAGTCTAAGAGGACAATGAGCAATTAGAAGGCCTAACAGTCCAAGATGATAAGTTTAGAAGAATGGATAACATTGGAATATGATTGTGAGTCAAAAAGGTACTATATAATTTTTCTAAACGTTGGTAAAAATATACAATAAAAGCAACAAAGAAAGAGTATGATGTTCACTGTCATAGTTAGATAGGGTCATAAACAAGAAAGGAACATGTGAGAGTTTGGTGCCTAGGAAAGAAAAAGAGAGTTTAAAAAAATATTAGGTAGATTAATAATTATAAAATGAATTAAATTAATTTCCAATACATACTCAATCCATCCAAGCCCCTTTTCTCACAACAAAATGGACTCAGTTCGTACAGGCAAGTTTGGAAAAGCCTTGTTCAAGAGGTGAGCTTAGGGATTTCACCTAGGAGAGAAGTTTTGAGTGTATACCTAGGTTCAATAATCATGAAATGAGGGTAAGTAACATACATAAACAAATTTTATGCATAAATTAAGTGAATAAGGAGTATTCATGAGGAAGTTTAGATAAGAACATTCAAAAACAAGGTTTTTTAACCCCTTTTTGAATAAATTGGGATGGTTAGGTCCCTTAAACATGGAATTGAACAAAACCATTTGGTAAATTTTGCCACTAATACAATTTTTATATTATAAAATAATAAAATTTCCAAAAAAAATATTACTAATACTCTCTATTTTTTCTTAGATCAGGGGTAGTCCCTTCATGCACAAGAAGGACTGTTTTGGGGAAAAGTGATGAATTGATGGTCTCAAAGAAAAAATGAAAAAATAAATGTTATAAAATATGGAGGATACCTAAAAAAATCTAATAAACCTTTATATAAGGCTTTAATATAAACAAGACACCCTACACAATAAAGGTTACAATCAAGTGTGAATGAAAGCCTTAGGGCTAGAAGCCAATTTGGAGGTCATATGTATTTTAAACCTAACAGATTATTTACATGTGATAAATACATGTTTATAGAGGTATTTTGGGTGTTTTTAATCCATCACATTACAAATAGAACCATTGGAGGGTCAAGAAGAGCTCAAAGAGCTAGGCAGACCTATTGGTAACGTCTAAGCCCTAAATCAAATAGGGGTCAATTTCCATTTCAAGATTTTGAAAATACATTAAAATGGTTGTAGTAAGTTTATAAGGTATATAAAGATATTTTTAAACCCTTGTTTTGCAAATAAAATATTCAAGAATCCATTTTTGGCTTAGGAAGCATTCAAACACCACTAGGAAGCAAAAAATGAGCTTGAATGTCAACTTAAAGTGGTTAGAACTTCCACCAAGCATTGCATGGGTGTTAGAGGTGATTTTATAAGTTGAGGAGGGTATCATAAAAGCAATTTATGAGATTATTTTTCATATTAAACATCGAAAATTAATTAACCATCCTTAAGAGGGCTAGAAACCTTCAAACCCTCTTAAGAAGCCTACAGTGACTTGTTTGGAGAAATAGAGTTAGTAATTCACCAAGATGAAGGATTTAGGATAGGGGTATAAAAGGAAAGTTGTATAAGACATTCTCAAGTTTTTGAAAATGTGCTTTGATTTTATGAATTATAAATGAATAGGGTAAAAGGGTAGTTTTGAACATAGAATTGGTGTTTCCTATAGGTTATTGAAAGAGTTAAGTGATGAAAATCACTTTGATAGAAATATTGAGACCTCCATAAACTCCTAAATTCATTTTAAAAAATTATAAATTGTCTTAATTTCTTATAATAGCTCTCTCTTTTTAGCCTATCTAAACTGGCATCTAGAATGACATAGTGGACAAAGTGGAAACTCAAGTTTGGTGGCTTTTTCTAATGTTTTTAATGAATCCAATATCAAAGTTGTTGCCAGAATCTGGATAATGAGAATGCAATGGAGACGTGATCACATGAGATGAAGCAAGTGCACACCACATAGATGCTAAAGCAATTTGAAATTATACAAGAAGCTAAATTGCAAAAGACAAAATGGAGAAAACCAAAATCTAATTAACATGAGATGGCAAAAGTGAGGAATACATATAGGAGAGTACGTAAGTAACTCCTCCACAAAAGGTGGACAAGGCACCCCAAGAATAGACTGTAACTCCTCCATGAAAGGTGGTGACAAGGTGCTAAGAATAAAGAAGTAACTCCCATCAAGGGAGTTACTTATGACACCTATGACACATTTATGACACAGACCTCCAAATAAGCTAGCCTATCCCACAAATGTAGAAAAAATCCATGTATGCACAAGAAATACAATTTCCCTAATTAAAAAATATGGAAAAAAACTACACTAATACCCCCCCCCAATACACGTAGCTTAGGTGGGAAGTGTGGAAATAAAAAATGGGTCCCGGTAACTAGGCCTGATGAGGTACCCATGTACAAATGCAATCTCCCATAAGATAGAGAAAAAGAGAAAACCTGTATGAAAAAACTCCCCCCTCCAAAAAAGAGAGACATAAAAGAAAGAAGAGGCTAGTTGGCCCCCCTAAAGATGATGCTACTACAGATGTAGACCACACCCCAAGAAGAGATCATAGATGAATGAACTTGCCCTTGGTGAAAGGTTTGGTGAAGAGGTCTACAACCTACTCTAAAGACTGGAAAAATATCAAGTCAATGACCTAACTATGAATAAGCTCCTGAATGAAATGCATGTGAATCTCTATGTGCTTGGTCCACTGGTGCTGAACTGGATTCCTACAAATCTGAATGGTACTCTGGTTGTCACAATAAATGATGGTGGGCTACCTGATAGGAATGCCAAACTTAGAAAGTATTAGCCTCAATAGCTGCATTAAAAACTCCCTTGTACTCTACCTCTATGGATGATATAGCAATAACATTCTGCTTCTTGCTAGACCAAGTGATAAGACCAAAACCTAGAGAGAAATTGTAACCAAAAGTGGACTTGTCAGTTTGTGAATCACCAGTCCAGTCTGAATCTGTATATCTAACCAAGTCAACCTCTATGCCAAATCTATAATGAATCTCATATCTCTGTGAACCCTATATGTAATACAAGATCCTCTTATCTACTTTCTAATGTATCTCATGAGGTTCCTGCATAAATCTGGAGACAAGTCCCACTGTATATGATATGTCAAGCCTGGTGTGAGTCAAGTAGATGAGACTACAAAAAAGTTGGTGATACTGAGTGACATCAACCAATCGTGAATAACAATCAGCCTTAAGCTTGACTCCTGATAGAAAGGGAGTCAGAGATGGCTTGTAATCAGCCATGTGAAACTGAGCCAATAAGTCAAGAGCATACTTAGGCTATGCAAGATAAATCCCTAAATCTGACTATGAGATCTTGATGCCAAGGAAGTAGTGCAACAAACCCAAGTCTATCATGTCAAATCTATCCTAGAGAGATGCCTTCACCACTGCAATAGCTGATGAAGAACTCCCAGTGATCAAAAGGTCATCAACATATAGAACCAAAATCATGGGTGAATCATCCTGCCATAAGAAGTAGACATTGGGATCAGAAAGGCACCTAGTGAAACCTAATGTGAGAAGGAAGGAATCCATCTTGGCATACCAAGATTGAGGGGCCTGTTGGAGGCCATAGATAGATTTCCTAAGTCTACATACTAAGGAAGAATCCTGAACAAATCTTGGTGGCTGCTCCATGCAGATCTCATCCTCTAGGTCTCTGTGAAGAAAGGTACTCTTCACATCCATCTAATGCACATCCCAACCATGTGCTATAGTAATAGCCAAGGTGGGTTAGATAAAAGTCATCTTTTCAATAGGTGCAAAGGTCTCTGAGTAGTCAATGCCTGCCACCTATGAGAAACCCTTGGTGACCAATCGTGCCTTATACTTATCAACTGACCCATCTGCTATAAACTTGGTCTGATATATCCACCTACATCAAACCATCTTTCTTCCCTTAGGAAGTGAAGTCGAATCCCAAGTGTGATTTTTGATTAAGGAAGAATATTCTTCCTCCATAGCACTATCCCACTCAGGTACCCTAGATGCCTCTCAAAAATTCTGTGGATCCAAAATTGAAGCAAAGAAGGCATGTAGATCTCTCTAAAAATACCCCCTAGTATGTCTGTCATCTATGGGATCTCCTACCCAAGTGCCAACACTCTCAAGTGTCTATTTGGCCCAAAGTGGCCCAGAAGTGGGCAAGTCAGGTGATATCTCCTCATCCTCTAACTGAATAGAGGTGGATGACTCTATAACACTGTCCTTGCTATTTAAACTCGAAGAAGAAGATGTCTCTGGCTCAAGAACCTACTGTGGCTGATCTGAATCTGATGAGAAATCATCATGAAGAAGTAGATACAATGACAAAGAAGTGTCAAGTGTTGAGTCTCTATGACTCTCTTGAAAATGAACACTTCTCTCGATGAACAACTCATCAATGACTGGATCTAGAAGGTGATATCCCTTAATACCATCCAGATATCCTACAAAGATGCAAGGCTTGGATTGACATTCCATAGCTTTGCATTTCTTCTTTAGAATGTGGGCCATGGCTAGGGATCTAAAAACCTTAAGGTGCTCAACATCAAGTTTCCTTTTATGCCAAGCTTCAAAGGGTGTTATCCCTTTCAATGCTTTTTGAAGAACCCTATTTTGAATGTAGCAAGCACAATTGATGGCTTCAACCTAGTACTGTGGTGCTAAGGATTTGGAGTGAATCATAAAGCTACCCATCTCTTTCAAGAACCTATTCTTGCATTCTACAACCCCATTTTGTGAAGGACTGTAAGTGACTATGCACTGCAAATCAATCCCCTCTATGGTCCAAAACTACTCAAACTTGATGATGACATATTCCCCTCAATTATCAGTTTGAAGAACCTTGATGGATTTCTCACTCTGTTTCTCAACAAGAGCCTTGAATTCTAGAAAATTTTCAAACACTTCAGACTTTTGTTTGAGAAAATATATCCAAGTGTACCTAGAGAAATCATTAATGAAAGTGAGGATGTACTTGGCCCTTGTGAAAAATGGTTTGGGAAAGGGTCCTGATACATCACTGTGGACTAACTCCAAAGGTTGTGAAGCCCTCCAAGCTTTGCCTTTGTCAAATTTTTCTTTGGGATGCTTCCCAAGGGATCACCCCTCGCAAAGTCCTTTTGAGAATTAGACACAAGGCAAGCCAATGACCATTTCATGTTTTTAAAGTTGCTTAAGGTAGTAGTAGTTAAGGTGGCCAAACCACTCATGCCACAATTTTCTAATTTCATTTGAATGAGTCAACAATGCTATTGGAGAAGAATCTGGTGCAAAATGTGAGAAGGTGTATAATCTGGATTGGTGATATGCCCTACCCACTGCCATTGTAGTATCACTATGCAACTCCTTGATAGCCATTGAATCTGGTGAAAACTCAACTCTCATGCCTTGACCAATGTGAGTGATTTGGTACACTGATAGGAGATTGGTTGAAAGAGAAGGAACACTTAGAACATTATTGAATGTTCTTCCTTCCATTTCAACTAACCCTCTCCCTGCAATAGAAACTGATGTGTCATCACCCAAACTAATTAAAGTCATGCTATAAGGCTCTAAAGATGAAAACTACACTAGTGAAGAGCCCATGTGGTGAGAAGAACCTAAATCAATGACCCATGATGATGTAGAAGCTGTAATAGCTACAAGGGCCTTGCCCTTTTCTTTCTTCTTATCCTTGCCTTTTGCCTTGGTAGAATCTTGGGTAGATGAATTCTACTTGATAGACTCAAGGACACCTATGTTGTGCTTCTCTAGAAGATGAGTTAGGTGATCTATTTGTTCTTCATGCATTTGTTTTCATCATGCCCTATCTTTTTACAATAGGAACACTTAACATTCTCCTTCTTAGGTTTAACATTGGAGGATGAAGACTCAGTGTTGTTTTTGGCAGGATTGTTGTTTTCTTTCTTCTTCTCCTGGTCCTTGTTCTTTTTCTTCTTCTCCTTTGTTGAAGTCTTATCCTTACCATTTCTAGCTATCAAAGCTTGGGGTTGAGTAGACTTCATTGTGCCCATTTGAATTAGCTTATCTTGCTCCCTAGTCAAGTCGGCAATGAATGAATCCAAAAAAGGCATTTTCCATGTAGTGCCAAGGGCACTTTTTGTGGCATGGAAAGTGGAGACAAAGACTGAATAGCTTAGACCTAACTTTATGATAATAGAAAGGATGAGTTGATCATATTTCTTCTCTATCCCGCATTCTTTCAATTGCAATCTAAGGGCCTTAAACATAGTGAAGAAGTCCTGTAGGGTGTCAAAGTTGCTAGGACTTAAACTTATGAGTTCATTTTTGAGCTCATGACCTCTCATCTCATCAGGCTTCCCAAATAAGTTTTATAAGGTGTCCCATATGTCATTTGGAGTCTTGGAGGATTCTAAATGGAAGAGAAGTTCTGGAGACACAGACAAGCTCAGTAATCCATAGGCCTCATCACTACGGTTGTACCATTTGACCTTTTCAGCATCAGTGTTGAGTTTTACTTCAATACCCATGGTGATCCTATACAACCCTTTGGTTCTAAGAATGATTGACATTTTAACCTTCTATTCATGATAGTTGAAGGGTGTTAGGGGTTTAAGTTGAAAATAATCCATTTTAAGCTAAATTTAGGTGAAGTTGAGTTGATTGCAAGTTGTGAAATTATGCAAAAAAGAGCAAAGATTTGCAAGTTATGAAAAGCAATCACACCCCCCCAAAATGTTGAGTGCCCCCCCCCCCAAATATGCAAGTGCATGCTTAAAAGATTTCAGGCTTAGTTGAGAATGCGTCTTAGAGCAATCAGTGAAAGACTATAAGCAAACAGGACGTCAGACTCAGCCGAAAATGCATCTTAGGAGACCCAAATTTTAGGAACTTTATAAACTAGTGTGTTTTTGACAAATAACAAGCCTACACTATACAGAATTGAATTACAAACACTTTTGCAAAAAATGGAACCCAAATTGGAGCTACCATTTGTAAGATATTAAAGGTTCAATTTTCCTATAAATTAGTGTTTTTGCAAAAAAAAGCACTACAACATTAAAAAAATGCATGTTTTGAGAGAAAAAGTGGCCTTCCAACCACTCATTGGGTTTAGAACAAAATGAGGAATCCAAAGGAGGTTTGTGTGAGGGGGAATTGGCCACCTACCAACCCGGGCCGCACCCTTCATCTCTGTAGGTTGAAGATACAAGTTTTTAAAAAACCTCTAAACTATTTTTTTTTTTTTTTTGAATGTTAATTTCCAATTTGTCTTTAATTCAAAAAATCAAATTACTAATTTATGAATATTAGAATAATTATTCGACAAAAGCAGGATTACCAATTAAAAAGCAAGAGAGAGGGGGAAGGCCCACCACATCGGCGTTGGAAACCAAAAAGGAACACCATTTTTCAAACAACACTGATGGTAGAATTCTTGGTAAGGACAACAGCAGAAGTGGCAAAATATTCTCACCAAAAACAAGGTTGCAATTCTAGTTTCTAGATATCAAAACAAATGCAGGCAGTGGCACCCCCAAAAAAAGGCACAGTTTAAATTTTGCTCAGAAAAACAAAATAAATGAACTGCAGACCTGCTGGACGCCGTACGGCCTGATGGCGTGGCTGGAAGGACTGCAGGAAGGATGTTGCTACTGATATAGAAAGTAGTTCTAGAAGCTTGGCGTAGACCAAAAGATTTTCTAGTGCCCTCACCAAAAAAATTGAACTCAGCAAGCAGCTCACAGCAGAGGTGGCACACAGGTCAGAGGTATGAAGAAGCTTGCAACAAGGTCAGCCCTTCCAACGTCTAGGAAGCAAACCAGACAGTAGAAACCTTATGTTTTACCTATAGAATGACCAAAAGAAAATAAATTCTTCTGCCTTTGCTAAATCCATAATAGATCTAGACAAGTTGTCTTGGCAAATTCTAACTCATAAGTAATTTTTGAACAAGTTTCCGTATGGATTTGCATGAGTTTTCAAAAAACTCTACCAAAACAATGGAGTTAAACAACAAAAAAAACTACTAAGCAAGTAAAGTAAGAATTTTAGAATAGTATAACCAAACACATGATTACTGGAGTGGCTCTGATATCATATCGGAGTTGTTTCCAGAATCCAGATAATGCAAATGTAATGGAGATGTGATCACATGAGATGAAGCAAGTGCACACCACATAGATGCTAAAGAAATTTTAAATTATACAAGAAGCTAAATTGCATAAGACAAAATGGAGAAAACCAAAATATGATTAACATGAGATGGCTAAAGTGAGGAATACATATAGGAGAGTACGTAAGTAACTCTTCCACAAAAGCTGGACAAGGCACCCCAAGAATAGACTGTAACTCCTCCATGAAATGTGGTGACAAGGTGCTAAGAATAGAGAAGTAACTCCCATCAAGGGAGTTATTTATGACATTCTTATGACACCTATGACACATCTATGACACACACCTCCACATAAGCTAGCCTATCCCACAAATATAGGAAAACTCCATGTATGCACAAGAAATACAATTTCCCTAATTAAAAAATAGGGGAAAAAAAAACTACACTAATATCTAAGAATATTAAGTGCCTATAAAGGTGTAATAACCCCTGTTGTATGGATTATTTCAAAAATATTAAAAGATTTCTAGTGCCAATTGTCAAAACAAGCCTAATGGATGGTGATTATGATTATAAGGTGATGATGAGCTTATGGAAGAGACTATCATGATGAAGGAAACTCCCAATGCAGGTGGTATCATTTTTGTAACTCCCTCTCCTCATCATACATGTTAAAATTTTCCATAATCTTCCTTGGAATGCTCAAGAGGAGCCCATAATGAAGGCAATTTTCCAAAGGAGTATGATTGAAGAGTTTTAATGCCACATGTGAGGAAGGAACTCAGTTTGGGATGGACACATGTTCACATTAGTTTCATAACTCCTTTTCCACATCATTCACATGAATTGTAACTAATTTTAACCTTTGGGCACTTGTCTTTGTGCCTCTTCAACTTCTCTCTTCTCTCTCTTCTTCCAAGTTCTATAAATACAAGCCATTTTGGCTTTGAAAAGGGGATTCCAACTCACGATATGGTCAAGTCCTACCAAAATTGTACCTATATTTGTACTTAAGATAATGATAAGTAAGTTGGTTATACTCAGTCTATTTTCACTATGTGTTGAAGTGATCCATATTGAATGTCAAGAATAGATTGAGTTCATCTTGTTTTCATGCAATCTTTGAATGTGTTGCTATAAATGACTCCTTTCTTAACAGGTTTCATGAAGTGTATGCTACTTAAATAGACTTTTGAAGTGTGTATGAGTTTGGTAGTGTCATATATGAACTTCCCTTCACTTTCCTTCATTTATTGAATTTTTATTTGCCTTCATGAGAAACACTCATGCTAGGGAGCTCCATTAATGGTGTGAGGCTAGTTTGATTGTCTTAATTCATTATACAAATCCCAAGTGTATGAATGGAAGCAAATATTGGTGTATCACCTCCTAATTTAGGTTTAATTTATGTATATTTCTCTCCCTTTTCACCCTTGTTAGGAAGTTTTAGTATCATAATCACATCAAGTCATATATAGGGAGCTAGCTCTCATAATCTAGAGATTCACCTCTCTTATAAGTGCACCCACAACTTGAGAGATGATTCCATGTTGCATAAAATTATAGGAGCTTCATAGAGTATCCTAGGGTGTATAATTTGATGACAATAGTAACAACATAGATTTCCAAGCAGTGACTTCACTCTGAGACATAAACTTGAGACTTCAAAAAGTTCAATTTTTTACTTTAATTTTACAACTTAACCAACACAGATGAATCCACTAATCATTTAATACAAGGTACAAGGAAAAAATAATAAGTTAATGTACTAAAAAGGGCTAATTTCACACTTGTGTTTCAATTTTAAAATAGTTTTAACTTCCAAAGTTATCAAACATTTCATTTAGCATATTAAAATCAACCAAACAACTTTAAACCAAGTGAGTTTTTATTTCCAGGTTTTAAAAAAAGTTTTAAAGAATTTTTTCATTTTGGTGTTTAAAAATGGTTGAATTTACCATTTGTTTTACATTTTTCATTTTTTATAATTATTTATCAAAGTTGTGTCTATTCTCTCCCCTATCTTAGGGTGACTTAGAAACATGACTAAGATACTTGTTCTAAGTATCTTGGATTTCAAGTTGTGTATGTTCTCCCATCATTTTCTTAAATGTGGGAGACTTATAACCAACTTTTTACCCTTTTCATTTTCTTTTTAGCTTAGAGAACATGAGTTCATCACCTTTTTATAATTTATCTATGGGTGTATTGATCAAGGGTTTCATATCCAAGAATCGTACTAACCCCACATATCTAGTGGGGTGTACAAATTAGATGTGTTATTTGATTGGACAATGTTTGAGTGGTTAACCTAATAAGTTGAATAGAGACATGGAGCATACATATTCTAGAAATCACACTTCACTAAGCATTTTATAGATGAAGTGGTTTTAAAAGGGATAAGTGTAGACACCTAAATTTGGCCATCAATGACCTCTAACTAGGATTTTGACCAATTTCTACCTAAAGTGTACAATTTGGCCTAAAAACACTAAAATAAATTAAATGATGTGAAAATTACATATTCAAGTGTTGATTTTGGCTAGAGTATCATTAAATGTGTTAATGAAATTTGTGGGCCAGTTAACTTTGATTAGATTATTCTGAGTCAAAATGTCAATTTTGCACCTAGGTGCTTTGGATTGCTATTTCCTTTCAAATCTCTTACACAAGACACATGCCTTTATTATTTGTTGTTGGTAACATCTTAAATGGGAATACAGATCCAACGCATCTAATAGTGACTTACAATTCTAATTTAGTATAATTTTAGACCAATAACAAGACATTATGTTTAATTTGAGTAATTTGTGCACAAAGTGCTTAAACATGATTAAGAGATAATTAATCCAAATAAAGGCCTAATTAAGAATTTCATGGAAACTTGTTGAATACTTGTTATTAGAAATGAATGTTGAATATTTTCATCATCATGTAACCTCATTTCTTGGGAAGACATCCCTAGGCCATAAATGTCCATAAATATCATGATTCATGCCCTCCATGCCTCATCAATACCTTCCATAATGATCTCTATGCCTCTTAATTTCCCCTTCTTCAAATTTCATGATGAGGATAATTATAAACTTAATTCTAAAAATTGAATTAATCCTCAACCACACATCTCAATCTCAAGATGGATGGCTTAGGTTGATTCTAGACATTCTCAAAAATATATAAATAGGAGGCCTCACCACATGAATTTTAAGTCTAGATAATGCAAATTTATAATATACAAATGATTACAAAATCCATTGTAATTAAATATATAAATGATTCCAAAAGCCATTGTAATTAGTGTTACCATGCCAAATTGATTCCAAGCCAATCCAAGCCATAAATCCACAAATTACCAAGGAGAAGTGGAGATAGGCAAGTCTCCTTTGATGAGGACTTCATGAGCACAAGCCAAGCAAGCCACTACAATAAGAATTTGAAACTAATACCATAATAACCATCCTCTCTTGAGTCAAATTCCTAGATCACATATGGCATGCCCGATGGGACCAAATGCATCCCACACATGAAGAAGATCATTTTATAGCTTTAAAATATTCATTTGGATCATTAAAACTCTTGGAAATTGATTTTTTAACTTTATTTTTCTATTTTTATTTGTCACATGTTTATAGAGTAACTAATGTCAGTTATTAAAACTGACATTAACTAGATAGTTATAGTCGGTCACTATTGGTATAACCAATGTCAGTTAGATAACCATCATTAGTTAGTTAGTGTAAGCATCATTAGTTATATAACTGACATCAGTCACTATGTTTTTCTTAAAACATAGATCCAAGAGCTTTTTTTTTAAAGTTCATTATTTCAAACCTAAAATATCTTTAAGGATAAAGGACATGCTAATGTTTTTATTGTAGGACCAAGCTTGACATTTTGTAAAAACATGTTTAGATCACCTTTTTCATGCTTAATAAATTAATTAGGAACCTTGTTTTAGTGTTTAACAAAAAATTTAGATGTTTATGGTGAATGTTTTCAAAGTTTACAACTAAGACCAAGGGGTCAAATGAACACCACCTCATTTTCCATTTGGGCTTATAAATGAACTCACCTTTTTAATATTTTTATATCCACTTAGTTGTTTAAATTAAATTTTTGTTTGGTAAAAAGAGGGATGTTGCATGTATGTTCTTCCATTTGTCCCCTTTAGTGAACCCTTAGAATTAAAAGCACCATTCTTATTTCAAGTATCCTAGTCTAAGGATTAGAAATAAAGTTGTCTAAATCACTCCCCAAAAACTTGTCAAAGTTTGGGTGACTTTGAAAATGACCCTAAAGTCTTTCTACTTTCATGATTTTTTTATTTTTTATGTAAACTTTGCTTTAGGAGGACTTCATCACCTCCCACAAGTTATTTAGGGAAGCTTTGACCCAAGGTTTCACCTCCTAGCATTGAATTCACTTACTCCTTATGAGTTGCACATAGGATGTATCTGTATTTGGACATCACACTACACTAAGTGAATAGTAAGATGTAGTGGTTGTAAAAAGGACTAGACCTTTTTACAACTAGTCAATGCCATGGTCACCCAATTTTTATGCTTGTCTTTTACATCATTTGATGTGAAATTCATTATGTAATTGATTCCCTTAGAATAATTGAAAACCAATTAGTTATAGTCAACCCCATTTTTGCATACCCTTGCTAGGATTTGGATGATTATACTTAGTGTATTTTGGTCATTTTTTCTTGTTGTGTTTTGAGACTAAGATTTTTTTGTTTATTCATAAGCCATGTCAAAAAAATGTATTTTAGTTTAGGAAGGTAGTGTTATTCTTTTGAAACATCACATAGATCACATCATTCAATCATGCTTGTGTCATTAGGCTACTCAATTTGTTTTAAGACTTGTTTCACCTTGTGTTAAAAACCATTTGTTTCAAACCATTTTATGTATACCATTTGGACCTTTATCTTGTACTGTCATGCTGTTTGATCTTATCTAGCCTATTTGGTCAAATCCTAGTTTTCAAATGTTGAGTTTTTAATTAATCTTGTCAAGTTTGGATTCAAACATTGACTGATTTTTGTTTAGTCCTTAATTCTTGGGGCTGATACATAGATCTTTCTATTTTGGGTTGCATAAATTTAGTTAATCAATTACCTAAATTTGAAAAATATTGATGGTTTGTTTGTTTAATGCCTATCCTCATCATTGTTTGTTCCTTTATTTAGGAGAAACATATCCTTTCTCAAATAGACTTTTGTCTTATGCTTTATGCCAACTGATCATGTTTATGTTTGATTTTGTGTGTCAAGTTTATGTCAAAGTTGTTTCCAAACATGTTGGATTAAATCAAATCACATCATACCTTTGTTTGAGCCTATATTTTTACTCTACATTTGAACAAAATACCTAGTCACTTGGCTTTTCCCTTTCCTAATTTACACCTTGTTTTGGAACACTTTGACCTAGACCTTTGACATGTCAGTTTTCATTCAGACAATTGACCTTTTATGAATATGACATTTGAAATTAGACATTTGATGTTAGGATATTTTATGCCAAGTCTTAGCACAAATAATTTTGGAGATACAACTCCACTTTCAAACCACATTGGAGATACATCTCCACCTTTTGACCGGGTTAGACTAAGCTTGAACCATTTGTCGTTTGGGCATAGTTTTTCAAAGTTTGTAGAACTCTAGGCCTTTTTATCTTAGAGATTTCATTATTTATGCAGATATGTCTAGCTGCACTTATGGTGGAGTCATGTACAATCCAATTCATGATAGAATGGCCACACAAAATCCCACTAAGAACCCGTATAGAGAAATATTTTCTAAGGAGTTTTATTATTCTCCCTACAATACTCAATATGGGGAACATAGTCTAGATACACATGGTCCAACTTGAGACCTAGATTGGTATGAAGAGGCTTATGAGGAGGAATTTTAAGACCCAACTATATATAATTTTATTTGGGATATGGATCCATACCCTCTTTGCAATAATCAGTACATAGAACATAGTCAAGAACTAGCTTATGAGCCAACTCATGACTAGGATGATATGGTTTATGAGGAAGACTTGGGTGCTTTTGTTTGTGCAATAAATCAAGCTCCATAATTCCCCTTCATCATTTTAAGACCTATTCCTTTGGTTTGTGTGAAAAATCAAGCTCCACAATACCCCTTCATCATTCCAAGACCTAGTCCTTTGGCTTGTGTGAGCAATCAAGCCCCAAAACACCCTATCATTACCATCTCATGACTTTGTCCTTTAGATCATGAAATAAATCATGATCCCAAATTCCCTACCATTATACAACCACAAGTCATTCCTCATCCAATACCAATCCCATCCAAACCTTAACCTATCTAATCATTCAAAGACCAAGCTGTGTTCAAAACTGATATTTTATAACTCATTGGAAACTAAGGTCAAGAGAACCAATGAATCAAAGATGTTCTTATTGAACCAACCACTTATGATAAGTCAACCTATGATGAATCACCTATTGATCCTATACCAGTTATCAAGGAATCTTACACTAATGAGCCAGTCTTTGTCAAGTCACCTATTAATGATTATAACCACCTTTAGGAAAATCATTACCTTGACCATGTGCTTATTTTTCAAGAGCCTCTTATTGACAAGCTAGTATTTGAGGAGTCATATCTTGACCCATTTCCCATCCTAAAGGAGTCTCACTTTAAAAAACCAATTTTTTTGTGGAGCCCATTGTGCCATCACAAGCCATTACTTATCTATAACCAAATATTCAACAAGACACAATTGTAATAAAGTACCCATCAAATGAAGAATCAGAGTTAGAGTCATGTTATATTATTGAATTGAAATTAGATTTTCCATCAGAATCTAAATCAACATTAATCTCAACATTAGATTTAGAATCCCTTGAATTAGAATCAAATTTAGAAGAAGAATATGTCCATGATTATTACAACATTGGTTACGCATGCCTTATAGATCAATTTGAATACATTTGTGATCCTTCTATGGTTTTTGATGATGGGTACTTTAGCTTTGACATAACTTATCCTAGTATCTTATACAAGGATTGTGTAGCCTCTCCCCATTCCATTACCATTCCACAAGCCATTACCATCAACCAAAATAGCCATATCATTGACATTCCATCTCCCACTAGTGTCGATTGGGATTGATAGAATCACACTTTGTTATACTACATCCATGGTGACATAGAAGTTGAAGAAGAGAAAGGAGGCCAAGATCACATTCATATGGTAGAATAACACTCACCTAGTGAAACCTTTTTAGAGGTGCGAGGATATGATCAAAGTCAAAACTCAACATCTTCTAGTGAAACTTTTTTGGAAGTGCTAAAAGACATTCAAAGTCAAGAGTCTACATTCCTTAGTGAAACCTTCTCAAAGGTGTTATGGGACAATAAAGATAATTTCATTGGTGAAAACCTTTTTGACACACCAATAGCTAAGCACAAAAGTTCTTCACTACTTAATGAAGACAAAATCAAAGATCAAATCAAATTAGCTTCCAATCTATAGCCTAATCAGATGGTAGATACTCTTAGGCTCAAACAATAGAAAATTTGATGGTTATATTGAGATAAAAATTCTTTGACCCCACCATAACCAAAATTATGTTGAATCTAGCATCAAAAACATTATGTGTGACTAAAAGTCTTGATCTTCATTTGTTTCCCTACCATTCCACATTCCATTATCATCTACCATTTTATTTCACAATCAAACCTACCATCCATTATTTGTCCTTATTTACCATCCCTGGCTGTACTTTCCTTTGTAGAGGCTACAAATATACCTTGTCTTGAAGTTTGAAGAAATTAGAATCAATGACCAATGAAGATCACAAAAGCACTCTTGACAACCAAATATGATTCAAGTTTTTAATAGGGTAGTTATTCAAAAAAGGTGTGGGCTAGAAATTAACATGATCAATTATTATATTTATATCATTTGTTGATTAGGATGTGCATCTCCCCATCAACAGGAACAATAGAATCAAAAACCACACCCAAGCCAAATACGTGTACCATACCATTTCATTTTCCATATGCCATTACTATTGTTACATATCCATTTCCCATTATCAAATATTCCTACCATTAACCTTACCACTTGGTGGTAACCCTCTTACCATTTTATCCAATTTATCAAACCATAATTATCATAAATCAATGTCATTCCATTCCTATCTAGACCAATGCTTATTTTTAGCCATCCTACCCAATCCTATTTTGATCTTGGCTCCTTTGGTTCTTCCCACACTTTTTGTGAGAGGATTCCAATCAAGTTTCAATAATCAATCAAGTCTATGTTTAAATGATAGTCTATGAAATTAGTGTGATAGTTGATCTAGAAATATATCTTTCAGCTTATTGAGTTTATTTATGTGAGCCTAATTATAACCACCTATGGGCAAATTAGTGTTTCACCATTCTTGATACTAATTATAACTACCTATGGAAAAATTAGTATCATTGACTTATGTCATTGTATCCTAGTTATAACCACCTATGGGAAAACTAGGGGAAACACTTTTTTATCATGCATTATCACATCACCTTCCCATTACTATTTTCATTTGACTGGTCATTTTCCAAATTTGAGAACTTGTTGGGACCTAGTTAGTTTTTCCTCATCTTTTGGGTGGATGGAATTACTATGACTTGAGGTCATTTCAGGACTATGTGGGTCATGCTCAATTTATGTTGAGGTCACCTCAGCCCCCCTTTCCATACACTCTTGCCATTTTGTGAAAAACCTAAGACAAATGCTCTCATAATTTTGTGAGTAGGTATCTTGTCATTCTCTAATGAGTTAAGATACCTCAAAATTCCAAAAATATTCATAAAATTTTAAAAATCCAAAAATATTTGTCCTATCTAAGCCTAGTCAGTTATCCTCAATCCACCTTACTAGGGTATGGTCATTGTTAAGATGTTTTCTTTTGTTTTTGTTTTTAGTATTTCTATTTGTTTGTTTATTTTAGCTTGGTTGTTTGCTTTTTTGTTTGTTTTCTATTTATTTATTTATTTATTCACTTGCATATTTATTTACTTTGAGCAATGTTGCCTTAACTCAATCTATATGCATTTGTTAGGTGATTCCTCAAGCACATTATTCTTGAGTCCATCCATATTCATATGTAAACATTATCATCATGGTTTTTATCATTCTTTCATTATTTTCAAGTGTTTATTAGATTAGGAGTTAGTCCTTATACATATTTTGGGATAGTCTTCATGGTGTTTTATCATAAATCATACCATCACATGCTATAGCAAAAATTAGCTTCAGAAAGGTCTGGAATCAATAGATCCACAAAATTATCTCCTTGTTACCTTATAAAATCCTCCCACCTACCTTAATAAATATAAATCATTTAACCATTCTAGTTGTATCATTGCTAATCAGGATGAGCATCTCCTCATTAACAGGTCTAATTGAATCATTCACATTAATCAATCTTATTCTTTTATTCATCTCTTTCATCACTTTGCACCCACTCATATTTAATTTGTATTCCAAGTTATACCCTTGAGTTATGCTTTCTAATCATCCCTAACTGGGGCAAAATCATCTTTAGCTAATCTAAGTCCTTTTAATGATTATAACTTCCTATGGGCAAATCATTATTTTAACTTTTAATCCTGATTATAACTACCTTTCAGCAAATTAGTATCCTTTTTACATTAATGCATGAAAGTATTTTCTAATTTGTATTAATCTCAACCATAATTTAATTCTACCTTTCTTCTTATTTCTTTTTGAGGGACCATCCATCAACAAATGTGATGGCCACTCCCTCAAGGGGGCATAATTATAGGCTTCACAAAACCATTTAGAGCTTTGTTCTTCAACCATCATATTTTTTTTGGCATATAGACCAACTATCATTATTTGAAAATACATTGCCTTGCCTATGGTTTGAAACATTTTCCCAAATAGGGGAAAACTGTAGACACCTAAATCTGGCCACTGATGACCTCTAACTAGGCTTTTGACCAATTTCCACCTAATGTGCATAATTTGGCCTAAAAACACTAAAATGTATTAAATCATATGAAAATAACATATTCAAGTGCCAATTTTGGCTAGAGTATCATAAAATGGGGTAATGTTATTTGTGGGCTAGCTAACTCTGATCAGATCATTCTAAGTCAAAATGCCAATTTTGCACCTAGGTGCTCTAGATTGTTATTTCCTATCAAATCTCTTACACAAGACACATGCCTTTATTATTTTCTATTGGTAACATCCTAAATAGGAATACGGATCCAATGAATCTAATAGTGAGTTACAATTCTAATATAGTCAAATTTTAGACCAATAACAAGACATTATGATCAATTTGAGTAATTTGTGCACAAAGTGCTTAAACATGCTTAAGATCTAATTAACCCAAATCAAGGCATAATTAATAATTCCATGGAAACTTTTTGAATACTTGTTTTTAGAAATGAATATTAAATATTTTCATCATCACATGACCTCATTTCTTGGGAAGACATCCCTAGGTCATAACTGCCACAAATATCAGGATTTATGCCCTCCATGCCTCATCAATGCCTTCCATAATTCCCTCCATGACTCTTAATTTACCATTTTTACAATGTCATGATGAGGATAATTATAAAATTAATTCTAAAACTTGAATTAATCCTCAACCACACATCTCAATCTCAAGATGGATGGTTCAGGTTGATTCTAGACATTCTCAAAAATCTATAAATAGGAGGCCTCACCACATAAATTTTAAGTCTTGATAATGAAAATTTATAATTCAAAAATGATTTAAAAAGCTACTAAAATTAGTGTTACCATGACAAATTTAATCAAATACAAGCCAAGCCACAAGCCAAATGTGCCAAGGAGAAGAGGAGATAGCTAAGCCTCCTTTGATGAAGACTTCATGAGCACAAGCTGAGTAAGCCACTAAAACAATCATTTTGGAACATCCAAGGAAGGTAAAAGAAGGTTTATTTTTCATTTTAGTTGTGTGTTTTATTCATGTTTTTAAACTAATCTCTCCCTAGTGTCTAGGCCTAAAGATGTTATGCTAGTTAGTGTTTTTCTTTCATTTTTTTTTTTTTCATTTTGAAACTAACACCATACTAACCATCCTCTCTTGAGTCCAATTGCTAGATCATAATAAGACCCTTTTGTAATAATATAGATAGTTTTTCATCCACTTGATGGATATTTTATTATGCCCAAGTATTCTTTGATACTTGTAGACCATTTAGAAATATAATGAAAAAAATTAGACTAAAAAAACCCACTTACCATACATTATCCTACCAATGTCGAGTTGATTTTACAATTTAAGTTCCATGCCATGTACAAGTTATTTAGAGATAGAGGTGGGATAAGCACTCTACCTTCATGCACTTTTATTTACTAGATTAACACTTAATTCCTCTCAAGAATAATTATACTAGTGGAATTTGGTGTATATGATGCAATCTTGTGTTAGTATTAAGATAGGAGCATATACTACTTGTGTGTTTCTTATTTTCTTGTATTTTGAGTCTAAAACTATTACACAACAAATCAAATTAATCCATGCATATTTTCAACAAGAAGTATTATGTTTCCCAAATTATTTCAAACCATTTTCTTTAATCCAAAATAATAAAGCACCATTTATGCGTTAGTTTTTTAAAGGCATTTTTATGCTCTTCATGTGAATCCATGATCCTTTGTTAAAATCCAAGTGTCTCTAAAACCAAGTTTTAAATACACTTTCAAGCTTACACTTGAGTCTTGCTTATTACTTGGGCTTGAGTGGTTTACTTTTTGAACTTAGATTGTGTTACTTGGATTGGATTTTGATTTGGTTTAAAATCTTTGCCTAAACTAGGATTGAGTTCAACCTTGGTTCTTATTTCACCTAAACCAAGTTTACCTATTGTTTTTATCCAAAGTCCATAGACTTAAGAGTAGTTTCAATTTTTCGTGCCTAGACCAAGTTTATTTCTAAGACCAATTTCATGTGCTTAGACTAATACCTAGTTTTCTTTCCATTCAGTTTTAAAATATCATGTGTCCAAACCAAGTTTAAGATTTTGTTTCAAGATTTATTTTTCATTAGACCTTTTCCAAGACCAAGTCCAAAATTTCCATTTTTACCATTTTCTTCCGAGGAGATAGATTATTTTTATGATAGTTTAAATTAGGTCTTGATTTTTAGTTTTCAAATAAAGATCCTTTTGAACCAAATATTAAAATTTAAAAGTGTTATGCAAACCTTTCCCAAAGTAAACAAAGTTTGATTTAACCATGCCTTGATATACATATAGTAGAGCTACGTATAATCTTGATTATGATAACATCATTAAAAGTGACCTTTTTGATAATTAACCTTATGATGCTAATGTAGCATATAGGATGGATCCATATCACACATATCTGTCCCCTAAAACCAAATAGGGGCAAGACAGATTAAAATAATACCTCACCAACATACCCCATATCCAAGGTAATAACAAGACCCCTTTTACATAATACCTTATCAATGTATTGCCTAGTACAGAAATGGTCCAATAAAAATGACCATATTTTGGGACCACACTATCTAGTGTGAACTATGATCCATATTTTTTTTATCACCATATTTTATAGAATAAATATGAGATTATTGTTAGAAAATTCAAATTTGGTTCCAAGTTCTAATCAAAATTCCCATAGGAAAGTCTACCTAGTTTGGGTAGAGAACTTATCCATTCACCTCTTATATAATCATTTATCAAGCCTCTTCTAGTCAAAATTAGGATCTTGTATTGATTTTTAACCAATAAATTATCTCATTTATTAAAGGTAAATGTTAAAGTGTTGACCAATCAGCACAAGTACAATAGGCATATCAAAATTACCTTGATCTAGCTAATAAATTTAATGCCATTATAATTCTAGGTATAATTCCTATAGAGTTAGCTCTATAAATTGGTTTAAAACTAGGTTGATAGGATATTATAATGTACATGTAGATCCATTCATATAAACCATGCTAATTTCAGACATTTTCAATGTTCCTATAATTGAAAAATAATTAGTGGCTTCTTTAGGAGCCCCTTTTCAAAATGTGGCAGATAACACCCAAGTGTTCCCTAATCCACACTAAGTTAAGTCCAATATGTAATAGAACCTTGCTTCAAAGAGTTCCCAAAAGATCCACCCTTAAACTACATAAATTGGATCACAATAATAGGGGTTAGGTACATATAGCTTATAATCACAACATGAGAGTATCTAATTTAACAATTTTGGAAACATGTGTGTATTATTCTTAATTTAGTTAAAGAGTCTAAATTGATAGATCAGTAAATAATATGCAGTAAATAACCTACTAATTTTTGAAATTTATTCATAATTAGATCTTTTCTAAAAATAGTAATAAAAGGGTGAAAATATGACTTAAATTAAACTATGTTGATCCAACTAAGATAGGGTATGATATTCACTATGTAGGATTGGGACACTGTCACAAACATGATCTTGTCATTTGTTTTTTGATTGTATAAGAGAGACAAAAGTGGATAAGAGTGGAAATGGAATTATAGTCCTTGTTTGGTGTTGTTTTCCTAAGAGTCTAAGTTTTTTTGGTAGGTCTGTGTGAGCCTATGTACCAAATTTTGGAGGCTAGAAGTCAATAGAGCTTGTTATAGAGGATATTCTTTCTTAAAACCCTATCTTTCATTATTCTTTGACCAATTTTTATGCAAGAGGGGGGGAAGTTAGTGTGTGTAAGATGTAATAGACATGTTTCACACCCCATATATGGGCACACTGCCTACATCCTAGTACTCTTAACAGGAATCAAGCCATATGTAGTTCTCCCTTTGAAAGTGCTTGGTGTAATTGTGATATGAGAATGCAAGGAAATACTAAACTAGGTGTGCTTGAGATGAATAGGGACTCGTGTGGAGATTTAGAGGTGCTTAATACTCTATTAAATGGTTATATGTAGAGAATAAGGAAGATTTCCTAGGTGGTGTCACTTATATTCTTGCTTGCTTGATAATATTTAAAAACCCTTTCCAAATGACCTTTGAATGGGATTTTACAGGGATATATTGGTCATGGATTATATTTGCTTACATTAGGCTAACAAGGAGAAAGATGGGGAACTAGAATAAATTGACCATTGGGGCTAGAAATGAACCTAGATAATAACACAAAAGTAGACAATAATGTTACTGATGTGATTCTATCCTAGTAATGTGCTATGATCCTAGGTAGATGGGATCTAGGAGAATGTATTGATCATGAAAAGAGGGCCCTAGCTCAGCTGGGGTCAATTCTAAAAGGTTAAAAATGACTAGGAATCAGTGAAATTAAGCCTATGAGGGTCATGAGAGCAAGCAAGAGGGACCTATGGGTTGGGTGTCACTAGTCATGCTTAAGTTACCATTTTTTGCATTTTATATGACTATATTTCCCCCCCCCCCCTTTATTATAGTGATGCAAAAAAGTGAAATACTAGGGTAAAGGAAAAAAATAAAGTATACCTAAACTTACCTATAAAGGTAAAGGTCATGAAGCTTATGTGATGTTGGGTGTGCATAAAGAGAGCACACTGTGGAGTGTGAATCTATAAGATAAAACAAAGATTAGATAAGTTATTTCTAGATACATTATTTCAAAAATAAGAATGTACAAAGATTGGTAAAAGAGAGGAAGATAAAGGAATAAACACACCTCACTAGGTGTATAAACCAATACAAAACCTATTGTGATGCTGAGTGATGCTAAGTAATGCTAGATGTGTTGGATGATGTTGTACCAAAAGTTATATCACAAATAAAGCTGAGTGCTTAATTCCCTAGAAAGTGGCTCAAGAATGTAAATACTAGCCCTTTATCTCCATCATTTCCTACTAAGTGAAGATAGATGATCCTACATGTGTTAATTGATGTTTAGACTATGTGTCCAATCCTTCTAAATAGGTGGCTCTAGAATACAAAGTCTACCTAGAACTTTGGCTCCATCACTGCCCCATGAAGTGAAGCTATAAACTGATACTGGTATTTAATGTGTGCTATATGAGATGGTTACTAAAGCCCATGAATGTACTATAATATGAAAATGTTGGCATGGATAATTGAATGTATGCTAGAAAATATGCCACTCTTGTCCATTCTAAAATATGGAGATTAGGATTGTATGAAATCCATTCCAAAATTGAGAATCTAGCTTATCTGGAAACCACTCGAGAACTTAATAATTTGGGAACTTAGAAGTTAGGCTTGTATGAAATCCAAACCAAAAAATTATTCCAACCACCTATAGATGGATTAAGGCACACAACTACTAAGAATGTTTGGATAATGTTGAAATCAAAAATAAATAAAACAAATGTGACACGCACATTGCCCCCAATCATTGGTGTCTAAAACATAGATTTTGATCTAGAAGTTGTACCAATTTCCCTATCTAAAACTAGAAGTGAGAGCCATCATGCCATACATGATGTCCCTTATATCTAGATTCTCTAAGAAAATTGTATTAAAACTATTGATTCTAGTCTAAACTATAGCTGACAAAACTATAACTAAACTTACCTTTCTATCTATTTTTAGAAAATATGGTTTTTATGTTGTTTGGCTAGGAGTGTTAGATTTGGATAGTAGTGCCACTAGTTTTATAGTTTATTCTCAGTACTATTGTCTTGAGCCAAATCTTATGACTATTCTAGATTCTTGACTATCTACTTAGTCTATTTTGAGTGGTTTAATGTTTGGTTGTTATTCTAGTTATTTTAAAACTAGATTTTTTGATTGATAAGAGATCTAATCTTTGTAGTAAAACCCTTGTTTATTAAACCCTAATTTTATGGTAGGAATAGGTACCCTATAATGACTATCCTTAGAAGAAGCCTTTCAAGTGTGTTAACCTAGAAAATATATATAATACAAAAATTATAATCAACATGATATCTCAATATATAACATGGTTTGAATTGAGAGATTGTTATATCAACATGGGTATGCCTACATAGAGATAACAATGTAAAATCATGTGCAATGTAATAAAATAGAATTTAAATTTTGGTTAGTTTATATTTATTATGTGAAGGGATGGAGCATGATGTCCATCATGGTATCCAAGAAAACAAGATTAATGCATGATATGGATCATGGCATTACATATAATTGAAAGCAATCAAATAACAAGCACACAAGGTAAGAAGCAAGAAGTGTATAAGGGTGGATAAGGGGCCAAGCAAACAATAGACACAGGCACATGTCACTCAAACTAGAAGGCAAACATATAAGGTATGTTTAAATGTTACACACACATGTAGTTGAAACAAGTAAGGTTGGCATGAAAGCCATAATTACATAAAAGAGTAAAAGTAAAGGACATTAACAAATGTATTAAGGCACATATATGAAATAAGTAGGAATTAGAAATGCAATCACATCAAGCTATGCTAATCAAGAAGATAAAGCATGTAAATATTGGAAAGGTATAATCACATATAACTAATCAAAGTAGGAGGGAAAGTATGCAAGATATGTTTAGTACAAGACTACGTATATGATAAGAAATTCACAAGTACTAGATACTAATGATATGTTGATAAATTAATATGTGTAATTTATTAGATAATGTACATCAACATGATAACTTAGAGTTTGGAGTGTAGGAATGACATAACCTAAATGATGTAGTCATGTAAAAGATGCCCCAGTGGGTATGTATATCGATGTGTGTCTCGAATGTAGTAGGAATGCCCCCTCAATGGCTATAGTGAAATAATCAAGTAGCTAGATTTTACTACACACACTCAAAGAAGATCAAGTGAAGCATGGTAATTTAGATAAATTGACATACAATAACATGGAATAGTGAATTTTAGTCCTATCATAGTAGTAGTAATTTAAAGCATGGATGATGAATACAATAAAATGTTTTTTTAATTTTTGACATATTTGAATGCTTTTGGTTTTTTTGAAATGTTATATTAATTTTGTATTTTGAAATATTTAAACTATGTACAATTAAGAAAAAGAAATAATGTACAGGTAAGTAGGGAAATGATGATACTAACCAATAAGTCTCATGCAAGACTCCCTATCATGGTGTCCTATATGAAGGAGTGAAATCATGAATGATTGTGAAACATGATAAAATTTTTTAGACTATGGCTCTAAAAGATATATATGCTCTAGATGATTTGAAATATTTGAAGTAGAAACTGATTATGGGGTCTTTCTATAACTCTAGGAAGTGGATGCAATTATAGGGCTCTTAGGGACCATCTAGAAGTAGGAGAATCTATCTAACCATGTGATATATGTGTAGATGCATGAGATCTCAATGAAACTACCCTAGGTGTGAATACTATAGCTAGAAGCTGTCTAGAATCATGAAGCATTATAGGTGTATGAACCCTCTATATTGGTGAGAAGCTATATAGAATCATGAATTAGTTTAGGTGTATGAACCCTCTATACTGGTGATGGATGCCTTAACTATATCTAGATATCAACTAGAGAAGGAACTATAACTGGAGGAGAAACTAAAATTAGTGGTAAAACTAAAACTAGTGACTATGGAGTGGGAGATGGATCTAAAGTTGGGAGTGGTAACTCATATGAAACTCCAAAAACTATAATAACCTGATTATCATGACTGAATTTCATGCATCTATGAACTATAGAAGCTACTACTTAGAGTTTATAAATCCATGGTCAACCAAGTAACATATCAAAAACTCCTACACCAAGAACAATAGTGAATGGTGTGGTGACATTTGTTGGACCATCCTATAGAGGAAGTATAATCTCACCCATTGAACTTTGATATGTTAACTAAATCCACTAACAATTATTTCTATCAGAGTGATATCCTACTTTTAATATCCCAAATGCTACATTAATGTCATAGTTCACATGTTTACACTAGATCCATTATCAATAATAACACTATGAATAAGATGATTATGAATGTAATCTCTAATAAAAATGAATAATAATATGAATCATCCTTGATGATCTCCTTGTCTAAAAAGGAGATGGAAGGTATAGCTAGAACTCTATAATTGTATACACCAATCATGTTTCTCAAAGGATGTGTCTCAACTAAAGGTGCCTTGTATGTATCTGGTGGTAGATGTGCATGATGTGTATGGTGAACCCATAATGTGTCCCCTTTATCCTATTTGGAATGTTGTGGAAAAGGATCTAAAAATATTTTCAATGCTCTATCCTATGTTTTCGTTATCAGAGGAGGTTCAACTAAACTGCCAAGATCAATATGATTGCCATCTATTAGATCTTGTATCTTGTGTCTCAAACTAATGCATCGATTTATTTTATGGCTTGGTGCCTTATAAAAATTGAAATATTTATGTTGAAAATATCCAAATGGAAGAGGATTTTTTGGGGAAACTTCCCAAATAGGAGGGAGAGATATGATGTTATAATCTAATAGCTATTGTAAAACTCCAACTGGGGAAATTGGTAGATTAGTAAATGTACACCGAGGAGGTGCTGATAAAACCACTCACTAAGGTGGATTTGAATCCACATTAAATGTAGGTTGATTTTGACTCTTGTTATCATTAACCTTTACTTTGTATGGACCTTTTTTATTACTCTTTTTGGTTTTTTTGAGATAATTGTGTACTTACATTTTCCAATTAAAATTAACTTGACTTCTCTTTCTTTTAGTGTGTGACACAATTTAGTGAAGGAAGAGAACATTTTAAACATGATTGATTCATGAAGTGTTGGTAGAAGACTCTATTTGAAGAGGTCTTGTAATTCTTTATCTACCATGGGTCTAGTGATATTAGCTAATATGGTATTATATATAAGAACATAATATATGAGATGTTCATTTGACCTTTATTTCTAATGTGCAACTTGAGAATATGAAACCTTGTCACTAACATTGATACTAAAGTGTGCTAAGAACATGTCAGCTACAGGATTGAATGCATTGATCAACTAATTAGATAGACTATAGAACCATTGTAAATCATAATATTTTAAGCTCCATGGAAATATTTTGGTAAGTAGTAAGCCATTTGGTACATAGTCCAAGCATGCTATGTGAAATGCTATTAAATGTGTCTCTAGATCACACTTGTCATCATAAAAAGTAAGCTTGGTTTGAACAAAACCTTATCACAAGGATGTAAAATCAATGTGACATGCCAATGGTGTATGTAGTAAAGCAAAAGAATCCAAATCTTATGTAGGTTTAGAGGCAACTTACTCAAGATGTAGCACCTTGGACTAAAGAGATCTTATTTCTTACACAAGGGTTACCACATCAGGAGACAAGGATGTACTAGCTATAGTGAGTAGCATAAAATAAGGATGGGCTACTATAGGGGGTCATTGAGACATACTTGCCCCCATAGTGTCATTTATAATTGGTGCCTTGGTGGGAATGGAAAACTCAACTTGTTTAGCCTTTTTATTTCCATGAGATATTATAATATAAGAGTATGATCTCAAGGTTGTTCCCTGAGTCTTTCTTTGAAACTTTATAGGATCAAATATTTATTGAGTATAACTTCATTGTCAATAATGGATGGAAGTAGATTGGCAGTATAATATGGTGGATCATGAGCATTGGTGTGTACATCATCATTATTATTCTCATATTTCTCATTATTTGAATCATTCTCATTGAAATTGGTGTAATCTAGATGTGTAGAATCTATGGCTTGAATCTGAATGGGTTATATATCCATAATAAATGGTCAAGTTAAAGGAATTTAGGTGAATTTAGGAGGATTGACACTAAGCCTTTCACTTCATCATGAAGGAATATATGTAAGAAACTTGGGTGGCATAAGGAAAACAAAGTGGATAATATTAGAAAAGATTAAATGGATATAATCTAAACAAGGAACTGTAATGTGCATAAAAAGAATATGGAACTTACAGACATATAAGGTGATACCTCAAGAAAATAATGAGATAGTAAATATAACTAGGGTTTTGAAAATAATATTTTTGCGAAAAATACTATGAATTTTTCAAATTTAAACTGAATTTTTGAGTTAAGTATGCAAGTAAAAAATTCAGAATTTTATGGGAAAGTATTTGACTTAATGGGACCTAGTAAATGTAACTAGGGTTTTGAGAGAAATTTTTTTTTTTTTGAAATTACTATGACTTTTTTAAATTTGAAGTGATTTTTTTAATTTTTATATACAAATAAAAATTTAGAAAATGATTGGAAAATTAGTGGGAGCTAGTTGATGCAACTAGGGTTTGAAATAAAATTATCTCAAAATTTATTACTAAATTTTAAAATTTTGGATGAATTTTTGCTTTAAATATTTAAGAAAAAATTCAAAAATTTATGGTTAAAATTAACTAGGAATTTACCCTAAGGTTTCTAGGTTTTTTATGCACAATTCAAAGTATGTCAAGTTCACCAAATGATTTAACAATTTCAGGAATATTGATGTATTATTCCCAATTTAGTTAAAGGGTCCTGATAGATATATCAGTAAATAATATGCAATAAATAAGCTAATGATTTATGAAATTTATTCATAATTAGAGCTTTTATAAAAATATTAATAAAAGGGAGAAAATATAACTTACCTTGAACTATGTTGATCTGATTGAGATAGGGTCTAATATTCACTATGTAGGCTTAGGACATTGTTGTAAATAGGATTCTATCATTCATTTTTTGATTGGATAGGAGTATTTAAATTGGATAAGAGTGGCACTAGTGTTTTAGTCCTTATTTGGTGTTAGTGACCTAAGAGTTTGAGATTTTTGGGTTTTATTCGGTAGGTCTGTGTGAGCTTGTGTACCAAATTTTGGAGGCTAGAAGTAAATAGAGCTTGTTCTAGACTAAATTAGTTTTTAAAATCCTATCTTTCATTATTCTTTGACCAATTTTTGAGAAATAGCGGGGGGGGGGGGAGTTAGTGTGTGTAAGATGCACTAGACATGCTTCACACCCAATGTGTTGGCATGCTACCTACATATCAATACTCTAAAAAGGGATCAAGCCATATGTAGTTCTCCCTTTGAAAGTGCTTGGTGTAATTATGATATGATAATGCAAGAAAATGCTAAATTAGGTGTGTTTGAGATGACTAGGGATTGGAATAGAGATTTAGAGGTGCTTAGGACTATATTGGATGGTTATATGCAGAGAATAGGGAAGATTGCCTAAGTAGTGTCACTTGTATTCTTGCTTTCTTGATAATATTTTCCAACCCTTTCTAAATAACCTTTGAATTAGATTTTATATGGATATATTTGTCATGGATTGAATCTAATTGCATTAGGATGACAAGGAAAAGTATGGGGAACCAAAATAAATTAACCATTAGGGCCAAAAATGAGTTTGGATAATAGTGTCAAAAGCAAACAATAGTGGAACCAGTATTCCTATCCTAGTTGGGTGTTATTGTCTTAGATAGATAGGACATGAGGGGATGGATTAGTCATGAAATAGGGTCCTAGATCAGCTAGGGTCAAGTTTAGAAGGCTAAAGATGATTGGAAATTAGTGAAAATAAGCCTATGAGGGTTAAGAGAGCAAGAAAGAGGGACCTATGGGTTGGGTGTCACTAGCCATGCTTAAGTTACCAATTTTTGCATTTTATATGACTACACTATCCATCTACAACCATATAATTCCTAAAATGTACACCAAGGAGAAAACAATCAACCACCATTAAATATCCCACTATAGTAGGAGTTAAAAAATGTTTCAATTCAATATGTGACAACCAATACCCCACCAAAATAAGTGTTAACAAATATTCCACCTCATTCAGAGCAAACTAACGTGCCACCACACTAAGTGGTAAATAATCAACCTCAAATTTTGTCTAAATAATAACATACCCTTATTAGTCAACAACATATTATGTCCATCCACCAATAAGTGCCTAACCAACAATAAGTGACTAAGCTAAAATAAGTGCCTAACCAATAATAGGTTTTCAACCAACAATAAGTACCTACCATAAAATGAATATATCCTCAACAATAGTTACCTCAAACCCAACATATACCTTATCCATAAAATATTTCAAACATAAAACAATTTACACAATAGGCCTTGAACCAATAACATGTACAATAGGGTTCGACTAGACATCAACAAGTTTCCTTCCAAATCCAGCATATGAAGTTCATTCCCAAACACCTTTGTTTAGGCCATAGTTCCCTCCAATTCAAAGTTTAATTTTAAATCCAAACCCTAATGTTTACCAATAATATGTTTCATACCAACAGTATAACCCTAACTAAAAGATGTGTATTCCTATTTGGGAAATGAACCAAATAAACATTCCTTAGTTTTCCATTCATCCATTTTACCCTAGTCAGGGTAATTTCTATTGGACCACCAAACCACAACCATATGTTCCTTCTCATCTTATACCCATAGCTTAATAATTGCAATAGGTGAAGGATTCAATCTTAGCTCTTTTAATAGGAAAGTAAGGGAATATGTTCAAATTAAATGAAATGTTTTCATATATATTTAACATATATTACCTTCACATATAATTTCCTCTAAGTTTTTATCCACCAATGTTTAAAAAATACAAAGGTAAAGGTGACCCAAAGGATCATCTAAAGGAATTTTATGTTACATTCCAGCCAGTGGCCTTTAGTAATATCCATTTTCTTCTCTTTTTTTCTCATAGTCTAGCTATACAGGCCTTAGAGTGGCTTCTCTAACTTCCCAATAATTTTGTGCCTAACTTGGATGACCTATGTAATAATTTTTTGAAACATTTATCCTATAATATTGAACATGAGATTACCATGGTTGATTTAAGTGAAGCTCAACAAAGGAGTGGTGAGAATTTTTCAAGTTACTTGCAATGATGAAGAGTACTTGCTATCCATTTCAAACATAATTTACCAAATAAATAATTGGTAGTGGTACTTACCCATAATTTGTAAAGTGATATATCCTATCACCTAAAACTTCAATGTGCCCATACGTTTGAAGATATTGTAGACAAAGTCCTACAAATTGAGAAAGACTTTATCAATAAAGGGATAATCAATTTTTATACTCTTAACCAAATCTATAACCAATAACAAGGCCCAAATGAGAGCCAAAATCCAATTCGGATGTAAACATTTGTGCTATCCCAAGCTTATAATTCTGAGAAGCCTAAAGTCTATAAATAGAAATAAAACATTATTGATAACAAAGTTACTAAATCATGCCATGTATAAATGGTGAAAACATCATCTATTCAACCAAAACCACTTATGAAAAAAACTCTACTTATGTAGTCACTCCCACCTCTTCTTCTATAAATGCCTCCTTCAAGAAGAAGATCACCTATAAATAAAGTTTTTAGTGAACTTGAAGAACCCATTGAATTGGTGCTATAGAAATTGGTTTCCATAAATATGATTAGTTGGCCCATTCTAAAGCCTTTTCTTGAGGGTCTTCCTTTTCCCCAAATAGTATAAGGGAATAATTTTTATGAATATCATCGAGTCAAAGGGAATTCCATACACTAATACATGAAATTAAGGCACCTCATTGAGAATATGTTGGAAAATGGGGAAGTAGAATTGGATAATATGGCCACTATTTCTAATTAAAACTTGGGTATCTATTAAAACCTTTTTCCATAGCACAATGCTAATAATCATAATTAATAAAAAAACATTAATAACATTATAAAACCCCTCAAACGTAATAATAACATCAATAATAATACTAATGATGGCTAAAACAACCACAAAATCGTAGGAACCAAGGTCATAATGACTCATCTAAGCAAGGGGCCTATCATGTCATTTTACATGACTATAAAAAAGTTGTGGGACATTTTATGGGTGTTCATATAGCTGTTATTACCTTTAATCCCAGGCCAATATCCAACCACCCATGACTATTACCAAATAGTACTCAACCCCCTATTTATGTCAGTAATCCTCATTTTGTCTATGTGAGCAACTAGGATTATCAATACATAGGAGTTACTATCCTAGGCCCTTCTCCCCCTTCTAATTATATTGGTCTATCACCCAATCTAGATTATGTAATCATAACTCAGCTTACTAAAGTTACCATTCAAGGTCCACAACCTTCTTCTTCTAATGAGCCCACTCAAACACTAATACCATTCAAAATCAAAATGATTATGAATTCCAATTATAAAACATATTATATTTTGAAGTAATTTCAAAACACAATGACAAAAAATCTATATTTTATATTTGTTGCACACCTCCACTATTCACAAGAACATCTTTACCAAAATTACAAGTCAATCCCAAGTGTTGAATGATATTATGCTAGATAAATTTTAAGCCTTAGTAGGACATTTATCTCTTGGCCAAAAACTTACGTTTGGAAAAAGTGAAATGTCATCACTTTACATTCTCCATAATAACCTACTATATATTTAAGTTATCATAACCCAACACAAATTTAAACATGTCCTCATATATAATGGATTATGCCTTGACATTGTGTCTTTGAGGTTAGCTAAACATATTGGATACACAGTAGATGAACCTTAAATAGTGACTATTACCATCAAGGATTATAATAATGAAGAAAGGGAGTCACATGGAATAATTTATTTTCTAGTGGTCATTGGGCCTCTAACCCATGATACACTTTGACATGTTCAAGATTTATATTTATCATATAAATTGATTCTAATCCTACCATGAATATATAAATTCATGAAATACCTTCTACATTTAACCAATGTATCAAGTTTCCCCATTCTAGGATGGAAGTTATTATTCCTATAGACTTATAACTATATCAATCATGCAACCATTTAGAAACTTAATATGAGAAGTACAATTACCACTTTGGCCTATACCCTACACCAAAAATGGGCAAAGATGTACTAGTTGAATTAGTAGAATATAACTACCTAGACCTAGATACCCTTGTCTCCAATTCATTTATTTTCCCTCCTAATATATCCAATCCCTTTTCCATTTTTGACAAAGGTCCAGGTGAATACATCATGCATAATGCATTTCACATAGCCAAAATTCTACAGGCCTCAAAATCCTATGGAAGACCCAAGGCCAAAACTATTTGTATACAATGGTAATATAAAGGAAAATTTAATGCCTAAGAACTTATCATTTTTACATGAAATAATAATAAGACCTACTTATTGAGGATGATTCCAAGATCTATAATGATGATTTAGTTAACTACTAATAGAGAAAAAACTATCCCATCCCTAACTCATCATGGATAATCAAAATTATGAGGGTAGAGGCTTGGGGTAAAATTAACAAGGTATTATTTAGACAATATCCATGACCAAACATAAATGAACTTATGGTATTATATTTAAACCACCTGGGGGTGACCCTATATATCATATCTATGTGCCTACTCTAACAACTAACAATGATGATGTTGGTAGTGATGTAGATTTTGATTATGATATATACAAAGACTTATCCAATACCAAACTATTTAACCCTCATACCATATGCACCATTATACCTATGATTCATCATTCCTTTCTTTTCCTCCATCATCCTCAACTCATAGACTAGGACCAATAAGAATCCATAATATCACTAGACGAGTTCAAAAATGATGAGGCCTAAGAGACAATATTACTCTAGGAGATCATAAGCAAGGGTTTTATATCACATTATATATTGATGCATACTTTAGACATCAGTGAACATCCTTATAAAAAAATAAAATTAAAATCAAACTTTGAGGTCCTAAAGTGAAAACCTATCTAAAGCACTTTTGGACTAGGGTAATAGTAATAAAAATCTTGTTCTCTTGGTGAAAAATTGTTTCAAGTTCTATTATATAGGGATGCTGACATTTTTTCAAATGAATCTTAGGATTCCACCAATACCACAATCATATTTGGGTCAAATATCATTACATAAGAATATTGAGCCTTTAAGAAGATTATCCAAGAGTGTCTAGAAGTATTTATTACATGGCTTTACCATCATTTAATGATTTTGATTCATCGTAATGGGTGAAATTGATGAACCAATTAGGACAAAAAACTATGATATTATCAATCAATTTACTTCCTTACCAACTCTCTTTGAATATGGTTCTACACTCTTTATGGATGATTTTGCAGTCAATATTGGAATATTAACTGATACAAAGTGGATAAAACTAGGCACACCCCCTATGAGGAGGAACATGAGATTATTATTGATCTCCTTAGGGAATTCATTTATATTTTTGCATGAGCCTATTTTGATATGCCATTTTAGATCCTTCATTAGTTGTAAATCATCTTGTAGTACATCCTAATACTAAGCTAATTAACCAAAACTTGAGGAAAATGCATCCTTGTATTGTCATTTTGGTCACAAAAAAATTAGAAAAACTCTTAGTGGTAGGATGCATTCATCCCATCAAATATTATAAGTGGATATCAAACATCATTTTGGTTAGTAAAATGATATAGGGCATCAAATTATATATTGTCTTCCGTGACATCAATAAGGCATACCTAAAAGATGACTTTACTCTTGAAAACATTGACATGATTATGGACTCCATAGCTAGATATGAGATGATTTATCTCTTGGATAGTTTTTTAGTGTATAATCAGATCAAGATTATTCTAGAAGACCAAAAAAAAATAACATTCACCACTCATTTTAGAACATTTTATTATTAGATAATGTCATTTGGCCTCAAAAATGTGGGGGAAATATACCAATGATCCATGATAGTTATTTTCCTTGATATGATGCATGACATTATCAAAGACTATGTTGATAATATCTTGTGTAAATCTAAGACCCATGTAGACCTAATAATACTCTCAATATTTTTTGAAAGACTTCATGTGTATAAAGTCAATTTAAACCCCTAAAATTTCATAGTTAACATCACTTCAAGAAAAAATTTAGGATTCATTATCTCTCGTAGGGACATTGAAGTTGATCCATCCAAGGTTAAGGCCATTACTAAGATGATTCCTCCATCTACTTTGAAGTATCTCTATAGTTTGTAGGGTAAGATATGGTCCATCAAATGCTTCATTTCATAATTGTCTAATTAATGCCTTCCATTTATCCACTTATTAAAAAAGGGATCAAATTTTTCATGGAATATCAATTATCAAAATGCCTTTGGATACTTTAAGGAATACTTAGCCATTCCACCTATTTTATTACCACCCACACTTTAAAATCTATTATTGCTCTATTTTTTTGTAACTAAACATGCCCAAGGGGCACTTTTGGCCCAACATGATGAGTAGGGAAAATAACATGCAGAATATTATTTGAGCCACACATTGGTCTCATATGAGCACAATTATACACCCATAGAGAAATATTTTGTAGCCATAATTTTTATAGCCCAGAAGTTGCATCACTACATGATTAACAATAAGACCAATGTTATAGCCAAAGTAGATCCATTTAAGTATCTACTTTTAAAAATAACCTTATAAGCCTACATGGATAAATGGATCATGATTTCAAGTGAATTTGAGATTGAGTATCTTAATCAAAATTCCATCCAGAGATAGGTACTTATAGACCAGCTTGTTGAAGCTCCCCTTTCTAATTAAAAAACCACTCACTTTTGGGTGTCTAGATGAGTCCATCATGATTTTAATAGAAGTACCTCTTGAAACACAATAGTGGACACTTTATTTTGATGGTTTCTTCATGTCTCTTGGATTAAAATCAATACTTATATTTAGAACACCATAAGGGGACCTTATTCCTAAGTCCTTTCATATTATTTTTACTTATACCAATAACAAGGATAAATATGAAGCACTCATTATAGGAATTCACCTAAAAATATAATGGAACATATAGCATTTACTAGTTCATGGAGATTCTTAGTTTATTATCAATCTAGTCACATACCAATTTTAGACGAAGGATGAGAAGCTCATGCCTTAAAAAGGTATGGTAGATACTCTAAAACAATAAATTTCTTATATTTAGTTTGAATAGATAACTTAGGCTACTAAAAAATCAATATATGCCATGGCCATATTAGTTATATGATTTAGATCATAGATAAGGTCATAGATTATTAGTTCCTTATTAAAAATCTTTTAGGACCTACCCATGAGCTTTTGATTGTCAAGATGATTTGTGATATATTGGTCTCAATTCTTCTTGGTATGATGACCAAGTCATCCCACCTAACATTTCTCATAGAAATAAAAAATCCTTCATCCATCAAGCCCCTCATTACATATTACTTGTACCCACACTTTATTGTAGAAGATTGGATGGAACTCTACTTCATTGTTTAACCTTGATAGAATATAGATTAGTGTTGAGGGAAGTTTATGAAGGGGTTTATGGGGTCCACACTAATGGGGCCATCCTTGCCAAAACATTACTATGTAATGGTTATTATTAGCCAACTATGGATGCCTATGTTACTGCATATGTCAAAAGGTGTGTACAATGTCATAAGTGTTAAAAAAATTAAGGTCTAAGTAGTTTAATTATAAGACCCTTAGTACATTATCAGGTAATTAAATAATAATGATTTATTATTTATTAACACATGTTATCATGTAAATAAATAATAAAACATTAATTATTTATTACTTATCACTAGAAATAAAACATTGTTATTTATTATTTATCGATATTTTAAATGTTCAAAAGATGATCAAACCCATTGGTTATAATGGTCATTAGTGTAGCACATATTTGTACCCTTATGGGAGAGTTTTTTAGGCTCTCTCACTCTTAACTACAATATTGGAACAACATCAGGTTATGGGTATCCTATAGTGAGGTTGAACCTCTAAGATTTTTAATGAGGATAGCTCCTTAGATGCTTCACTTTGGCTTGTTTCTCACACTAGAATCTACTATTGACTAAGAAAAAGGGAGAAAAAGATAACATGAAAGGGGAACCTAAGCTAAGGATGGTGATGCACCAAAGATGAAATGATCCACTTCAGCCTAGGAGCCTTAATGATTACTAATGAATTCAAACATGACATAGACTAATCTAATCCTATGTCAAGGCCACAAGCATAAGTATTTTGTGTGGAGGATTAAGGTAAACCCTAAAATTTGAAGGACATAATGAAATAGATCTGTATGAGACACTACAAGCTCGTGACACTTCACACAACCTATAAGGAACCTAAAGAATTAAAGCAAGATATATGGGCAATTTATAGATGATGAAAAGGGACATACATATACAAATTAATACTCCAATAATGTACACTTAAATTCAAATTAGAATTATAAAATTCATCTTATTTCTTTAAGAGAGTGTTACAAGGCAATTTGTAACTCTATCACCAGTCAAGGGATCTATTTTTTGGATCAAAATCTTCTATATATATCAAAAAGGGATGAGATAAGAAGGGGATTACATGAGAAAATAGAGAAGGGGGTCATAAATGGCTGTAACCACCATTATTTTCCTTGATCTCTTTCTCATTCAAAGCATGCAACTGCCTTGATCATGAGATAAACCACCTAAGATCACTGAAAATATCCTTGAGCCCCTTGTGCATTCAAGAATCCCATTTTTGGATTTGAGAGAGATATGTTGTGGGTATTTTCATGTCTCCACTAAGTGTGAATGATTTGATCCTTGCATTGAAAACTTGGCATGATCCATCACTTTGCATGTCTTGCATGTATAAGGACAAAATCCCCATATCTTTAAATCTAGATTGAGCCATGATACTTTTGTGTTGAGTGGATATTTGTTATAGATGATGGCCATGTTAAAGGATGAGGGAATCTCCATTAATTACATATAATATATCCTACTTCGAAACCTAAATCAAATCTTTTCTATAGATGGAAAACCAATCTAAGGACATTGGTTTTCCTATATCCATTTATGGAAATGTAATTCTATATATTGCATAGCTTATTTTGATATTTATTAGGTATAAAAGGTTTGTTTTCCTTCCATAGAGCCTTACTAGTAACACTTGGCCCTTTGAATGCATATGGTCAAACTTGGTTCTGCTTGAGCTCCTTGTGTCTCCCTTGCCATTGGATCTAATGCTTTGATCCATATCATTGATCTTTTCAATAATTGAATGTGATTATAACACTTATCTTTGAATAAATATCCTTTTAAATTTACTGACCATTGACCTAATATCACTCTATTAGATCTCATCTAGGCCAATTCCCATGGAATTTTGCTTTCTTTTGGGCTCAATGTGCTTAGACTTCTTCCTTATGCACTTTCCCACATACACTTTGTTTAAAGGAAATCATGTCTTTGGATTTTTTATTTTAGATAATTTTATAAAAATAATTTCATTTGGCCTTTTTTCTAGGCTTTTTTCTTAATTTCTTCAACTTTTTTTAAATATCCCCTCAAAAATATTGAAAATAACCTTCCCGAAAGGAAAGGACCCTTTGGGTTTCACTAAGTGCCTTGTTTTCCTTGAGAAGTGCCCTTCCTAAAAGAAAAATACCCTTCAAATTTTTTTAAAAGTAACTTTCTAAAAGGAAAGTATCTCTCAGTATTCTTGAAAATGCCCTTTGGCATTTGAGAAATGGTCCTTCAATTTTTTTGTTTTAGCACTTCTTCTTGAAGGAATTCCTTAAGATTTTTATAAAATACCTTTCAGATATGTTCTTGGGAACTTTTACAACAAATTACCTTTGAAATTCCTATTGAGTAATTTCCTACTCTACATCATATTCAATTATTTTTAGTTGAGCATTGCAATTTTGGTTCTTCGGGTGAAGCGGCATAATTTTGAAGTAGAGGGCTGGTTCATTTTGCCTAAGTGTTGAGATGCAGCGGAAGCTGCCAAGTGTCACCCTTTGAGTAGGTCTTTTTCCCCTTCTTGTTTCCTTCATCTCATTTTTTCCTGAGTATTAGTTCAAGCAGATGCTGCCAAGTGTCACTTTTTGGGAGATAAAGCTGACAGTTGGCATTCCTCGAGTCCCCTTTTTGTAACCTTCGACAACTATAGACCGTGCCACATACCCAGTAGTAGTTAAGCAAAATGCACCACATGTCAGCATTCACATCTCATATCGGCATCCAAACTTCATTCAAAGACTTTCAACATAAAGCAGTAGAGAAGGCGAAAAGTGCTAAGTGGCAGTTGCAGAGGCCCTAAAATACCTTTTTGGAGAAAAATCACAAGCCACCATGTGTCGTCATCCAAGAGACTTTGGTCTAATGATTTCATTCAACACATAAAGGCATCCTTTTATTTTTCTTAAGTGCTAAGAGCAGTGGAGGCTGCCAAGTGTCACTCTCTCGGGTCCCTTTCTACCCCATCCCCAAAAGGTAGTAGAAGGTGCCATGTACCTTTAGATGAAGAAGTGGAAGATGTCACGTATCTTCCTAGGAGAAATAGAGATTTCCACATGTCAACATCTAAGGGATCATCCTCAAGTTTCATTGCTGAATAAAGGTTGTGGTGGGCCTTGGGTGTTACTTCAAAATCCACGGAAGATGCCAGGTGTCGCCATTCGTAAGAGCCTATTATGAGTCCTGAATAAATCTACAACATAGCTAAGGAAAGGAAGAGGGTCACGTGTCTTTGATGAACCTAGAAGAGAGTGCCAAATGTCATTTTTTGATGCCTAAAGGAGAGTTTTTCATAAATTGGCTAAGGGTCCTCTCCCATTACAAATAGAACAGAGTGCTCGTCGACCTGTTATAGTGAAAATGGAGGGAAATTCGATGAGAGTTAATTTGAGTAGATGGAGCAGTGCATCAGGTAGTTTTTTTAGGGCTTTGAAGCATTAAAGACATCATCCATTTGTCTCTTAATAGTGGAGGTAGAATAGACAGTTGAGTGGCCCAGTAGGTGATGAAATTTGAAATTCAGGCGCAAAGAGAGGAACTAGTCAGGAATCGCCATGTCATAGTTAAGGGCAGCCGCTCTTCTCTAGCATGGCTTTTTGAAGCATTGAATGCACCAAAGTTCAAATTATTATTTTTTATTTACATATTTGGGGCTATAAAAGAAGAAGAATTGTAAAATCTAGGGAGGGGGGGAATTCTCATAGTTTTAGACTACCTGAGTTTGTGGCAAATAATATCATTTGCTCTTGTCTCAATTTTCTTGAGTTGTAAAGTTTATGTAATCGTGCATGTTTCTATGCCCATTATTTGGTTGAATGAATTGAGGAAATTTGAGCTCCATGCCTTTATTGATGTTATCTATGTTTTTTGCAAAGTAGTCTATACTGTAGGTTTTCTAGTGCGGTGATTGGAAATGTTATTTGCTTTTGTCTCATTTTCTTGAATCTGAAGATTTACATGACTGTGTGTGACTTCTACGCCTCTTATGTGATTGGAAGATTCTATTAAGAAGATTGAACACTATGCCTTTGTTGACAATTCCTATATCTCAATAAAAGACTCCCCTATTATGAGCCTCTGTTTCTGTTATTCCAATCTTTTACATTGATCATGCACTTGTCTGCTCTTAAATGTAATAGAATCACATAATAGTTTCACTGTGCTTAAGTTAGGATTAGGATTACTCTCAGGTGCATCACCATATTTAGGTTAAATTCCTACATTTTGCATTTCTATTTAGTCTCCCATCCCTTTTCCCGAACACCCAATACAAAAGAAGAGACCAGCTTCTTTAAAATTTGGAGGTTGTTTTCAAGACGCATTGTCCCACAACTTGAAACTTCCCATTGTTGTTGATTAAGATCTAGCACAATTTTAAGATGTCAATAGTTTCTAGCATTCTCGGTGGGACCAATATTTCAATAAGTTGAAGAATTTTGGTGTATTCTTCAGCCAATCTACCTTTGGAGGTTTTTATCGACACCAACAATGACTCTGCATCACCAGCCAATCAAGCAGTATCATCAAGAAATTCCTTTGGTATGTATAACTCTGTAACTCATAGCTATGAGTCTTATTCTCCTTCAAATATGTTTTATCAAGAATAAGCTTCTCCTAGAATCATGTCAAGTAATGAGGATGCATATTGTTATGAGCCACATTAGTCTTATGCCCAGTGCCCCCAATATGTCTCATCCCATGTTGAACCTAACCTTATTTTCACTTTCAAAAAAGCATTACTGGGATTTAAAAAATATGTGTTAGAGCTTGACAGTAGAAGGTGATATGGCCAAGAGATTCCTTGTCATATCATCTCTCAAGTAAGGGACACAATAGACCTGATTAAAAGTGAGTGGGATCTCATTGAGAGGGCGAATTGGCAAGAACTTACATATGAGATGTTAGAAGTGTGTGGATTGATTACGTTCCTAGAAGAGAGGCTAAGAGTTCATGAGAACCAACCTTACCAAGTCTACCAAAATTCATACCCACCACCACAAATCCCATATCAAACATATGCCACCCCTGTTCATGAACAAGGTCAAAATCGTCAAGACCAATTCCCCAATAATGTAGAGTCTATGATAGCAACAAGGGAAGACGATCCTGAACTCTCACTTTCCCCTCAAATTCCTTCCACCCTTACTCAAGAAGCTTCTTATTTTCCATCACAGCCTTCTTCTTTCCCCCTTTTCAAAGAAGAATATATTTTAAAGGAAGCAATTGAGTATGTAGAAGAATACACTGAATTCATGGCCAAACAAGAAGATTACATCAATACAGAAGAGGAGGAGATCACCATAGACTCCCCTTTTGATGAACAAGAGGATAAGCCATAAGCTTTTTCCTTAACTTCTAATGAGGAGATCATTTCAGATTTTTTCCTCACTCTGCAAGAGGATATGGAGGAATATGGACACTCCCTCAACAAAGTCATTGAGATAGGAGGCACTGAGCTAGTTTCAGATGAAGAAGAAAGCCCTAAGATTCAAATGAGTATGCAAAAGAGATGTCAGCTTTTTAATTCATCCTTGCAAGAGGATGAAGTCATCAAGGAGCATGATGATGAAATAAAGCTAAAATCTGAAGATGTGCTAAAAGATCATGGATATCAAAAGGTACAACATGAAGAACCAATAGCCCATGATTTCTTGATGACTCCCGAAAACATGAAGAACTAGTATTCGATGGGCATTCAAGGACAAGAAGAGTTTATAGGTGTTGAATACATGTTTTGCTCAGACTCATTCGAGTGCAGGCAGACCTATGTGGCTGGTGCAAAGAACATTCCATCAATGACATATCCATTACAATCACTGGTATGGCAACGCAAGTTGGCTTGTCATAAAAAGGATGTGGGAAAGTTCATTTTTGATCCTGAAGGAAAATAAGGATTTGTAATTATTTTAGTTAGGTAGTTTCCATTCCCGCATTGCTTTGTTTTATTTTTTGCTTTCCCACTTTTCCTTTAAAATAAGCATTTTAAATGTAGAGTCAGCATCTTAGAAATTCTTTAATTCTTTATTTTTTGCCACAATAAATTCTTCCCCAAATCTTTCAAAATCTCCAAGGTACCTTGCACCGCATAATGTGTCTACCTCACTATTTCCTAAAGATTGAGTAGGATTTGCTAATGGTTGCCTTAATTTAATGCTATTTGGGACTTGATAGGCCCATAAATATCCCTTAGCAAATTTTAAAGTTTACAAACTCCCAAGCATTCCTATAAAAATATCTTGCTCATTGTGATTGTGGCACCTAATGAAATTTGTTGTAGCAAGCATGTTTTTATCTTGTGAAAGGTTCATACCAGGTTATTATACAAGAGATTTAGAGATGGTGGGAACATCATAAACACACAAGAAGAGAAGGGTGTAGTTCCAATTGGACCCAAAAGAGGAAGAATAGCCTTCACAATGCCCAGTGTAGAGCACTACAACTTCTCCTTAGGTATGAATTACTCCCCCTCCTCCTTCTCAATCCATGCCTCCACCCAGCCAAATGACACCTCTTGCCACTGCTGGCATTCCCATTTTGCAATTCACTTCATCCTTGATGCCTCAAGCCTTAACATTACCCTATTTCTCCCCCTTTGTTCCTAGAAAAATGCCTCTTCAACTCACCTATAGCCAGCTAATGGCTCTCCAATATGACCTGCCACAAGGATTTCCCTTCATAGGGGGATATATTGCATCCCCTTCCACCTTCCAGATGCAGGCTGATGCTGCAAGGAAGGCAAGAGAAGCCCAATTGGAGAAGAAGAGGAGCAAGGAGAATAAAGCACTGGCGGTGCCATATTTGAGGTCATAATTTGACCCCATTCAATAGGAGCTGACGGTGACCCATTTGTCACCCAACGTTGCCAAGCCAAGCAAACAAATGCAGCCAAAAGACTACACCATGAATGTAGTGGCCATCAACATGTCCCTATTTAGGCCTCAAGACAAAGTCGAGCTCATGACCGAATCCACTTCTGTGGTCATAGAAGATTCTTTGAGGATATCAAGGAGACTACAGAAGACAAAGGCTAACCTGGCCATAGAAAAGGCAAAATTCAATAGTTTGGCCAAAAAAATAAACTAGAAGGGCAATGAGATAACTAGTCTATAGAAATAGTTGCAAGATATTGTTTCCCTCTAGACTCAACGAGCAATTCAAGCCCAAAATGATTCTTTGAAAGTAGAGCTTGTACTTACCAAGGATGCAACAACAGCTCTAAGATGGGAAAATGCAAAATTACAAGGAAGAGTTAAAGGACTCTAATTATAGGTTACCCAATCACAACAAAGGTTGCTAGAAGAATTGAACAAGGGTGCAGCTTTTCAAGCCTACCTCCAAGCAGAGCAGCAACAGACCGCACAACTAGCAATTTAGCTAGCCAATAGGCTAAGAGGTGTCAAAATGGTGTAGCTAGTGAAGGAACTCTACAAGTCAGCATGGGAGAGAATCTCTTTAGAGATTCTCAAGCTTAGGCCACTTTTCACCTTCCTACACCACGTGTAGCAGCTGTACGAGATGGTCAAGAATCCAGTATAGAGCACTCTGGCCATGATCTCCTTGAGAGTCATAGACTCTCATTATTTACTGGAGAAGCTCTATAGCTCAAGGGATGAAAAATTGGTAGCTGTGGGGATTCACGATAGAATGGCCACCATGAAACGGGTCAATGAGGAGCTCAGTTGTAATGTCACAGCCGACAACTATAGAAGCTGTCTTGATGTCGTCAATGAAGGCATCAGTGAAATGAGGCAACACATTGAAGATTTGGTGTGACTAGGCCTTCCTTCCCCATTTTTGGATGTGAGGATGGTGTTGATGGTGGACTAAATCCAACCATTGATGCTAGCTAGGCAAAGGGATCAAATAGTTTTTCAGAGCTTGCGGGATGATTCTCTAACCTCTGAGGTTGAAACTATTCTAATTCCTATTTTCTTGCTAGAATCCAAGCTAAAAGCCACTTCTTAAGTCTTTTAAACCTTCTCATACAAATATCTCATTAGCTTGGATTTGGATTTTGATGAGTTGTAAAACAAGCAAGGATTATCTGACCATGAGTGGTCTATCTTCTAGACAACTCTTTTAAAGCTGTAAATTTTGAAATTTTGATCGAGCGGGAGTCGGGTTCTTTTTTAGCAGGCTCAAAATCCCTGATGGTCACCAATAACTATAGAGTAATTTCCTACTCTATGTTGTATTCAATTATTTTTAGTCGATCGCTGTAATTTTGGTTCTTTGGACAAAGCGGTAGAATTTTAAAGCAGAGGGCCGGTTCATTTTGCCTAAGTGTTGAGATGCAGGGCAAGCTACCAAGTGTCACCCTCTAAGTAGGTCTTTTTCCCCTTCTTGTTTCCTTCATCTCATTTTTTCCTGAGTATTAGTTCAAACGGATGCTACCAAGTGTCACTTTTTGAGAGATAAAGCTGATAGTTAGCATTCCCTGAGTCCCCTTTTTGTAACCTTCAAGAACCGTGGACCATGCCACATACCTAGAGTAGTTAAGCAAAATGCACCACGTGTCAGCATTCATGTCTCATATCCACATCTGCACTTCATTTAAAGACTTTCAACATAAAGCAGTAGAGAAGGTGGAAAGTGCCAAGTGGCAGTTGCGAAGGCCCTAAAATACCTTTTTAGAGAAAAATCGCAAGCCACCACGTGTCGTCATCCAGGAGACTTTGGTCCAATGATTTCATTCAACACATAAAGGCATCCTTTTATTTTTATTAAGTTCTAAGAGAAATGGAGGCTGTCAAGTGTCACTCTCCGGTCCCTTTCTACCCCATCCCCAAAAGGCAGTGGAAGGCACCACATACCTTTAGATGAAGAAGCGGAAGATGCCACGTATCTTCCCAAGAGCAGTGGAGATTTCCACATGTCAACATCTGAGGGATCATCCTCAAGTTTCATTTCTAAATAAAGGTTGTGGTGGGCCTCGGGTGTTACATCAAAATCCATGAAAGCTGCCAGGTGTCGCCATTCGTAAGAGCCTGTTATGAGTCTTGAATAAATATATAGCATAGCTAAGGAAAGGGAGAGGGCCACGTGTCTTTGATGAACCCAAAAAAGAGTGCCAAATTTCATTTTTTGATGCCTAAAGGAGAGTTTTTAATAAATTGGCTAAGGGTCCTCTCCCATTACAAACAAAACAAAGTGCCCGTCTACTTGTTACAGCGAAAATGAAGGGAAATTTGGTGAGAGTTAATTCGAGTAGATGGAGCAGTGCACTAAGTAGTTTTTTTTGGGGCTTGAAAGCATTGAAGATGACATCCATTTGTCTCATAATAGTGGAGGTAGAATAGATATTTGAGTGACCCAGTAGGTGATGAAATTTGAAATTCAGGTGCGAAGAGAGGAACTAGTCAAGAATCGCCATGCCGCAGTTAAGGGCAGCCATTCTTCTCCAACATGGATTTTCAAAGCATTGAATGTGCCAAAGTTCAAATTATTATTTTTTATTTACGTATCTAGGGCTATAAAATAATAAGAATTGTAAAATCTAGGGAGGGGGGAATTCTCATAGTTTTAGACTATCTGAAGTTTGTGGCCAATAATATCATTTTCTCTTGTCTCAATTTTCTTGAGTTGTAAAGTTTATGTAATCATTCATGTTTCTATGCCCCTTATGTGGCTGAATGAATTGAGGAAATTTGAGCTCCATGCCTTTATTGATGTTATCTATGTTGTTTGCAAAGTAGTTTATACTGTAGATTTTCTAGTGCGGTAATTGGAAATGTTATTTGCTTTTGTCTCATTTTCTTGAATCTAAAGATTTACATGACTTTGCGTGACTTCTATGCCTCCTATGTTATTGGAAGATTCTATTAAGAAGATTGAACACTATGCCTTTGTTGACAATTCATGTATCTTAGCAAAAGACTCCCCTATTGTGAGCCTCTATTTCTATTATTCCAATCTTTTACATTGATCATGCACTTGTCTTCTCTTAAATGTAATAGAATCACATAATAGTTTCACTATGCTCAGGTTAGGATTAGGATTAATCTCAGGCACATCACCATAGTTAGGTTTCAATTCCTACATTTTGTGTTTCTATTTAGTCTCCTATCCCTTTTCCCCAACACCCAATACAAAAGAAGAGACCAACTTCTTTAAAATCTGGAGGTTGTTTTCAAGCTACATTGTCCCATAGCTTGAAACTTCCCATTGCTGTTGATTAATATCTAGAACAATTTTAAGACTTCAACACTTCCTACTAAGTGCCTTTCAAAAAAAATGTAAGTGTCTTTGGCTTATGGAAGATACCCTTCGACTTTGGAAAAAGTCTTTTACTTTGGGACAAAAGTTTTGAAAGAAATATGCCTTTGGAAAAAATGTCTCAAACAAATTTCCTGAAGGAAAAGTGTCCTTTATAAAATTCCTTCAATATTTTTGAAAATAAACATTCCCAAAAGGAACATACCCTTTGGATTTTTGAAATGGACTGTTAGCTCTTTAAAAAAAACCTTCCAGAAAGGAAAATGGACCTTTGGAATTTTGTGAAATCCTTTTTTTGAAGGGGAAGGATCCTTTAGGTTTTCAAAATAGACTCTTTTATTGAGAAAATTTCCCTTTGGGTTGCTAAAAAGACCATTTATTTGGAAAAAATACCTTCAAAGATCTAAAAAATACCCTTTTTTGAAGGCAACATACCCTTCAAAACTTTGTAAATAAACCCTTTTCCCTGAGAAAAGACATTTTATATAATTTTTAAGTGTCATTTCCTTTAGTTAATTAAAAATTACCTTTTAAAAATTATTTTCAAACAAAAATTCTTAAACAATTTCTTTCACTTAGTCTCCATACAAAGTCTAAAAAAATGAACAAGTAAAGACATAGCTGAATAAGAGATTTTGCACTTAGCCCTTTTAGTTTGTGAGATCTTCCAGGTTTGTGCATAAACCTATGAAGGATTGATTATGTGAAGGCTAGGAAACCATGAAGACTTTCTCAAACCCTTCATCTTTTCCATATTGAGCCTAATTTAAAGCCTTGGTATGTGGACCAAAAATTGGCCAACATTTTTGGTGACTTGTAGGGAAGCATGCCTTTTATGCTTGAAAAGCCAAATCATTTACCTCATCTGATCCATTAAGCATGAAGTCACTAATTTATTTGACAAGGCTAACCCTATCTGGAAACTCCCCTTAAATAAATAAGGATAACAAGAATAAAAAAACACTATGCCCAAGGCACTTAGGGAAGGGAAACACACAACTGAAAAGGGATGTGCAAAAGGCACTTCAAAGAAAACATGAAAAAACTATACAAAAATTAAAATATATATAATGGCTAAAAACCATTCTAATAGTAATACTTTATAATAATTCCATTGACTGGGATGGGTAGTATCTCTCCATTCAGTTGGGTTAGCTGAAAAGCATTATGTTGTTTGCATTTGTGGATCAAATAAGGACCACTCCAAAAGCTATCAAATTTGGTATGGTTGCCTAAATTGGCCTTATTTGAATCCCACTTGAGGACTAAATCCCATTCCTTGAAGTCCTTTTCTATGTCTCTCTTGTCAAAGGCTTTTTTGACTTGAGCTTGATGTGACTCTAGTGTTTTCATTACAAGGTCTCTCATTTCTTCAAGCTCCATGAGCTCTACGAGTCTCACATTCATGGGCTCATCTTCCATAAACTCTAGCTAATGGGCTAGTTCTAATGCAATAAAATCATGAGATAGGGATAACTTGGCCTCTCTTTTATATACTAGGACATATGGAGAATGGCCAATGGCAGTCTTAGGAGTCACCCTGTTAGCCCACAAGGGTATCTTTAGCTTTGTGTGTCATGTCCTCTGATCTCTTCCATATTTCTCCTAATGATTCTTAAAAAAAATTATTTGTGCACATAGCCAATCCATTTAATTGAGGATAATAGTTAGAATATGTTCTAAGGTAGATGCCCATATTGAGAGCCCATCCACTCATTTTTAGATTGAGGAATGCTAATGCATTATCAGAAATTATAGTGGATGAAACACCAAACCTAGTCACAATGCTATCATAAAAGTCTAGGACTGCACCTTAATTAGTTTCTTTCAATTCAATGGCTTCCAACCACTTGGTGAAGTATTTATTTTTAGTAAGGACCCATCTATGCCTTATATGTGATGGAAGGTTGATCATTCCTATGAAATCTAGCCCCCATTGCATGAAGTGTTGCTCTACCTAAACTAGGTTGAGAGGAAGGGATATAAATATTTTCTTACCCATAAATAAAGCACACTTTTGACACTTTCTTACCCATGTATACACATCATTAAAAAGGTTGGGCCAATAATAACTATCTCTCATCACTTTTGCTATTGTAGTTCTTAGAGCAAAATGGCCTCCTACAAACCCATCATGGAATTGCTCCAAGAGCCTTGAAACTTGGTCATCATCTATACACCTTAAGATCACTTAATTGAGGTCCTTTTTCAATAAAACCCCATTAAATAATGCATAAGGTATGGACTAAAGTCTAAAATACCTTCTCTTTACCTTGTCCATACCTTGTGGTCACTCACTTGTTATCAAGAAACATGTCATATCTTGGAGCCAACTAGTGTGAGGTGGAGGTGCATCTATCTATGAGTTATCTTGTGTTACCAAGATAACCTCTTTGTCTTTATGAAGGTCATCAGCCATATTCTCAAAAAATCCTTTGCCTCTCACTATCTTAGTGACCTTGATCTCTACATCATACTCTGTGACCTTAGTAATCCAACCAACTCTATTTTTGTTCAAGTCTTTATTAAGAAGAAAGTCTCTCACTCCAGGATGAGACACCATAAGATAAATTTTTCTATTGGGGAGCATTGGCATAAAAAAATTAAGGATTATTACCACTATAAGGACCTTTTTTTCTATGAAAGTATACCTCATCTCATACCCCTCAAGCCCCTGACTAAAAAATGCTATGGCTGCTCAAGTCCTTCACCATTCTTTTGCATCAACATAGCTAATATATTATCAATATTGGCAAAGTCATACAATATGAAATATCTTGAGAAATTAGGATTTATGAGTGTGGGTGCTTTGGAAATGGTTTTCTTGATAGCCTAAAATGCTAGTTTACCTTCATTTGACCAAGTGAACACTTGGTTCTTCATCATGAAAGTGATGGGTTTGACCAAGTTTTCAAAACCAGGTATAAACCTTCTCACAAAGTTTATTTACCCAAGGAAACTTTGGAGTCCCTTTTTATTCTTGGGTAAGGATAAGGCCAAGATGGCACTCATTATATTAGGATTAATATATAATCCCTATTTTGAGATAATATGTCATAAGAGTTTTCCCTCATAGATAGAAAACACACATTTTTTGGGATTCAAAGAGATCCAAAATTCCTTGCATCTTTCAAAGATCAATCTCAGGTGATCTAAGTGATCACTGGCCCTCTTGGTAAATTTTTTTATGTCATCCAAGTAGACAAACACATTTGATTTATCAATCCTTGTAAGGCCATGTCCATTGATCTTTGGAAAGTGGCCCCAACATTTGATAGGGAAAAAGGCATCTTTTGATAATCATATGTGCCCCACTTTGTGGTGAAGGTAGTCTTGTATTGATCCTCTTCTCTTACCAACACCTTGTTGTATCTTGAGTACCCGTGCAAAAGAGAGAAGCATTATAAAATAGCAACCATTTGAAGGAGTTACTCCATGTATGGTAAGGGGTAGTGATATTTTAAAGAGACCATAGTCAATTCTCTAAAGTTAACACACAATCAGATCTCACCATTCTTCTTCCTCACAAGTACTAGATTAGTTATCCATGAGGAGTGTTTGATGGGAAAACTGATATTGGATTCAATCAATTAGATCAATTCTTTCCTCATTAGCTCTTTAATTTTTGGATTGACATGCCTTTGCTTTTTACTTATGGGCTTAACATTAGCCTCCAGTTCTATAGTGTGTTGGGCTAACGTAGGATCAAAGCCTCTCAAATCACTATATTTCCAAGTGAAGATGTCTAAATATCCCTTATAAAGTTTAATGAAATAATTCCTTTCTACCTCATTACTTACCTTTCCAAGATTTAGGATCTTGTCCTTGAAATTAAGGAATCTTTCATAGTTCTCCTCATCAGTTAACATCACTACCTTATCTTTCCTCATTTGGTCTCCCTCATGGAAAATACTTTCAAGGGTGACCAGCCCTTTAGGAAGTTTTTTAGACCTTAGTTGAATAATTTGATCCTCATACTAATGTTTAAACTTACCTTAGCTCATTTTAAAAAAATATAACTCCTACTGAAATAAACAAGTAATCTATTTGTCACTATCGAAGACCTATCAATGAGCCTCATTATCTGACACTGATGGTCTCACTACTACTTTAACATGTGGTTGTACTTTGGGATTCTTAAACTTGTTTGGGATATAAAACTGAGCCCCCACAACTACCAACCTATAAACATGATAATTTTTATTCTTTGGCACTGCTTGGATGTTAAATGCCTCAAAGTATTCAATCATATCCTACACTCTATGTTTGTAGGATTTCATCAAAGGATTCTTTGTGATGTTTTGGCCTTTAACCTAATACACTATTAGCTCACTATATCCATATATTTGTAACTATTTAATTCCCCTCTTATTATCCCACTGAAGGCCATGGATTAATCCTTCATACTATATTGCATTGGAAGAGCAATTAAAATGAAACCTATAAGAAGAGAAATACTTATCATCTGAAGGGGAAACCAACATTGCCCCTATACCTACTCCATTTTTGCTCCTTGAACCATTAAAGAACAACTTCCACATACCATTGAGGTGTTATCTAGGTCCAATGAGGGAAGGCATGAGTTGATTTTATTCATGTAGAAAATAGACACCCATGTCTCTTCCCTCAATACCTTCTAAAGGGTTAAGAAATTTATCATCCCCTAGCTCATCCAAGAATAAGTCTGGAATCTCCTTAGGATAAGTATTCATTTCTTGACCAATTGTAAATTCATCCTCATCAAGGATAGTAAAACTGAGGTTTATATTATCTGGTTGATGGGGCTCAATGTTAAATTATGCCATGGGCTTAGCCTTAATTAATACCTTAGTCCCATACCTTGTTCTGAATGTCATGTATGACCAATCTATTAATAGCCTCTTATATTTATTGTGAATTCTCTAGAAAAGCATAATGCAAAGCAAGGGGTTATATCAAGGATCAACACATCCTAAACCACTAAAACACTAAGATAAGTATGTAGGGTCAAGTTGAGACATTTGATAATGCTAATTGGTTGGGTTGATAACCATCAAGCTGTAGAAATCCCTTAGTATGTGGCTCATATATGAGGTTTAGTTGATTAACTATAGACTTTGGCATTACTAAAGTTCTAGCTACACTATATACCAAGAAATTATGCTCCAAGGAATCACCAATGATTAATTAAATGTATAATAGAGGAGGTTTAACCACCTTACTGGATCCTTCTCCCATCGGACCTTGGGTTTCATTGGTGAGGACCTCAATTTTTTTTCTTGGTTACTTACCCATAGTCGTTGTAACACCTATCTTGGATGAACCTTCCTGAAGGATATCCATTTGACCAGGCATGGAAATAATGTCCCACATTGGTACACTCACACTATATTTCTTCATTTTTTCAAAAATGTTGATTGGTGGACCACCAACCTTCACCTATGCTTTGAGGGCCACTATTATTGTTTGTTGAATTTTTGAGTTTTATTGATCAAAATGAGTAATGATAGGATGTTCTTTGAATGTTCCCTGGTTATCATTCACATTCCTTCTTTTGAATAGCGTATTAGTTGTCACTGGAATGTATGCTTGGCTAGAACTAATCTATTGATTGAGTGCATATCACTCTTCATGCTCATAATTAACCATTGTAGCACCCAACTAGTTTGGTTCTTCATTAGGCCCCTGGCCTTATTGAGACTATTATGATTTTATCATCATAGGTATTTCTATGTTCTAATCCATAAGATCTTGATTGTTTCCATAACTAACACACTGTTGCCATTGATCATTGAAATCCTAATTAAACTCAATGTTAGGGATAATGGATTAATCAAAAGACTAATTATAAGGTATTTTACCCTCACTTTCTTAATAAATGTTGTTTTTATTAGGGACCAAAGTATTAGAGGTGATTGTAACATTTGGACTATAGTTATTTTATCTATCATAGTTAGGCTTCCCCTATCCTTGACCTTGTCCTTAGAAATTTATTTTGTAGGGTGGCCTATTTGCTTGATAAAATTGTTGTTGAGGCTGATATGGAGCTTGATAATGTTTACTAAAATATGTTTGTTATTTCTTCATATTCAACAATTAATTTCCAAAGGATTGAAACATGTTCTTAAGCTCTTGGAAGTTTTTATGTTTTTGGGAGCCACTAGATTGAATAGTTGATGCCTTTTCCTACTTTGGTCTAGGTATGGTAGAAAGTGTTTGCATAGGGGTAATGACAAAAGGGGGAGGAATAAATATAGGAGGTGGTTGAATCTTAAGAAATAAAGGCATCAGTGGCCTAGGTGTAAGCTTTCTAGCTTGTACTAGACTGTTATCTACTTCGATTGCCACCTCATAAACACATGGTAGTGTGTTTCCTCCCATAAACTAAATCATTACTAAAATATCACTATTATGAGATTTTAGATATTAAAGGAAAGAATATTTAGGATTAGTCTTAACATAGACTATATTTTTTCGCATGTGTTTTGAAACCTAGTATTGAAATCCCTCATAATCTTATGAGGAGCCCTCTTGATTGTTATTAATTATTCAACAAGTGACAAGTGGTCACTCTTGTCTTAAAATATCTTCAAAAATACATCATCCAAATAATTCCATGATGTGATGGATTTAGCAATAAGGTTTATATACCATTCCATGGATTTACCCTTGAAAGAGATGGCTAATAACCTGATAGCTACATTTTACTCACTAATGTTATGAATATTGCAAAAGTTGGCGATATCTTTGAGGTGCTTATAAGGGGTTTTAAATTGGTCTCCCATGAAATAAGGAACAATGTTAAGGGCTGAAACTAAAATAATATCATATTTATGGAGGTCTAAAGGACTCTGACCATTGAAAGCCAAAAAAGGGAAAGCTTTAGGGGCTACCATGGTAGTGAAAGGACCCAACAAAGATCTTTTAGAGGTAGATTTTTAAAATCGTTTAAGAGGAAAGTTTCCCAAATATGGGTGAGTGCTAGAAAATCTTAACCTTCTTGCTGATTTTAAAGGTAATTCAATAAACTCAAAAGGAATGCCTCTAGAATCTGATCTTGTAGTCACCTTTGGCATGAAAGATAGTTATTGTTCTACCACCAAATTACTTAGTGTTCTTCAAAATTACTAGATACTGAAAGATGAAAGCTATAAGAACTAAAAATTGATCAAAATAGCATCAAAATTGACCAATATTCTTTAAAATATGTCCCACTATGTGTGTTAGAAACTATTGTAGCATAGATTTTCACCCTTATGGGAGAGTTTTTTAGGCTCTCGCTACTAGCTATAATATTAGAACAACCTCAGGTTGTGGGTATCTTGTTGTGAGGTTAAACCTCTAATATTTTTAATGAGGCTATCTCCTTATATGTTTCACTTTGGCTTGTTTCCCACACTAGAATCTACTACTAACTAAGAAAAAGGGAGAGAAATATAACATGAAATGGGAACCTAGGCTAAGGATGGTGATGCACCAAAGATGAAATGCTCCACTTTAGCCTGGGAGCCTTAATGACTACTAATGAATTCAAAAAAAATATATACTAATATGATCCTATATCAAGGCTAAAATCATAATTATTATGTGTGGAAGTTGAAGGGGAAACCTATAATTTGAAGGACATAAAGAAATAGGTCTGTATGAGACACTACAAGCTCATGACACTTCAAGAAGGCATTGATGTTTGAGACTTCACACAACCTATAAGGAACCCAAATAATTAAAGCAAGATACATGGGGAATTTACATATGATGAAAAGGGACATACATCTACAAATTAAAACTCTAATAATTTACACCTGGATTCAAAGTAGAATAAAAAAATTCATCTTATTTCTTCAAGAGAGTGTTATAAGGAAATTTTGATAGAGTAACTCTATCACCAGTTGAGGGATCTATTTTTTGGCTCAAAATCCTCTATATAGAATAAAAAGGGATGAGAGAAGAGGGGGATTGCATCAGAAAATATAGAGGGGATCATAAATGGTTGTAACCACCACTATTGTCCTTGAGATATTTTTCATTTAAAGCATACAACTACCTTGATCATGAGATGAACTACCTAAGATCACCATAAATATCCTCAAACCCATTGTGCATTCAAGTATCCCATTTTTGGAGCTAAGAGAGCTATTTCATAGGTAGCTACATGTCTCCACCAAGTGTGAATGATTTTATCCTTGCATTAAAAACTTGGCGTGCTCCATCACTTTGCATGTCCTACATGTATAAGGATGAAATGTCCATATCTTTGGCTCTAGACTGAGCCATGTTGATTCTAAATTAAGTGTCTATTTATTAGAGATGATAGCCATGTTGAAGGATGAGGGCCTCTCCATTAATTTCATATACCAACTCCTACTTTGAAACTTGGACAAGATCTTTCTTATAGATGAAAAATCAATCTAAGGACATTAGTTTTCCTATATCCATTTATATCGATGTAAATATATAGATTGTGTAGATTATTTTTATATTTATTAGGTCTAAAAGGCCTATTTTTCCCTCTACAAAGCCTTACTATCAACACTTATCCCTTTTAATGCATTTGGTCTAACTCAGGTCTACTTGAGCTCCTTGCATCTCCCTTGTCATTAGATCTGATGTTTTGCTTCACATTATTGATCTCTTTGCTAGTTGAATGTTCCTATGCCACTTGTCCTTGACTAAATAGCCTTTTAGATTTGCTAACCATTGACCTAATCTCACTCTATTGGATCTCATCTAGGCTAATTCCCATGGAATTTTGCTTTCTTTCAGGCTCATTATGCTCAAACTTCTTCCTTATGCACTTTCCTACAGACAATTTAAAGGAAATAATGTCTTCAATTTTTTTTCTTTTAGATAATTTTACCTAAAAAAATTCCTTTAGCCTTTTTTTTAGCTTTTTCCTTAAGTTCTTTGGATTTTTTGAAATGTATCCTTGGAAATCTTGAAAACATCCTTCTTGAAAGTAAAGGACCCTTCAATTTTTGCTAAGTGCTTTATTTCCTTCGAGAAGTGCCCTTCCTGAAATAAAAATACCCTTCAGTATTTTTGAAAAGTACATTTTTGAAAGGAAATTATCTCTCAATATTCTTGAAAATTCCCTTCAACATTTGAGAAATGGTCCTTCAATTTTTTTTTTGGCACTTCTTCCTAAAGGAATTCCTTTCTTATGTCTTAGTATTCTTATAAATTCCCTTCAACATTTGAGAAATAGTCCTTCAATTTTTTGTTTTGGCACTTCTTCCTGAAGGAATTCCATTCAAAGGAATTCCTTCAAAAAAATTTCCTTCGGCTTTTTATAAAATACCTTTTGACTATATTCTTGGGCACTTTTTTGAAAAATTACCTTCAGACTTCTTGCTAAGTACCTTTTATAAAAAATATAAGTGCCTTTGGCTTATGGAAGATGCCTTTCAGCTTTGGAAAAAGTCTTTTACTTTAGGACAAAAGTTATGAAATAAATCTACCTCTAGAAAAATTGTCTTAGACAATTTTCCTGGAGGAAAAGTGTCCTTTAGAAAATTCCTTTGTGATTTTTGAAAATAAACCTTAAAAGGAACATACCCTTCAAATTTTTGAAATGGACAGTTGGCTCTTTAAAAAAAAACCTTCTCGAAAGGAAAAGGGACCTTCAAAATTTTGAGAAATATTTTTTCCAAATGGAAAGGATCCTTCAAGTTTTTGAAATGGACTCTTTTGCCAAGAAAAGTGCCCTTTGGCTTGCTAAAAAGACAATTTATTTGAAAAAAAATACCTTTGGGGGTTTGAAAAATACCCTTTTTTAAATGGAAAGTACCCTTCAAAACTTTGTAAATGAACCATTTTCCCTGAGAAAAGATAGTTTTTAGAATTTTTAAGTGTCATTTCCTTTAAGGAATTGAAAATTACCTTTAGGAAATTATTTTTTGACAAAAATCTTGAAACAATTTCTTTCACTTAGTCTCCATACAAAGTCTAAAAAAATAAACAATTAAAGACTTATCCGAATAAGAGATTTTGCACTTAGCCCTTTTAGTCTATGGAATCTTATAGGTTTGTTCTTAGACCTATGAAGGCTTGATTTTGTGAAGGTTGGGAAACCATGAAGACTTACTTGGACCCTTCATCTTTTCCATGTTGAGCCTACTTCAAATCTTTGATATGTGGGCCAAAAATTGGCCAACAGTCACCTCCTTTTAATTTTTACTATAAAAGATGGTTTACCCCTATTATTCAAACTTTTTGAGTAATTAAAAATATCTCAGGTGAATAAATATTTTTGTGATGTCTGTTATATGAAGAATTGAGAAGGAAGAAGTTTTGTATTGGGGTTATTGGTTTCTCAATTATATGAATAATCACCATGGTTTTTTTTACCTCTTTGAGGTTTTCCACATTAAACCTTATGTTCATTGATTTGGTTATTTTATCATGCTTTGCTTATAAATTTAATTCTATATCCCATCCCTTGGATTGATACATATATGATACATTTAGAGGAATTAGAAATATCTCAAGTGAACAAATAGTTTTGTGATGGCTGTTATATGAAGAAGTGAGAAGGAAGAAGTTTTGTATTGGGGTTATTGGTTTCTAGATTATATGAATAATCACCATGGCTTTTACCTCTTTGAGGTTTTCCACGTTAAACCTTGTTTTCATTGATTTGGTTATTTTATCATGCTTTGCTTATTAATTTCATTCTAGATCCCATCCAATGGGGTTTAGTTGATTAAGCAAGCTATTATCAGTTTTCACTATATATATATATATATATATATATATATATATATATATATATATATATATATATATATATATATATATATATATATATATATATATATATATTTATATATATATATATATATATATATATATTCAACTTAAAAATTTTTGATTTTTTTAAAGATTGGTTTGGTCTGGTATGACAAGGAGGGAGACATAAAAATTTTATTTGGTTTTATGCTACTTATTCTCTACCTGTAAGCAACCAAAACTCAATTTAAAAGCTTCAACAAACATTCCAAATCTTTATTCAAGCACATGGTGATCATTTTTTAATTATTTTTTTACTACTGTAAGAGTCTTTGTACAAAAAGGTGCACCCTATATAGGTAATAAATCTCAAAATAAATTTTCACAGTCATTTTTTATCATATTTATTACTTGGCAAAGTCAAATATTGGTTTTTTAAACTTATGGAAGCATTTATACACCCTAAGAGACTTTCTAAATATTTTGGTATTTTTTTCTCACCTAGGTGCCATGAGCAACCTAAAAAATTTTAACAAAAAAATTTTGAGCCAAAAATAAGTTTTTGAATCTTGAAGTGGCTTCATCTTGAAAAATTAGGAGGGCTATAAAAAATTTAGAGAAAACAAAGGTCTATGGATAAATATCTAAGCTATTGAAATCCTACAGGAGTGTCATTATTATTTATGCTACATGTTACAGGTAAATCTATTTCATATAGTTTTTAATAAGTATTTAAAAAATAATTTATTTTTTAAAATATTTAATTTCCATTCAACCTTGGCCCTACCAGTTTTTATATTTACTAAAAATAGTAAATAGTTTTTTACATAATACTTAATGCATGTGAAAATTCACTAAAGGGCCATAGAAGGGTTGGTGGTTATAATTTTGATAAAAACTTACAAATATGGTGGTCTTGTGTTCAAAACCCCTTAAAATCAATATTTTTTGACTTCTTCAAATCATTTTTAAATTTAATTATATTTGAATTCTATTTTTTGGTTTGCGTTCTAATATTTCACGCATCTACAACCATTGTTGTTCTATCAAAATTATTTTAACTTTTGACCTAGTGAATATTTTGATAAATATAGGCATGTAAAAAGTCAATTTATAAGGTTTGGCACCTTCTAGACACATCTTCATGGTCTATTTTTTGTTTTGAAACTTTATTTTTATAAATTTTTTAATAATAGTGTTAGGTGGTCATTCTAAGTATGACTCTTTTGACACCTAGTTTTGTGTAATTCTAAATCAAATTTTTGCATTATTTGGTATCTTATAAATTGTATTATTAAGTATAGTTTCACTTATTATTTAATTTGTTTTACAATTAAATTATAAATCTCATTAAAAAGGTTATTTTTCTTAAAATTATTCTTATATTAGTATATTTTTGTGATACTTGTGACACCTTATTTTGTAATTTTTTGTTTTTTCTTGTATTAAATTGATTAATTATTATGTGTTTGCACTTTTAAATTTTTTTTAATATCAAATTAAATTAAAATTCACATTAAAAATTCCCATTTTAATCATTTGTTTTCTATCTTATTTAAAGGGAAGCTATGGCTTCACTTAATTTTTCTGTAGATAAATATCAAATGTTTAATGAAAATAACTATAATATGTGGAAAATTCATGTTAAAGCTAAATTTATGGTCTAAAATTCATGGAATGTTGTCATTAGGATTGATAAATCCCCTTTTTAATGGCATCTGAACCCTGAGCTTACCAATGCATTTCAACAAAAATTGCAGGAAAATATGTCTATTATCTTGCAGATTATTAAGGATGAATTCCTTATCCATATTGGTAATCAAGAGTCTCCTAGAGATGCTTGGAAACTCTTTGAATCCATGCACAATGGTACTCATCTCTCTAATATTATTAAGTTAATCTTTGAATTGCTAATTACACCTATGAAAGGTGATTAGAAAGTTGTCAATTTTCTTGTTAAATTAAAAACATTAAAGCTCGGTTAGATGCTTGTAATTGTAATTTAATTTAGAATAAATTACTTTATTTTATCATTTAATTAAATATTCATAAAAAAATTATAAATTTTATTTCAATTTTGAATTTTAAGTATCAAACTGAGTAATATATCCCTGACCTTACCACCTTGTCTGCTCCCTTGATTCAATAAGATCAAGTTATGATTAATTTTGATTATAAAGAGAATGCCAATAAAGTAATTATCACATTAAATAATGTTTTTGATAACATTAAAAATCACAAATCTATTCCTAATTCTACTAAAGGCTAATATAGGAATAAGAAATTTGGTAATAAGAATCATAAATCTAAGTTTAATAAAAATTGTAATTTGTGTAGTAAATTTGGTCATAAGAGGGAATTTTTTTATAAAAATAAGGATATAAATAAAAATAAAACTTATAAAAATAAAAAAGGAAGAAATTTAATTAAAACAAGCATAAGAATCAAAACCCTAATCAAAATAACAATAAGGATTCAAATGTTATTGTTTTATTTGCTTCAAATGAAAATGAGTGGATATTAGATAGAGGTGCATCACACCATATGAATTGGTTATCTAATATTCCATGTGATTCTAGAGATATATATTAAATAATTTAAATAGGAGATAATTCTTTTTTATAAGTAAATAAACAAGGAAAAATAATATTTTTAAATGTTACTATAATGTTGTTTTCTATGTACCCAAGTTTAAAAAGAATTTGCTATCTTGTTTTAAACTTATAGATGATAATTTCATTGTAACATTTATTAAATATAATTGGTCCATTAAAAATAAATATGGTTCATTTATTGTTGAAGGTATTTAAAATAATGGTTTATATATATTTTATCCTTCTTCTGGATGTTTACTTTCATCACATAATAAGAATAAATCTCAGTTATGACATGAAATATTAGGACATGTTAATTTGATAATTTTACATGATATTTATATAAACAATATTGTTTTTGTAATTATTTATATCCCCTCTCATCATAAAACTTGTGAGGGTTGCTTATGTGGTAAGCAACATACTAACCCCTTTTCATAATAATAATGATGCAAATTCCTCACATCCTTTAGAATTAATTCATATTGATGTTTTAGGACCTCTTGAAGTTGTATATATTAATTTTTATTTGTATTTTATTAATTTTATTGATGATTACACTAGAACCAGTTAGTATTTTTTCATTAAAAATAAATCTAATGTGTTGTCTAAATTCAAGAAATGTAAAACTAGTGTTGCAAATGCATCTAATTTTTTTATTAAGAGATTAAGAACTGATAATGGTGGTGAATATGTTAGTAAAAAGTTTGATTATTTTTTAATTAGTTATGGTATTCATAAGGAACTAACAAATCCCTATTCCCCTCAACAAAATGGTATTGGTGAAAGGAAAAGATACACTATCATAGAAATGGCTAGAACAATGTTGTAATGTATAAATATTCCTAAGTTATTATGGGTCGAAGACATGAATAGTACTATGAATATTCTAAATATAGTTCCTACTAAAGCTTTGCATCTTTCTACCCCTTTATAAATGTGGACTATATAGTACCTTAGTGTGGCTCATCTTAGGATCTTTGGTAGTCCTATTTCTATCTTTATTCCTAAAATTAAAAGAAAGAGGCTTGATCTCACTTCTTATTCTTGCATTTTTGTAAGTTATAGAGGTAATATAAAAGGTTTAAGAGTATATGATACTTATAAATATCACATAATTTAGAATAGGAATGTTCTTATTCTATTTTTTTTTTTGAGTCTTATATGGAAACTCCTCAATGTTATTCTATTGATGAACTTGACTAACATGTTTCTCCTTATGATGAAATAAGTGCACTTAAGGAAGTTGATCTAGATTTGGATAAATTAGACTCTGAAGAACCTCCTAAGTTTCATGTTGTTGGGACCGACATACCCCTATTTATTTTAAAAATTGGGACTCTTGAGAAGTCTTTATATCCAAGTTTTGAGGCATCTATCATCGAAGTCTTTAACAAAATTTGAAGATCATCCACTCTATTAAGAAACATGATTGTGTGATTTAAATCTTCCTACTTTAGACTAACCATACTAATGAATTGTGAGATTCATTTTTTAGTTTCCATGGTGGTCACCCAAAGGTTCTGTGTTTAAAAACCTTAGGTGGCCCTTGATTCAAATTCAAATGTTAGAGGGAGCCAAGTTGGTGGGAACCAATTAAAAAGAGCTAAACAAGGGGTTTGCATGGGTTCAAGTCATGTTTTCATAACATAACTCAAACTCTTCTTTATTTTTTTCCCCTTTCTTTTCCTATGTTACTTGGGTCTAATTTGATATAATTCCATGAGGTCCCATTTTACATTTCCTAAGTTCATCTAGGTCATTAATACTAAGGCCCTGATAATCATCTTGACCCTAGCCTTAATACTTGATTTTAAGTGCTTTTATTTATTTCCTCAAGTCTAATAATTATCTCCCTCACTCTTTGTAGGATCTTACAATCGACACTTGTTTGATAGATTTGATTAGATAGAGAATCCTAGCTAAAAGGCTTTGGCTTAAATAATGTACACCATAATAAATCAATGGTAATCATTCATTCATTGGATTTGATCCAATGGAATGATGCATGGGAGGAAAAATCAAAATGAGTATGAGGCCCCAATGGATAGACACATGGTACTTTGATGATTGAATAAAATCAAGAAAGTGGCCCACCTAATACAGGCATCCAATTAATAACTAGACACCCCCATGTGGATTGATGGCCATCATTGGCCTACTAGATTTGATCTAATGGTATGAGGCCTTTGTGGACTTTTCAAAGGCATCCAGGCTCTTGGGAATGATGCATGCCATATTTTCATTTCAACCATGGCTAGCCAAGAAATCAATGACAATCACTCATTGGATTTGATCCAATGGTGTAAAAGGCTTAATGAATTTTCAAAACTTCATGAGCTTGACACATGGCCAATGCTAGATCAAGATGACAATTGAAAAAAGGATATGTAGCTTAGAAAGGATCTATGAGAAGGCCAAGTGTCATGATTGAAAAACAAGAGATCAATGGACCAATAAAAATATAAGGACTCAGATTTGGATAGATGAATCATACTAAGCTTGGGATTTTGATCCTAGACTATGAAATAAAATAAGCTTTTAAAAGCCAATGGCTAGTATTTGAATAGTAATTATGAAAATTACCATAAAAAGCCCAAAATGGTGCCACATGGACTTCATGTAAGCATAAAAGGACAAAATCAAAGATATTTTGAACTCAAAAATATAAGGGTATAAATCAAAAGGGTCTCATCAAATCCTAAGCATGTATGAAGTTAAATCCTAAATATCTCTTGCCATTAATGATCTGAACCTAAAACCCTATATAAGGAAGACCCAAATTGGTTTAATCAATTATAGTTCAATCAAGATATCATAATTGTGCTCCTAAGAATGGGTGCTATAGCAAGAACTTGAACCCTTGGTAATCCAGTGTAGGAAATTCAATGACATCATAAATGGCCACTAACATGCAATAATTAAAGATGGAGGCCAAGCTTTACCTGACCACTGATGGTGAAGGAAGGATTTTCAAAGACATAAAGCTGGACTTGGTGGCCCTAAATGTCTATGGAGTGATGAATTGGTCTGATTATACTTTTTGGTGGATGAATTATAGCCCATCTCCCAAGAGGAAAGGAGTAATTCCATAATGAATCAAAGGTACAATGACTTGGTTGCAATTCAAATGGGTGGTCTCCACCATGCCATGGTGGAACAAAAGGTAATGCACTTCATTGATGTCCTTGCACCCATCTTTGTTGATTCTAGGATATATGGGGAATGGACCATTCAGGAGGGTATTTTTAAAAGGGTGGCATAAATCTCTCTTATAGCCTTTAAAACATGTTATAAGCTCCCCTTACCCCATCTCAACTTCCCTGACATGAGGAACTGGGCTAATACCCAAGACCTTGATTTAGTCCTCACACCCTAGTTAATCCAAGGATCCCATGTCTTCAAAACCCTAGATGGCATGATTCCCATTGTCTAATTTAGGTAAGGCATTAGAATATCCATGACCCTACTAAATCAAGCCTTTGGTGCCTCTCCCACCACATATGTAAATAAATTTTGGGTGTCTTATATCCATTTCATGATAGAAGAGAGCTTGACCCCTCTAATAAGAGACATAATTAGCTTATTCTTAGCTAAGCAATTCATAGCCATCAAAATATGGACCTCTAAGAAATTATATATGATTTCCTATTTGTTAGACTCCCTTTTATCCTATGTATCCTTCCCTAGCATTAGGAACTGGTCCCTTGATGGTAGAACCACAATTTCTCACCAATATTCTAAATTGTACATATTCAAGTATAGGAATCATATGAAATTCATCTATGATTTTATTTTCCCAACCATATATGAAGCCATCATAGGAGTTCTTATGCCAAGATTACATCACCTTATCAACAGATAGATAGAAACCATGGGAGATGTATGGTATTACCCAAATTGCACTCTCATTAGGATAGAGGGGATCATAACCCAACTTACAGGCTACCATTATATGTCCCCAACAAGCATGCTAAGAAAGAAATTTCCTCCTAAATCATCTAGGTTATGGACAAGGTATGCAAAGAGAAGAATAAAGGTCAAATCCACCCCTCCCATTAGATATTTGGAAGATTATAATCAAAGATCAGAAGCAGTTAGAAATTATGAAAACACATGAATTATATTTATTTTTAATTAGATGACCTTAAAATGTGGGACCCTAGGGGTAGGTTGGTTAACCACACTAAGGAGAGAAAGGTCACTAAGATTGAATATGAACATAAGCTAGGTATCAGTGATGACATCTATATTAGAGCAAAGAATTTTGAAGAAGTGCTCTACAAAATCAAATGATACAATATCAAGTTGGAAATAATATTAATCAAGGACAAGAATCCTATAGTGGAGATATGGTAGTTTCATCCCTTGTAATATCATTTTTAACCCAGTCCATCTGGAACCAGTCATGAGGAGCCACCTATTCAAGGGAAACCATCTAAACCTAAAACCCACCAACAAGAGCCTCAAGATAAACAACCTCAAGCCAAATATCCTCAAGATAAAAAAGGTAAAGGAAAGGATAAAGTTGGAGAACCAAGATTGGAACATAAACTCGGGGAAGGTCCCTCACCTATAGAATTCCCACAAAGGCCACATTCTCCCATGGAATTTGTTGACATGATAACTCTTGAGCTAGAAGAGGCATTGGAGGGTGATCTCATTGATATAGCAATAGCATATGGCTTAAATAGAGAAGGGGATCCCTCTGAAGAATCAATAAAGGAGCCTAGGTTAACCTTTACTCACCCTACCAGTGAATTCAACCTCTTCAATGATGAGAATCCAATCCATAGACCACTCATCCCTAACTGATTCATGTATGGGAAGTTGCAGAAGATCCCATTCATCTCTCCTTCATGGGCCTTGACATAGGTTGGCTTGACAATACATGATAACATCAAACCATGGATCAAGGACATAATGGAAAAGCAAGAAGAGATAAGAATATATATTTAACATATTTAGGGGGGATATAAAATTAATATCCCAAGAACATCTAGTAATGTGAGTATGGAGGTACCTGAGCCCCCAATGTTCAAGAGGCTATAGATTAAAATTATAATTCAACCCAGACATGATAGGATTGGAAAGGATCACCACAAGGATAGCCATGGTTAGTCAAGAATAATTCACCTTTCAAAATGTATAACCATTCATAAGGCTAACCCCTATTGGAGGAAAACACAAAGAGGCTCCCATCCATGAGGAGAATGTGAAAATTTTAATTGAGGCTCAATATTAGTAGGATAGGGCCATTTTTTAGGGTTTAATGTAAATAATTAAGAAGCTAAAGAAGGAGAAAGAGAATTTTCAAACTTAATCAATTATCTCACTACTTGACTCCATGATAAATATGTTTGAGGAGTCATTCCATGACATTTTTAGAGCACTAAAGTATATGAAATTAAGGAAAGATGCACTAGAGAACTAGGCCACCTTAGCTAAGGAGTTGGGTACTTAATGGTAAAATTTTGAGGATAAGATTTCCCAACTTCTTAATATTCAGGTCAAGAAGCAAATACCAAATTTTAAAGCCATCATCATGGCACACCTAAGTTCCATTTTGGGAGTTGTTGTATACAAGGCCCAAGCCTTGAGTGATTGGAATACCAAATTAGAGGAACTTATTGAGGATGAGAAAGAGCTCATGGGTAGAATTGAGAGGCTCTTAGGAACTATGCTCGAGGATCTTGCACAACCCACTACCTTGGGAATTATTAGTGATCAAGAATTCTAGAACAAAGCCACTTTAGTGACTCAAGGTAAAAGTTAAGGACAATTAGTACAAGATAATAGTAGAATATTAGACATGATATTCATAGAGGACATGATCAATGAAACTAGAAGGATTAAGGAAACTTTTGCTAGGAAAGACAAGGGTTTTGATGAGCTAGCTGATCAATAAGAGGAGTGTATCACAAGACCTATCATATACTTAGGCCTAGTGGATGAATAACATGCGAGATCTATGGGCATCCTTCAATGACAAAGGCCCTAAATCCAAGATCCTAATTATGGTTCACCTAAGAAGTGGCATATTATTTTGTAATTGCATATGCTAGTTTATTAGTGTGATTGCCTCTAGGTCAACATGATTGAAAAAGACATGTGTATTATAGTTTATTACAAAGACAACTATCTTTATCTTTGTACACCTACAGTTTAGACTGACTGATATACTGCCTAGATTTTTATAAAGGTATGTATTAACATTTGTTTAAGAGAGAGACTTGAAGCTATTTTGTACCATTTTAAGAAATTAACATGCAAGATCAAGGAATTCTATGGGAATTATCTAGGTTGATGTGTTTGAATTACTAAGTTTCTAAATTGCTTATCTAAGTTTGAATATTAATAGTTTTCAAGAATAGTGAATTAGATCATTAATTAAAGGTTTGCTAGCCTTTGTGATGCTAGGTTAGTTAAATGAGATTAATTTTATTTCATTTTATTTACTCTACAATAAATATGTGCATTGGCTATCTAGATATGGTGTAAACATTTAAAAGTGAATCCAAATCTTATTTTTATTATCATCCTATCTTCACAATTAAGCCTAGTTTGTAGTCAAACATGATCTTAGGCTACTTTACACTATATGTTGGTTAAGACCATGCTTGTTAATTCTTGAAACTTTGTCAATATTTTCACAATCAAAGATCAGCAATCACCATTCCTTTCTTACTCTACCCTTTCTTTTTTCTCTTTAAAAAATTCACTTTAGTATAAAACATTATTCATAACCATGTGGTTTAGTCAGTAGTTTAGATATGGATCAGTTTTCTAAGATTAGTACCAAGATTCTTGAGAAAATACACCAATATGGCTCCCAACCATCAAAATTTATAAATATTGTGGAACAATCTATGTTTCTTTACTGCTATTTCACCATAAGCATCCTAATTTCCAAATACCTGCAACTCATGCCTTGAATCTTTTGGATTCTAAAATGAGAAGTGTAATTTAAACACTAGAGAGGACCTATAGTTAACTTGGAAGCATCAATAGGAATAGCGTCACTGGTGGTAGAAGGAGGGCCTCAAGAGAAGATCCAATCTAAAGTTTCAAAATTTCTTAACCATCTGTCATACATCTAGGGTTATTATAAGTAGGGAGTTGATGTTCTTGAAGGTATCAACTACTTATTATAATAGATTTAGCATGGACCATGGTAATTCTTGAAATACAAAATTTGGAATCTTATTTTGATCAAAAATGATATGTGTGAGGTGTATTTGAATTCTTTCAACTGTGGATACATTAAAATATAGTATATTCATGAAATTGGGCACATATTTAACATGTTTAGTTAAATGTTCACATCCTTTATGGTTCTTCATACACCTTCATAGAATAAATCTACACATTTGATTTTAACCCCCTTTTTCTTTTGAAAATTTAACATGATATATTGTATCTTAGGTAGTATTTTCAAGTTTCTTGCTAGAGTTGCCTAGGTTCAGGATAAGATCACAGTCAGAGACTTGGGAACCTTTGTTTGAACTTGAAGAACATAAAAAAGCTAGGCAAGACAAAGGTAGAAGTAACAAATCCAAATTCATTCTAACATCACTTATTCAAGGTACACTTGCATTTAACCTTTATATAAGAATGGTTTGGTTGGGTGATTATTCCATTAATGTGCCTGGGGTGGTCCATGACGTCCCATGTAATCTAGAGAAAGACCTGCCCATATTTATGCCCATGGGAATAATAACTGTAAAAGAACATATAAATTCTTTCAAGGTTGATTTAAGAATACTTATCATTGTGAATGAAGATGTAAAATATAGGTTATTCCCTTTTACCTTTAAGGATGCTACCTATGAATAGTTTCTAAACCTACCTAATAACTACATCACTAGTTGGGATGATTTTAATAATGTGTTAATAGATCAATTTGTAAAAATTATCAGTCCTTGCATCATCTAACATCAATTTAAAACTATTAAAAGGGATGATAATGAGTGTATTAGGTCCTTTAATGCCAGGTTTCAAAAGATTTTCAATATAACCATAGATCCATATAAGTCAGATGAGATTATAGCTCTAGAGATCTATAAGGATGTAGTAGATCATATGACCTTGGTGTTCTTAAAAATATCTATATTGATCATAGCCTCACTAGTCAGTGCCTTTTCTAAGGTGGTAACTATCAATGATCATATGTAACCCCAAGGATAAATGGCCTATTCTATGCTAAATGTTAACCCCCAGATGCAAGTGAAGAACTTATTTCCTAATAATAACCAATAAATGCCTGCTATGAACCAACTTCTAAACCTCAATCAATTGTCCTTAAGTAATGCTACCCCTTATCAAAGCTTAGGATTCTTGAGTCAGCCCACCAATAATGGATTCAAAATAGGAGATCAAAGGGCATTAGTACTAGCTACCAATGTTAGAAATTACTAGGTGCATAATTTTGAGACCCCTAAAAGTGAAATGAATCCATCTTGAAAATGGTCCAAAAATTAAGTACTGATTTCCTTTAGTAGCAAAAGCAAGTGGGGAATACCACTGAGAGTTCTAGAAGAAACTTCTCATTTCAAAGATATAATGAACCAGTCAATAGGTTTTATAATGATAACTTCCACAATAATAGAAATAATGACCCCTCATAAAATATAACCATGGACATCAACCTCATAGATATTGCATTACCTGACTACTATAGGTTGCATTGCACATCCAAACATGGGGAGATTGATTGCATAGAATTATGAAAAGCTTTTGAAGCATTCCAAGAGGATTTGGATATGTTTGAGGTACTTCCTAATAAGGACAAAAATGTGAATGTACTTGTACATAAACCTTCTAACCAGGACTTCATGGTAGAAACCTTTTATTTCCCATTTTAAAAGGAAAATAAACTAGATGAGATCCCTAAATAAATCCATAAATTTCAACAGTTCCTAAAAAAGACTTACCCACTAAGGAACAGAGAGTACAAACAACCCTTGACTACCTCAACCCCCCCCAAATAGCTTTGGAAATCCCTCAAAAACCTCTTTAATTAATAATCATGACCCCCTAGAGGGAACATTCTTAAGCATAGTTCTAAAGTCCCTAGTCCTTCCAAAACTAGTTACAACATAATTAAGGAAATGAAGAAAATAAAGGCTAACATCACCTTACATGAGGTAACACAGATCATAGAGAAAAGATATTTACTATTAAAATACTTAAAATTCATAAAACCTCCTAATGTTGATCATGATAATGTAATGGTGCATAAGGACAAAGCTAAAACCCCCCTTTCTTACTCATAGTTAGGATGTTTTGCAAAAACTTACACAATTGATTGTTAGACTTAGGTGCCTCTACAAATATCATGCCTACTAGCATATTTAAACAACTTAGCCTAACCCCCATCAATTTTGATAGGATTTTCACCTATTTAGACAAGTCAAGGGTAAAATTAATTAGAGAACTCTTGAATGTCCACATGTAGATATCCTTTAAGCCCAAGGTATAACAATTCATTTAATTCAAGTGGTTAACATGATAGATGCCTATGGGATCTTATAGAGTAGGGAATGGACCAAGGCCTTAAATAGTTATATGTCCACTGAATGCTCCTACTTATGGCTACCTTGGAAAGGAGTCCCAAATCAAATTAGAGTTGAGAGGAAACTAAGAATGAAACAGATGATAATGGAGTACAATATTGTAACTAAAAGGGTCAACATAATTGGCTTATACTTAGGAGTATACACCCTAGAAGCTGATAGGTTAAATGATCCAAAGGACATGGAGCCTCCTTCTGGGTTATGTAAATTTCATTTTTATGGTGGTAGATGCAAGGTTGGATTAGGTGTTGGCATTATCTTAACTCATCCCACCAGCAAAAGGTACCATGCCTTTTATAGACTCCAATTCCCCTGAACCAATAACCTTGATGAATATAAATCTCTCATCCTTGGATTGAAATTTTATATCAATAATAAAGATAAGGAACTAATAGTTCTTAGTGACTCAGAATTAGTAGTCAACTAAGTCAGGACCAGGTACCAATGTAAAATGTCATACCTCATGAAGAATAAGTTTAGAGTTTAGGGCTTGATTGAGTCTTTTGATGAGTTGGCATCCATTATAGAAAATATCATGCCTAATTTAGACTCTCCTAATTTTAGTATTGAATTGGTCCCATGTACATTAGTGATTGATAACATTAACCATTTCTAAGTCTTTAATTATGACTAGTAGATATTGTATTTCTTGGATAATTATGGGACATTTGAGGTCTATGTCATTGATGAAGTTGATGAAAATTCAATTAGAGGGAACAAGTTTGATATCAAATTCATTCAACTAAATGAAAACAGAATTCCTAAGGGGATGATTGCTCTAGAAAGATTTTTTGATCAAGATACACTAGCTAACATTTTGAAAATTCCTAAGGGGAGTGGAAAAGATTGCAATACTATAAATCTTGGGGTCCAAGAGTAAGCCCAACTGGTGAATTTTGGAAATGCTTGTACAATTTTTTAAAATAATAAAGCCAAATAACTCCTTACCAAGTACAAGGATGTTATATCATGGTCCTATGATAACTTAAAGATCTTTGATCTAATAGTCATTACCCATACCATACCCCTCAAAGAAACTTGAAAACCATTCAGATAGAAATAGTTACCAATAAACCCCATGCTAGAGCCTATGATATTCAAAGAGTTTATAAAATTAATAGATACTAGGATAGTCTTTCTTATCAGACATTCAACTTGGGTGGCCAATTTAGTTCCATTTAAGAAGAAGAATGGTGAGACTAGGCTTTGTATTGATTTCAAAAATTTAAACAGAGTATCAAAGAAGGACAATTATCTTATCCCTTCTCTAGATCAGGTAATTCAAACTATTTTAGGTTTAGATATGATGTCCTTCCTAGATGGCTTTTCAATCTATAACCAAGTACTAGTTGGCAAAGAAGATAGGATTAAGATAACCTTCATAATAAAGTGGGGAACCTTTGCGTATAAGAGGATTCTCTTTGGAGTAATAAAAATAGGAGATACCTTCAATAGAGCTATGGACCATGCCTTCAAAGGTATAATTGGTAAGTTAATTATCATTTATATGTATGATCTAACATTTTTATCTAAAAATAGGGAAGACCACTTCATATACTTGCAACAATTTTTCAAAAGATGTAGAACGTATATAATTTCATTGAACCCTAATAAAATCATATTATATGTAACTGAAGGTAAACTATTAAGACATGTTATAATTAAGAATGGAATCTCTATAGAACATAAAAGAGTGGAGGACATATCCAAGATTGAACTCCCAAATAGTAGGAAGGAACTAAAGTCATTCTTTGGAAAAATAAATTTTGTAAGGAAGTTCATTTTTGGTTTTGTAAAAATTATCAATCCATTGAATGACATGCTCAAAAATTATACCAAGGTAATTTGTAATGAATAATCCAAGTAGGAATTCACTGACATCAAATAATCCATTGCCCAAGCCCCAACGCTTATAAACCCATATTTCTCTAAAGATTTCTACCTTTATTCTTTTGCATCTGACCATACTATGGTTGTTGTATTGACTCAAAAATGTGAACGGTTTGACCACCCAATAGACTTCATGAGTAATAATTTTAAGAATGTTGAACTAAACTATTTCATGATTAGTAAGCAAACATATGCCCTAATAAAGTTTGTAAATAAGTTTAGGAACTACATCCTTATAAATAAGGTGCATATTATTCTATCTGACCCTATCACTAAGCTTATATTGAGGCAAAATTAGCTATGGGAATGTATATGTAAGTGGATATTAATTTTATAGGAATATGAATTGGAGATGAAGGTATCTACGCTGGTAAGGTGTCAAGGTTTGATTTAGATGATTTCTAATACTAGCCCTAAGCTAAATATCATGTAAGTAGGCTAGCATAGTTTTTAAGAAAATGAATATTATGATTCAATCATACACATGCTAATCAATGGTAATTATCCTACAAGTATATCTAGGGAATAAAAGAGATACTTAAGGATCAAAGCAACCCACTACCTAAAATCAAGGATGGAATCTTATATAGAAGGAACATTGAGGGAATCTACCTAAGATGTGTTTCACAGGAAGAAGCCACCCAAATTATGGCCACCTTTTATGAAAAGCTAGGCAGTGGACATCCCTATGGAAGAATGACAACTCAAATAATTCTAAGGGATGGTTAATATTGGCCTACTATCTTCAAGGATGCTCACAAACATGTGAGAGAATGCCACTCATGTCAAATATTGAACATCAAAGAGCCAAAGGTAGTTATGCCTCTATAACCAGTCATGATTGACAAACTATTTGCATAATGGGGTCTGGACTTTGTTAGAGTGATATACCCAAACTCATCTAAAGGTCATAAATACATCATGACTACCATAGACTATTTCACTAAATAGACTGAGGTAGTGGCCACCAAGAAATATAGAATGGAAGAAGTGATCAATTTCCTGTACGATAATATATATACTAGATTTGGGACCCTAGCCTCTCTAGTATGTAATAATGGATCTACATTCATTTCAATTGAGATGACTGAATGGGCTTATGACAATGGTATTACACTCAGGTTTACCTCTAATCACTATCCTTGAGGGAATGGTAATTTTGAATCAATAAATAAAAACCTAATGAAGGCAATCAAGAAGTCTACAGAAGATAGACCTAGAACTTGGCATAAACTACTCAAATTTTCACTTTGGGATGATAGAATAAGGATCAAGCAAGCCTTGAAGGCTTTGCCCTTTTTGATGGTGTATGGATAGGATTCCATTTTCCCCATCACTCTCAAATTTACTACATATAAATTTATGAAATAATACATGGAAGATAGTCAAGAACATGCCACTTCTAGGATATTAGACATCATTCAGATGAAAGATAACAAAGAAAAGTCTTTTGTTGATTTTAGTAGACACCAGGCCACAATGAAGAGATGGTTTGATAAAATGTCTGAAGTTAAAGTGTTTAGGTAGGGAAACTTAGTCTTCCTTTGGGATAAGACATCTAAACCCAAAGGTAAGCATGGAAAATTCACACCCCTATGGATTGGCCCATACTAGATTGTAGAGACATTAGGTAACCACACCTTTAATATTAAATATTTACAAGGGGTAGAGTTCATATTTCCTACTAATGGGAAATGCATCAAGCACTAATTCTTTGCCACCCCTTCTAGGGTCTTCATGGATTAAGATGTAAGGTGATTAGATTAGAGTAGTTAGGTTAGTTATTTTGCTTTTCTTGTCCTTGGTTTGTATATATGTTTGTTCACATTTGTTTGGTTTCCTTATTTTTCATTCATCCTTCTATTGTGTGTTGATCTCTTATTTTTTCCTTGATTTTAGGATGTCTTTGGAGACATGCTTTAGGCTAGATATTATGAAACATGATCAAGATATGCCCCATTTCTAAAATAAGGCATGAACCCCATACAAATGTAACCATAGACCTAAAACCTAGCATTATGTTATGGCTTAGAGGAACTGAATATAGATAGGTAGAGAGAAAGCCATTCTATGAGACCTAAGTCATGACCTTGGATCCATGATGCTCTTAAAAAGATTTCAATCAAGGATTAGAGACTTAAATTATCAAAAGTATTCCATTAACTAAAACTTAATCAACATCCTTGCCTAAAATAAGAGTTGTATCCCTAAGTGATCCTCCCAGAATCATATATTTGACCAAATCCTAAACTTGGCTATCTTGGTTCCCAACCTTACTAAAAGCATAAAGATATAATGATACCAAAAAAAAAATGAATAAGAATAAGAATATAAGGCATAAAATAAAGATTTCATACAAAGGTGATTCAAGCAACCTCCATCAGGGCTATGAATGCTTGGCTAGTAATAGAGCAAGGCCATGAGTGGAGCCAAAGGTATCTTTGTCAAGGCTATAGATTCCTATATGGATGCAAAGCAATACCCAAGCCCTCCCCAGGAAAAACTATGAATCATAATAATGTTTAGTGTACCCTAGGTCAGTATAACTGATTAAAGGTAGGAGGCTAAGGAATACTTCTTGAATCTTATGGAAAATAGTAAGTGGAATCAAAGCACACACATAAATCAGGTATGTCTTGATGTTTAACCTTAAATCCACAAGTGTAAGGTTTATTTCAACCATAATTAGATCTAGATGGTAGTTTCTTTGATAAAGTGGAATGATGACCTCAATGTTTATCTAAACCTAGATTCTAAAAGTTTTAACATATTACTATGTTTCCACCCAAAATTTTCCATTTATTGGGACCAACATACCCCCATTCATTTTAAAAATTGGGACCATTGAGAAGTCTGTATATCCAACTTTTGAAGCATCTAAACATCAAAGTCTTTAATAGAATTTTAATACCATCCACTCTATTAAGAAACATGATTGTGTTATTTAAATATTCCTATTTTAGACTAACCATACTAATGAGATGTGTGAGTCATTTTACAAATTCTATGGTGGTCACCCAAAGGTTTTATGTTCAAAAACCCTGGGTGGCCCTTGATTCAAATTCAAATATTGCAGGGAGCCAAGTTGGTAGGAACCAATTAAAAAAGGATAAACAAGGGGTTTTCATGGGTTCAAGTCATGTTTTCATAACATAACTCAAGATCTTATTTATTTTCTTTCCCATTTCTTTTCCTATGTTCCTTGGGTCCAATTTGATATAGTTCCATGAAGTCCCTTTATAAATGGCCTAACTTATCCTAGTTCATTAATACTAAGTCCCTAATAATCATCTCAACCTTAGCCTTAATACCTTATACTAAGTTCTTTTATTTATGTCCTTGAGTCTAATAATTATCTCCCTCATTCTTTGTATGATCCTATGATCAATGCTTGTTCACAAGATTTGATCAGATGGAGTGCCCTAGCTAAAAGGCTCTAGCTTCAACATGTACCATAATAGATAAATGAATATTACTCACTCACTAGATTTGATCTAATGGCATGATACATGAGAAGAGAATTCAAAAGAAGCATGAGGTCCCAAGGGATAGACACATGGTACTTTGATGATCAAACATAAGTAATAAAGGAGCCCACCTATTAAAGGCATCTAATTAATGATTGGACACCCCTCATGTGGATCAATGACCATCACTAGCCCACTAGAGTTGATCTAATAACATGAGGCCTACGTGGAATTTTCAAATGCATCCCAAGCTCTTTGGAATGATGCATGCCACATTTTTATTTGAATTATGATTGGATAAGAAATCAATGATAATCACTCACTCATTGGATTTGATCCAATAGCATGAAAGGCTCAATGAATTTTCAAAACTCTATGAGATTGACATGTGGCCATTGCTTGACCAAGGTGACAACTAACAAAAGGATACACAACATGGGAATGATCTATGAGAAGACCAAGTGTCATGACTATAAACTAGGAGATCAATGGACCAATAAAGAGATAAGGACTCAAATTTGGATTGATGAATCATGCTAATCTTGGGATTTTGATCTTATGACACAAAATAAAAGAAGATTTTAAAATCTAATGGCTAATATTCCATTGGAAATTATGAAAATTACCATAAAAATCCTAGAATGGTGCCACATGGACTCCACATGAGCATAAAAGGACAAAATCAAAGATCTTATAAAATCAAAAATTCAAGGGTACAAAGAAAAAGGGTCTCATCAAATCCAAAGCATTTATGAAGTTAAACCTTGAATATCTCCTAACATTAATGCTCTAAACCCTAAACCCTATATAAGGAAGACCCACATTAGTTCAATTGATTATAGTTTAATCAATATAGCATAATTTTTCTCCTGATAATGACTGTTATAGAAAGAACCTAAACCCTTGCCAATCTAGTGTAGGAAATTTAGTGACATCATAAATTTTTACTAACAAGAAATACTTGAATATGGAGGCCAAGATTTACCTGAGCTATGATGGTGAAGGAAGGATTTTCAAGGATATAGAGCTATAATTGGCAACCCTAAACATCCATGGAGTGAAGAACTAGTCTAAATTATTCTTCTTGGTGGATGAATTGTAGCCCATATCCCAAGAGGAATTCCACAATTAATTAAAGGTATAATGAATTATTTGTAATTCAAATGGCTATTCTCCACCATGCTATGGTGAAACTAGAGGTAATTCACTATATTGATGTCCTTGCACCCATATTTATTGATTGTAGAATAAATGGGGAATGGATCATTTAGGAGGGTAGTTATAAAAGGGTGGAATATATCTATCCTATTGCCTTTGAAACCTATTATATGTTCCCCTTACCCCATCTCAACCTCCCTGACATGAAGAATTGGGCTAACACCCAAGACCTTGATTTAGTCCTTACACCCTGGTTAATCCAAAGACCCCATGTCTTCAGAACCCTAGATGGCATGATTCCCATTGTATAATTTAGGGAAAGAATTAGAATATCCATGGCCCTAATAAATCAAGCCTTTGGTTCCCATTCTACCACACATGTAAATAAAGTTTGGGTGTCTTATGTCCATTTCATGATAGAAGATAAATTGACCCTTCCAATAAGAGACCTAATTAGATTTTTCTTGGCTAAGAAATTCATAGCCATCAAAAGATGGACCTATAATAAATTATCTATGATGTCCTATCTATTGTATTCCATTCTATCCTATGTATCCTTCCCTAACATTAGGAACTGGTCCCTTGATGGTAGAACCACAATTTCTCACCATTATTCCAAATTTTACATATTCAAGTATAGAAGCCATATATAATTAATCTATGATTGTGTTTTCCCAACCATATATGAAGCCATCATAGGAATTATTAAGCTAATATTACATCCCCTTATCAAGAGATAGATAGAAATCATGGGAGATATATGGTATTACCTAGATGGCACTATCATTAAGATAGAGGGGATCCTAACCCAACCTTATAGGCTGTCATTCCATGTCCCCAAAAAGCTTTTCAAGTAAGAAATTACCTCCCAAATAATCTAGGGTGTGAGCAAGCTATGCAAAGAGAAGAGGAAAGGCCAAATCCACCCCCTCCCATTGGATATTAGGAAGATTGTAATCAAAGATTAGAAGCAGTTAGAAATCATGATAACACATAGGAATTCTTTTGATTTCCAATTAGATGACCTTAAAATGTGTGACCCTATGGGAAAGGTGGTTAACCACATTAATGAGAGAAAGGTCCCTAAGCTTGATTATAAACATAAGCTAGGTTCTAGTGATGACATCTATATTAGAGAAAATAATTTTAAAGAAGTGATCTCTAGAATCAAAATTTACAATATCAAGTTAGAATGTAAATTGATCAAGGACAACAAACCTACATAGGAGATATGGCAGTTACATCCCTTGTAATATAATTTGTTTCCCAATCCATTTGGGACCACTCATGAGGAGCCACCTATTGAAGGGTAGACATCTAAACCTCAACCCCACAAACAGAGCCTCAAGTAGAACAACCTCAATCTAAACAAACTCAAGAGGGAAAAGGTAAAGGCAAGGAGAAATTTAGAGAACCAAGATTGGAACATATACTTAGGGAAGGTCCCTCATCTATAGAACTCCCAAAAATTCCACCTTATCCCATGGAATTTTTTGACATGATAGCTCTTGAGCTAGAAGAGACATTAGAGGGTGATCTCACTAATATAGAAACAACATATGGCTCAAATAGAGAAGGGGATCCCTTTTAAAAATTTATAAAGGAGATGGTTCTATTAGAAAAGGAGAAAAGGAAAGTAGAGCTGGCCTTGGCTCCTATGACTCCAAGGAAGAAGTCTAGGTTGACCTTTACTCACCCTACCAATGAAGTTAACCTATTATGTGATGAGAATCTAATCCATGGACCACTCATCCCTGATTGGTTTATATATGATAAGTTTTAAAATATCCCATCCCTCTCTCCTTCATGGGCATTGACATAGGTTGGCTTTATAATACATGATAACATCAAACCATAGATTTAGGACATAGTGGAAAATCAAAGAGAGAGAAGAATACATATTCAACATATTCAGAGGGGATAGAAAATTGACATCTTAGGATCCTCTAGTAGTGTGAGTAGGGAGATTCCTAAGCCCAAAAAGTTTAAGAGGACAAATATTTAAGTCCAATTCAATTAAGAAATGATAGGATTAGAAAGGATGACCACAAGGAAAACCATGGTTATTCAAGAATAATTCACCTTTCAAAACGTAGAACCATTCATAGGGTTAACCCTTGTTGGAGGACAACAACTTGGAGTGGTTCCCATCCATAAGGAAGATGTGGAAAGTTTAATTGAGGTTCAATATCAGTAGGTTAGGTCTAGTTTATAGGGATTAGTGAAAATAATTAAGAACTTAATGATGGAGAAAGAGAAATTTCAAACTCAATCAATTCTATCGGTACTAAACTCAATGATAAAGATAATTGAGGAGTCATTCCATGACATTTTTAAAGCAATAAAGTCTATGAAATTAAGGTAGGATGTACTAGAAAACTAGGCAACCTTAGCCAAGGAGATGGTTACTCAATGAAAAAAATTTAAGGATAAGATTTCCAAACTTCTTAATAATTAAGTTAAGTAGTAAATACCAAATTTTAAAGCCAATTTCTTATTTTCGTACAATCATCTGTTTACATAGTTATAACATATAGGTTATGAGATAAATTAAAAAAGAATATAAAAAACTTTTATAAAATTTAATATTATTTAATATTTTTATTCCTCTTTAATAGATATGTAATTTCAAAAAAATTCATCTAAAACTGATTTGGTATGTAAATTTTATGATCTCTAGAACTTGGTACTCTGTTGCAACATATTATGCTATCGCACGATGACACTATATCATGCGATAGCATAATGTCACATGATGGCATGAAAAATCTGAAATTCCTCTTTAAAATTTATAAAATTAAAAAAAAAAAAAAAACATCTCAAATCATTTTTTTATGCAAAATTTATGGCTTTCAGAAGTTGGTTCTAAGTTGTAGTGCATTATGCTCAACAACATAATGCACTGCAACTCAGCACCAACTTTTAGAGGCCATAAATTTTACATACAAAAATGATTTGAGATAATTTTTTTAAATTGTATAAATTTTAAAGAGGAATATAAAAATTTTCATTCCATCATGTGACATTATGCCTTCATGTGATATATTTTCATTGCATGATATAGTATCATCACGTAACAACATAATGCACTACAACAAAACACCAACTTCTAGAGGTCATAAATTTCCCATATGGACTCATTTTTAGATGATTTTTTTTTGAAATTGCATCTCTTAGAGAGGAATACAAATATGTAATAATATTAAAGTTTATAAAGAAAATTTATATTCTTTTTTAATTTATCCCATAACCTATATGTTTTAATTATGTAGATGGATGACTGTACATGTCACACGACAACAATATGTCACATAATGAAAATATGTAATATGATGGCACTATGTCATAAAATAGAATTTTTATAAGTGAAAACATGATATCAAGTGGTAGAATGCTTCTGAGTAGTAGCATGTTACTAAGTGGTAGCATGCTACTAAGTGACAACATGTTGTCGAGCGACAACATCATGATGTTATTGGGTGAAAACACCAAGGTCATAACTTTTGTATACAGACTCAGATTGAGATTATTTCTTTTTGAATTTCATATTTATTCAAATTTAATTTAAATATATATGTATTATATATAAGGTGAATTATATGGATGCTCCCATAACTATTATAAATAATTGGTGAGCTGAGCCTTAAAAAATTTACATCCCAAAAAATTAGGCAAATGGGTCCTATGTACTAATCCCAAAAAATTGCCAAATAAAATTTACTAACAAGTGAATATTTATGAATTAATGAATATTCACCACTAAAATTTACCCTATTTTATAGTCTTTATATTTCACTCACCCTCAACCAACCAACCTTCTTTATAATTTTACACACATGCTTGTGTGTGTCTCCTTGATTGTTGAACATTGGAATTTGATATTTCCTTATTATTTTTGACCTCTTAAAACCTATAATAATTATAAAAAACATTATATGTTATCTCCCTATCCTTTACCAATCTCTTGAACCTCTAACCCTCAATCAAAAGTAATCATCTCTTGTGTTTTGGCTAAGTAGGCCTGTGGTTACTTGTTTTAGGTTTGCCTGGGATTATTGGTTATTAGGGCTCAAAAAAGGTCCTAAATGATATATTTTATTCTAAAATATGAGATTCACACATATTAAAATTGTCTAAGAACAATTTCCACATCTCTTTTATTCCTTCGACCTCATATTTCAATCAAGATTTATTGTATTTTATGCAAAATGGAGACCTATAAGTTTGCAAACCTATAACTCTACCTCTTATAATATTAGGATCCTTAAAATTATACTTAGGACATGATATAAATGAATAAAATCCTCCAATGTTTTATAAATCATTTCATGAGGTTATTACCTTCAAACCATATTGCCAATGTAACATTTGTTACCTTTTTGGGTCACCTCTATGTAAGTTGGTTTATACATTGTCTCAATCATTTTATGATAGTAGGTTTATCATAGTAGATTTGTAATGAGATTTCTAAATTTTTGGATATATTATCATACTATTTAAGTATTTTTATAGTGACCATTAGTCTAATCTTGACACTTATATTTTCTTTTGGCTCACTATAAACTCTTAATTTTCCACCTATCACTGCAAACTAGTCTCTTTCCTCCTTGAGAGTGTAACAAAAACATGTATTCATATTAGGTTATCTTAGGTGAAAAAACTCGTATTCATTATTTCAAACAATTCACATATGAAAACCTCATAAAAACATCAATAAAATTGCCTATAACTTCATTTAGGTTTGCACTTTAGCAAAATGAGGGTTTGCTCAGTCTCTACTCCCATACATGCCAAAAAAAAATGTGTAAGATGATATTATGGGATTTCATAATGTATATAAATTATTCAACGTTTATTCATCACCAAAAAATTCACATTTTCATTAAAAGTTCCCAAAACTAAGTTTATAGGGTTTAAGTAAGGATTAATACCACCCTACCTTCTTAAGGATTTTTCATAATGTATGGTACACCAATACAAAGATTATGGAAATTAATTTTAAGGTAATTAGGACCCACTCATCTAGTAAAAATATTAGGTCCCAACTACAAAATTATTGTATGGACCAAACATCTAAAGTTGGCCTTTGTGAGCTTGCCAAGGGAGTGATGCGGGAGAGAGAGAGTTATTTTCCTTTTTAAGACCTATACCTACATTAAAAGCATGAATTTTAACTATGAAATATTAATAGACACTCCTAAACCATTTTAACCTATAAATAAGCCTTATTTATCTGTACAAGTGGGTGGCAAGCCTCTTCTAAGGATTGAAACTCAATTGTAACTACGTATCATCATTTGAAACTCACTTATCATCATTTCCTAAAATCCTTCACGTTATATAATTCTTCATAATTCATTTTAAAACACATTTATATGTATTTTTCATCCTTTTTTGGGTTTTAAATTGATTTTTGACACTTTTACACATGTTAGAGACCTATAGAAGAGTTTGAAACATGATTGATTGACCTTGAACATAACATGAAACCCACTTTGGCACTTTATTGGACTAGAGAGAGTATGAAATGAATTTAACACATGAATTATGACTTAAAAATTCACCTTATCCTCTATCATCACTTAAACCTCTTGAAACAAACATAAAGTGACTAGACAAGCTCAATACTAGAATAGGCCATTACTTTACTTTTATCAAATTTACCTTAAACTATGCTAATATGCATTAAATAAATAATAATTTTAGGAACCTATCATATTATATCTAAGATTTGGTTAATATTAGCACCAATTCTCTTGAATTGGAGGCAACATTGAATTTATAACTATTATATGGTTTGACATTGGTAATTTTCCCTTTCCCTTGAGGATTACCTTAAAAGGGTGGCCTATTGGGTTGATATGACCGATTGGATTGGTATGGGACTTGGTAAGGCATATTAAATTGATTTTTATGCCTATTTACATTTTTATAACCATGTTTGTGAGTGTTTTAAGTAATAATTCAACATCGTTTGACATGCTTGGTTGACTAGGAACAGCTAACTTATCATGGGTTAATGTAGAAATGGGAGCAAGAGTGGGAGTAGGAGGCTATGTATCAAGAAAAAATATTATGGGAGGCCTTCAAGATATATTTATATCCTATATGATATTGTGTTCATATTTGATGGCAAGGTTATAGGCTTATAGTAAGGTCTCCCTCCCATGGATTGTATCATAATAGTTATATAGCTATTCAAATCCTTGAGATAGTATAAGACTACATAATTTGGAGTGGGAATAAAAATAATTGGGACCCTATCCCAAGTCTTTTGGATCCTAGAATGGAAGTCTTTCATGAATTTCTATGGGGCTCTCTTGATAGTAATTAATTTTTCAACTAGTGAAAAATGGTCACTCTTATCCTCAAACATCTTACTTGACTTATCTCCCAATTCATCCCATGAGTTAATTTAATTAGGGGCCAAATTCCTATACCAAAAAATGTTATAACTTTTAAAGATATTACCAAAAACCTAATGGCTACATTCACTTGGGTAACATTACGTATATTAAAAAAGTTGGTCATGTCTCTTACATGCTCAATGGGTGTAATAGTGTTCTCTCCATTAAACATGGAACACTCTTGAGGGATGCCATAAGGATATCATAATATTGGGCAAGGCTTAGGGGATACCCACCATTGAAAGGAAAAATATGTATATTTTTAGACATAATTCTAACTTTGGGAGATCTTGGAATATATGGGAAGTGAATCTTTCTTCTATATGTCTTAGTATAAGGAGAATTATTTATAAATATCTTTATTTTTATTGAAAATAAAGGTAATTAAAAAAATAAATAGTAATACCTTTACCCATTGACCTTTTTTCACATTTTTCATGAAAATATATTGTTAGACTACAATCAAGAGCTAAGAACTTATTGGAGTTATCAAATGTTGCATGAAGGAGGCTACTACAGTTGGAAATTTTCTAAGAACATCAATCTTAGAAAATCCTTGTTCAAAAACATCCCACTAGGCATTCCATAACTATTATAGATCAATTTTTCACCCTTGAGAGAGTGTCTTAAAGCCCTCTCACTTGAGCTATACAATAGGATTAGTATTAGGTTGTGGGTGACCTATAAGTAAACTAAACCTCTAGATTTTAGGCTATATCCCAAGTACACACCTATACTAACAACTACACTACTGATTTTCATGAAAAATGGATAGAAATAAGGATAAAAATAAGAATAAAACTTGAATTATGTGTCAAACATGATGTCATATACTTTATAATGTCTTCACTATGAAACAATAAGTTATAATTTGATTATACTACGCAAATATAATCCCTATCACATCAATGTTTCAATATGAAGGTTATAATGATTACAAGGGTTTAACATGACTATCAAGAGGTACTAATAGTAGACAATAATGACATATCATTTTTTTAAACTCATCAAACCATGTGTTACACTTCATATGACCTATGAAAGGAAGATAAACTCACATAGAGGTATGAAAGAGAATGATAAATGCAAGGAAGTACACTCATCATCACAATTCATTATAGATCACTATATGAAAGATGAAGATACAAATATTTATATTTATTTCATTTTATTAGGTAATTACAAGTATTAATTTTGGTATGGCTTCACCATCAACAATTTTAGGATGCTTATAATGCCTTTCCAAGATGTATTTATATCATAAGTTAGAATAAGAGAGAGATAAAGGATAAGATATGAGTTAATGAACTATCCTTCATGATTATATCAATTACCAAAATATAGAAATAATGACACAAAGCCTTGAAAGAGTGTGTTATTGTATTCCTCCTCTTTTAGAACAATTATTGATGAACCTTTTCACAAGAGTGGAGTAAGAAAACTCCTTGGAAATTTAAATTATTTATTGTTCATGACACCTACTTAAATATTTAAAAAACTACCTCTTTATAATAGCTACAAAATTTCCAGTTGAAACTTGTCATGTTGAGGATGTTCTATGCCAACTTCTACCTCTTGCAAAGCTTCTTCATTGGGGGACTAGTGTTGAACTTCATGATTCATGTTAACTTTGTGATAAATGTATAAAATCCAAATTAAGATCTATTTTTGTTTCATATTATACCTCCATTAAAAAATTTTACTTCAATGAATATGCCATTTCAATTTTAGAGCACGTGACCCTTCAATAAAAGTCATCTTGTAGTTGGTTATGCCTTAACTAATTAATAGAGTGAAGAAAGAGAAAGCTTATTTGACATGGAGGTTCCAAATAGCCTTGAGGGATAATTTTGATATTTATCTTGACTTAATGACTCTAATTATATGTTTTAATTATGTTTATATGCTTTTCAAGGTGTTTGATGTGCACTTCTAGATCTCTAGACTTTGAGATGGGCATATACATAGTTTACTTAAAGCCATATAAGCCATCCTTTTTCACTTAGGCCTATTTGGTTAATTATGGACTATGTCAAGAATATTAAACCTTATTTAATTATTTTAATATGGTCACATCATCTTTATTGTCTCAATTGATCCTCTACAGTTATTTATAAGAGTTCATCTAGCTCAAAACCATGAAAACTATATCAAGAAATAGATTTTTAGGTAAATATCCATAAACATTAACCTCACACATGATAAAATTTTACTCACTCAGGTTTGTGATAGAGTTAAAAATTTCATAAAATTTATTTATATTCCATACCAATCCATTTTGAGTATTTTAAATCCTTATTTGTCCCATTAGGTCATTTTAAGGGTTTAAACAAGGTTTAAGGGCTCTTGGAGTCTTAAGAATGATTGATAGAGTTAAGAACCATAAAATAAAATAAAATTAAAAGGATATTTATTATATAACCCATTAAATATTCCAAAACTGGATTGATATCCAATTCAAATTCTCATACAATTTGCCATGTGTTGGAAGTTGACTTTTTGAGTAATGTAGATTGACTATGTGTTCGAGTGGGATCATTTATGAAGGAAAGGACATGAAAGTGTTTTATTGGGTTATAATAAAAAAATTAGATATATTAAACATAATTTTAAACATTAAAGTTATGTTTTTAAAAATATTCACCCCTTATACTAATGAAATCTACCTTGATCCCTATGTAAGGGTTTACACACAATCCTACTATTTTAGCCCTAACATGCTTTTCCTTGCATTTTATTCATTTATTAGTGACTGAATTATCATGTAAATATATTGACACATGAAATTAACCATAATTATAATTTTAATCCTCAAAATACTCCCAATATAGGTAATCTCTCTTCACATACATAGGTATATATATGTTCATTTAGGCATACTAGGCCTAATCAGCTTTTTAGGTTTTTCATTGCCTTCAAGAACCTAACCATTTAATAAGAATATTTTGGGACTTTATTAATCAAATTAATATTAATATTTTACTCTCATTAAACTCACATTTCATGCATAGTCCAACACATTCTCTTTATTCTCTTAAAATCCTATGTATAGGTGGCCATTGGGTTTGTTTATATGAAGTATGAACAACATCCTTTTTATTGGCACATTGAGATTTATTCATTGTTATTAACATGGTATATAGTATTATTATACCTTGTAAAAAACTTTAATACCATTACTTACTCCACCTATATATATTTCCCCCATTTTACCATGATAGACTTGTAGGTGCCTACTTAGGGTTTGTCTGACTATTGGTGTTTATAGGTCTTTATTTTGATGGTTTATATCCTCATTTAAACTTTTTAAAGTCTTGAAATATTAAACATTATATTACTTAATCACTCACTTTACCTCTGATCATTTATTTATCACACAAATTCATCACTTTACAAGTAGGCCTATATGTGTTTACTTAGGGCTATTTAACAAGTATTCTACCAAACTTGGTGTTCATAAACTAGAGTCAGATTATTTGCTGAATTTGGTTTTATAATAATTTAAAAACATTATGTCATGACCTTCCTCATCCTAAACTATCAATCATCCATCACCAAGATGAATTTTGACCTCTTTACCTATTAAATGCTTGTGGGTGGTCATTTTGGGAAGGTATTTATCCTTCACTATTTATATCCCTTTTAAACTTAATCAAATGATGGTGAAGAATGTTTTGAGATGGATAATTACTTTGAAGACACTAAAATTTATTTTTATCTAGATCATATAGAGAAAAACTTGTAATCTTCACTATGTACCTTTTAGAGCATAACACCTTGAATTTCACAATCCTCCTTGGGTTGGAACCCCTTTGAATGCAAGGTACATTTAGACTTAAGTTTGTATAGGCCAAAAAGTGTAATTAATTAATATTTAAAAAGCTTAAGGGGATGATTTTTAATACCAATAAGGTGTCATAATTATCATTTCCTTGTAGAAGAAAGGCATAACTTCAAATGATGGTGTTGTTTAGAGGCCTATCTATTCACCATGAACCTACAAAGATTAAACATAAAACTTAATTAAAATACTTAAAAATAATAGTATATTATCATATATTCCAATGGAAATATGCACTTTCCATGAAATAAATATGCCACCAAAAGTGATCTATAAGTCTGCAAACTTGTAGGTTCACATACCTCCCTTGGGTTGGGATTGAAGAAGGAAAAATATTGAAATTAGACTATAAATATTGCCACCAACATATATTATCTCTAATATTATGTAAGTATTTCCTCTTCCATTCAATAATGCTGAAAATGAAATAAAAACCTGCTTGACAAGATACCACTTAGCCATTCTACAAACTCATATAGTCTAATTGTGTATGTAAAGAATTGTATCTTGAGGATCATTGAATTTAATGTGTTTTAATATGATTTATATGTAATAAGGAGGTTTTTATATCTATTTAACATTGAATTCCATTCATTTAATGCACTCAATATAATTCATATACCCTACAACTAGACTATCTTTAACTAGCCATCAAAATAATACTATTTGACAACACCTAAAAATTGAACATGAAGAAACATGAGAGAAAAAATGTATCTTCAAGGGTTAATTATGTTTAATAGACCATTTACAACCATTATCACATGTCCATATGATCTTATAACTCTATACTTTAATAAACATGACCCATGGTGGGTGTTTGAGTCTTTTTTTTTGTTCCTTAACTTCTTAATGATTGTTCACAAAGTTAAGGAGATTAACCAACCAAAAAATGACATAAAGTGTAAGGTAATAAGGATCACCTCCTATGGCCAAGAGATCATATACCAACTTTCTCTCTCCTTAGAATTCCAAGTGAAAACTTATTGACTATTTTGGTTTACCAAGAAATCCAATGGAGGAAAGGAGTAGGTTTTATCATTTTTTGGATATAAAACTCAATTTATTATATGGATTTAGACCTTATAAGTTCATGGGGAAATTTTTGAGAGCCAATATGTTTTCATCCAATAGAAACCTCCTACAAATATATTTGAAATGCTTGTTTTCTTCATTAATCTGACTATTTTACCCTTTGAAACTATTGGAAAGGATGAACCAAGTGAATCTTTAACTTCCTATGACATTTAAAGATATGGGAAAGTGTGTCATAAATTTTCCCACCTTATTTTTCCTATAATTATTATAATAACACCTTTGGCCATTGAAAATTATGAGTGGTATTTACAAAAGGGACTTTCAATGTTATAAAGTATTTAAAAAAGACTTTGGAGAAGGTGTACGGACTATAAAAGCATGAATTCATGATTTAGGTACTATATGGATTATAAAAGACCTTTTATCCAAGAAAAAAACCTTTATATTTGCAATTGGCTAGCAAGTGTCATGTCATCTCAACATTGGAATGACAAATAAAATTAAAGTAATAACATACCTTAATCTTGTCAAATTTACCTTAAACTTTCAAAAACAATTTAAAATAATGTGATCCACCTACTATCTTTTTTCCTTGACCAATTTGGTTAGCTTTAGAACATTCTTATTTCTTGAGGGTGAGCATGCTTCTTCATGGGCTTGATCCTATTTATAACCTTAACTTTGTCAAAACTACCTTAAAAAATGTGAAATAATTTTGATAACAAGACCAAGTGACTTAAACCTAATACTCACTAGACCATCTTAATTGAATTTTAAGTTTCCAATTAATACACCCTATCTATCATCATAGATTATTAATAACCATGACAGGACCTTCATGATGGATATCAACAAATTTAAGGTCACACACATAAAATTTTTGAATGACTCTCATTCATGATGGCTAAATTTTGGCTAACATTTAATTTTTTCAAAATAATACAATAATGTCACAATACATTAATATAATATTAAAACAAAGATTTCATGACACATCTCATAAATTATACTTGTATCCATGATATGCCTAAAAAAGGTTCAAATCTAGTTTTAGAGATGGATAACATCATCTAAGAATTTTTATTCCAACCACAAACCAACTGTCTCCAACACACCTCCCGAATGGAATTATCCCTTCTCTTCGTTAAGGGGTAGATAATGATGACTAAATTAATATTAAAAAAACTAATAATAATGTGTGTAAGTACAATTACTATTACATGTAACCAATCAAATAGAATCTAGGTACACCTCTATTTACTTTGACCTCAAGTAATCACGTAAACTAGAAGGTACTATGGACTGACAATGTATACATTTATAACATTACTTTTTCCAAATCAATTTTATAATATTTAAACATTTCATCAATATAGGCAATAGTCCATATCATCCATACTCTATGGTATAACACATTTTCACTACTTAACCATCTTGTTAACTAGTGATAGGTAACTATAAATAGACTCCTTGTCTATCATTTGTCACTTTTTAATAAGATGGATAAATTGTATATGAATACAATAGCCCATAAAAAGCATATAATTATCATAAAAATATAAAAACCCAATATAAATCATATGTGTTTCATAACATACAATCTCATTATGCTTCATTATTTAACCCATACACTTAATAATGAAACAACTATAACATCTATGACATAAACATGTATCTATTAAATAGTAATTAGTTTTCACTATTTCATCATGATAAATGTAATTATATACTATATCAAGATCATAATTTATTACCCACTAATAATTTATCTATTGTTATGTTTTCAATCTTATGTCATTATGCTCAACACAACCCACAAACATTCACAATTCATATTTATAAATGTACTATAAAATTAAATATCTCATTCAATAATGAATTTCAATACTTAGGCCTATCTCAAGAACATCAAGAAAACATAATTTTTATTACAATAAAAAATATGTAAAATGGAAATTTTATATTCAAGGTATTTGGTGTACCCAACATCCCCCATTTCCCTAGAAGGAAATGGGGACCCACTTTTTTTGAAACATGATCTTAATATGGAGTCCTTTTCATATGTTTATTCAAAATTTGAAAAATCTAGGGAATTTCAATTTTTGGAAAGATTATATTGGCATTATGTTTATGAGACTAACTTGTGTATTAAATATTAATTCTTTGGGTTTATAGTCTTCAGGCTAATTCTTTTGGCACTCATACAAATTATCTTTTCAGATGTTATGTTTTGGTAAATTTTGGATCTATTTTATTTTGGGTTTATTATTTAGGAAGCTTTATGTTTTAGAGAATTATTGTAGACATCTAGTTAGAAATAATTCTCTTGAAGGAATTCATCCCATAGACTCTTTGCCTAAAAAAATTTTGGACCGCATACACTTTCCCTGAAACAAATTCCTTGATGGATTATTATTTTGACCCTATCCAAAATTATTCTTTGGAACTTTCAGAAATGACCCTTAGTCATATGAAAATACCCTTAGAGAAGTTCAAAAGTTCCCTTTAACCTTTACAAATTAGACCCTTTAGGAAAACTTTCACCCTGAGCTAGACCCTTTCAATCCTTTCCACCTACCTTTTAGAACCCTTCAAACTAGCCCTTCGGCCTTTCCCAAATTGACCATTTACCCCCTTCTTAACCACTTATTTCAAGACACATACCTTTCAAGTTTTTTGTGATAGACCATTTGAAACTTTTTTTCTAAACCCCATACCCTATGAGACTGATCCTTTGAGATATTTGTTTTGACCCTTTTTGCCTTATAAAAGTTCCTTTTAGCCTTTGTGTACGGACCCCCTTTTATCATGGACACACCCTTCAAGACTTTCATCCTGGACCTTTTTCCCTTAGCCAATTCCTTTAAACATTTTTTCCAAGAGAATTATGCTATTTAGAACTTTTGGAAATGACCCTTAGCAATATGAAAGTACCCCTTGAGAAGTTCTAAAGTGCCCTTTGACATTCACAAAGTAGACCCTTCAGGACTTTTGTCATGGACAAAATGCCCTACAAAGTGAACCATTCAGATCAAAAGTATCCTTTGGGGAAATTTAAAGTGCCCTCTAGACCTTTGAAATAATTTCTTTAGGACTTTTTCTCAGATGAATCCTTGAAATAAATTATTGTAGTTTTTTTTTCAAAACAAATTAACTAAAAAAATTAGTCTACAAGCATAGGCCCAAAAGAATTTTTTGATGTACACCCTAAAGCACTTTATTACTAGAAAATATTACTAAGTCTCATCATACTTAGACAATATAACAAAAATAATAATTCCTAATAATATTTTAAAGACCCCCCACCAACCTGAGCTAACAAATTTGATTTATATGTGAAATGAAAACCCAAAGTAAATGTTACACATTTATGTCACAAGAACTAGTATTCAATGTAAGATTCTATATAGGTGATCCACTAAAATTTAAATCCATCATTTTCATTTGAGATAATTTGTATTTGAATTCTTTTGATAACTTTCCGTAATGAAGAGCCATAATATCTACTTTGAGAGCATATAACAAACAAAAAATGAGTTAGAGCTGAGTTATTTGCATCAACATACATGCATATATATCATGTAGCATGTTGAGTAAGAGAGAAACACAAATCATATATTCATGGCATCTACATCCAGAACATTTCAAGGTACCAATCTACCATCTCCATACTCAATCAAATATTCAATATAATTCACCAATACAACATGTTTGGAGATAAATACATGAATTACTCAGCATAGTGGGATGTTATTGATTTAGTGTATATATTTTCATTAGAGGATGATATGACATTGGTAGATAGATTGTTTATAAGGGAATTGTTAGATTATAAATTCCAAAGATTGCATTTTTGTACTAAAAATCTAGAAGTGATTCCCTATATAGACCTCTTGAGGGGCTTTTTATTCATTGGTGGAATAACGTAGGATGCATTCCTACATCACTCTAACAACAACATAGTGGTTTCATGCATGTAGGGAAAAAAATTTCAAATATATTTAAAATTGAGCATCCATGATGTCTACTTTGATAATCACACCTTGGTTAAATTCAACATTGAGACCTCAATGGAGAAATTGCTCTCATCGTGGTTCCTCCTAGACTAAACTATCTCATGGAAAGGGAAGAAGTTGAAGGGAGCCATCCCAATTAACAAGTTTAGGATGGGGATTTGCATCATAATTGAAATCTTCAATAGATTTTATGGTATGAATAACATCCAATTTTTTAATTTGGATTGGGTATCATTATTGTATATGATTCTCATGCATGATGTTGCTTATGCTCTTAGTGAGATCATAAGCATGTGGCTGAGGGAACAAATTATCCATAAGGACAAGCATCTTAAACCCACTAGATATTTATTCATGATGTTTTATCTATTGGATGACATCATGGGAACATGATATAGTGACTTTGGTAGATTGTGGTCTCTGACTATAGACTGTGAGAAGAATAAGATTTGTGATTACTATCAATTCATGCACATTTACTGCTATACTAGGCAAATAGTGAAAATATCTAATGATGTTTATCCTCAAATTTTGTAAGATATTCATGGCTCACCTATACCTCAAATTAGGCATAATATAGTGAAGAACCTAGTTTATAAATGATATTACTTAGGCTACCTAGATTTTACTATCATCATGGTATGGGGGAACAAGGTTGGCCCCTGTGTCTACCAAGGTTTGTTCCAAAAAAATTAGCTAAATAGGAGATTACCTTCCAATTATGAAAGAGTATTGAATAATATTTGGCAAGGCAAAATAAAACCTTATATTTGGTCACCTCATCACCATTATCAGGGTGTCATACATAATGAGAAAGCATCTCAGGGATGCAGGTGGCAAATGCAAGAGCTATCATTTCCCTACACTTCCAAACAAAGACTGGGATCCACATGGGTAGATCCAAAAACACATCCATGGATTCAACATTCCATATAGTCATGAGCCTTATGACTACAATTTCATATTTTTGAATGTTATGTCAGATGAGGAGGTGTTGGAATGAGCACAAATTGCTAGATTATAAGATGATCATTTGGGGATAATCCAAGGTGAGCCTTTTATTTCAACCAAGGAGTTAGATAGTAGGAAGGCACTCTTTAAGGGTTGGTAACATTCAAATTTTTAGAGAGATGAATCCTCAAATAAATCAAAGGACTAGGCTACCTCTTCATCCTAGGTAATCCCTCTAAAGTTGAAATTTAAAGTAATGAATAAGGATTATAGGCTACCCAATCCCAGTGCAACTAGGGGAGAGTAGGTAGGAGATCTCATCAGTCTTGAATCTGATGAGGAAGGTTGAATAAAAGAGGATCCTATTGTAATTTTTACCCAAGTGTCAATTATTGCATCTATTGGGGTAGAAACTCTTGGAGCATCATCACAACTAGAATCCCCCACTCAATAAAAGACCCCCTTGGTCAATAAAAGAAAGCCTAGGACTCCCATGGGTAGTTCCACATTAGAGGCATCATAGGTCTTATCCACTTAGCCTCCACATTTAGAAATAGCTATGGGAGACATCATGATTATAAAGGACATTAAAGATGATTCTGATTAGGAAGCCAAGTTGGAAATAGCCAAGGCTATGAGCCTCTAAGTAGAGTTAGTGGATCTCTCTCTTTAAGGTAACCAATCTTTTGATAATTTTCCTATCCTCTATACTCATTTTTGACCAGGTTATCTCTATACAAGTTCCACCTCCAATACTACTATTGCTCCTTCCATATCCACTTCCATCCCATTCACCACACAAATCCCTTTTGTTCCTAGTGTCACCTCCATGGTTAGATAATTATAGAAAAAGAAGGTATCTAGGAAGGTGAAGATAGTTTTTTCCACCTCCTAACTCCATGTTCAATCCACCCAAATCACCCTTTCACTTATAAATACTACTTCCAAAGAGGATACCACTGTAACAATCACTGGATGGGGGAGGAAGGCCAAGCCTCAAATGGTCATAGTCCATCCACTCAATTATTTTGGAGGAGTGGATTGGTCTAAAATCATATGGCCTTCCCTCCTAGATGTCCTCACCAAGGCCTCTAGGAAATAATAGAAATCCCAAGAGGAAATAAAGGAAGATGTTATTACCACAACCTCTAATGCATTCTAACTTGATATTCCTCCAGAGATAATATATTTATGGAGTAAATTTTCTTAATTGCCCAATTTTATGTTCACAAAACTCTCATCTATTTTTACATTATTTGATCCTCCAACTAGTAGCATCCAAATGGTTAATAAGAGAAAATTATAAGATGATAAGGTGACCCAAATAATCTTGGAGGATAGGCAAGAGGAATTTTCCCTTACCAAAAGGCAAAATAGATAGCTAGGGCAACCCTTGTATGAATAAAATCTAGTAGACCTGGCTCAGGTGTACAAGGATGTTGTAGTTTCCATCCATGAGTTCATAGAGATATCTCTATGGGAGCTAGAAGTAGAGGTGCAAGTGTTGGAGAAGGAAGTGGAACAACTTAAATAAAAGTCCAAAATAGTACACTTCTTGGCTAGAATTGAAGCTAAAATACATGAGGTGTCTTGAAGATATTATAATGTATTGGAAGCTATGGATTTTATGAGGGCTGAGATGGCCCCTCATCTGAGCCAAGCTAATCTATTATATAACTCTCTAAGAGATGATAGTGCCAAACTAAAGATGATAGTGGTCTACATAGGTAACTCACTCTACAATAATCTTGATGTAATGATTACACTGGAGGCATCCAATGCCTTAAACCTAGTAGTAATAGGCAATAGGAAGCAAAATATTGGTTACATAATTTTGGGGATTTAGTCCCCAAATACTAGGAACATGAGGCTCATATCCTTTAGATTTTTCATGAGCTAAAGTTATCAAAGGTTAAAGACTCCATTGGTAATTTGATTAGTAGGCTAAATTTTGACAAGCTTATTTAGAAGGCAACTGATGAATTCAATTAGAAATATAAAGGTTTTTCAATCAAATAAATTGAATCAGAGTTGATCAAGGATTGAAAGAAGGTCATTAAAGTTGAGATATTCAAAAATTAATTTCAAATAACTAAGGATGAGCATGCCAAGATCCTTGGATAGATAAAGATAATTCATTAGCCTTCGATGATAAATTTAGATATCATAAAAAAATAGCATGAAACAACCCAAAAATTCTATGAATATAATGAGGAAAAGAGAAAGAAAGCTTCCAATGGTGCAACTACAACTTCAATGGCCATGTCAACTTCCACTCTAGCCAAATTACATGTAGCACTTCAAATGAGCAGACCTTGATAGGCTAAGTCTTATGTATGTATAATTTTTTAATAGACTATGTATTTATATTTTTGAGTAGATAATTACAAGGAATTAACTTTATATTTTGTGTACATGCACACACTACATGACTTTAAAATTTTTATTTGTTCATTTTATCTCCTAGTTACCTCTTAGATGGTTTTTAGAACTACATGTTCTAACTGACACTTTTAGCCACTTGCATGGACTTGGAGGATGAGGTGACCCATTCCCCAAGTCTATATATACAATTTTAACCCCACTCAGTTTGAAGGGTCATAAAAAATTTATAATATAGAACAGTGAGCAATTTTTTTATTGTTAGCAATGTTTTTTGAGTATTTTCTTTCCAATTCCATGTAATTGATTGTTATTTATATGTTTCTATGGTTTAATAAATATTTAGTGTGTTATAACTACAAGTAGATTCTTGATTTATTGATTAATATACTAATCTTAATATGTGCAATGGATATTAAAAGATAAGTAAATATATCAATAAAACTAGTCAAGTTAATTGAATCATATTTTTGAATGTGTATTTATGCTTTCTTTGGTGTAGTTTTTTGTGTGTAGTTTTTTTTGTGTTATAACTACAAGTAGATTCTTGATTTCTTGATTAATATACTAATCTTTATATGTGGAATGTATATTAAAAGATAAGTAAATATATCAATAAAACTAGTCAAGTTAATTGAATCATATTTTTGAATGTGTATTTATGCTTTCTTTGGTGTCACTAGCCTAAGCCATAATCTCCTGATTAAGGGTGTGCAATAACTAACCTAAAAGGAGTACCCTTTTTTTGAGGTATTTGAATTACTACATCTCTATTCCTTTAAAATTCCTAGCTACGTTTGACTACATGTGTGCTATTGTTGTTAGCAATAAATAGGTTTGAGAAAGCATAGATTTGTTCAAAACCTCACTAGGGGAGTAATTCCCAAGATACATAGAGTTTTATTTTCTATCCTACCTACCTTACCTTATTTTATTAGTTTTTTATTGAGATCTACTCACTTTATATTAGACACATGCAACCCATCTAACTTATATAGAATCTCACTATGTTATAAGGTCACACCTCCATCCATAAAACCATTTTAAAAAACTACATGTTTTATCCCTATTCCATCAACGAGTTGAGATATATCGTATACCTATAACTCATGCCTTAGAATGGAGTTTACCTCCATAAATATCCTAAAATTTTAGAGGCTACCTTGTTCAATTGTTGTGTGCATAGAACCCACATCAATAGTACTCTATTGGTGCTAGAAGGTGGGCACTAAATTTCCTCTCGATAATAAAGGTTAGTCATTATGTATAGTTACATTGTAGTCACCCAAGAGAGTGACTAGATATAATTCTTAGTCTAAATTATTAGCATCACCCTTGATAAGTCATAATAGACCTAGAGTTGTGCCAACAACTCTATTTTAGAGCACTCCACCTCCACTAGGGCACCCTTCACCCACAAGGAACCATTTACCTTTTAATCAACTAATGGCTCAATAATAGCCCTAGTTAGCTAGATCTACCATCACCCTCTCGGGAGATGTGCATGATTTATCCCAAAATCTTGAAAAATATCTTCCATCCTTTTCTCCTTTAGGACCAAGGACCACAAAAGAGCATATCAAATATGTTAAATCTACTTTAAGGTTAATAAACATAGTTGATGAAGATGTTTCATGTTAGTTATTCCTTATTACTTTAATGGATTCTACTTATGATTAGTATTTAAATCTAACAAAAAACTTCACAAATTCGAAAGAATGTCAAATGGTTTTTTTTTTGCATAGTTTAGATAGGTCACCTATCCTAGATTGGTATATAAACACTTAACTAGTATGAAGAAGGATCCTAATGAGCCTATCCATGCTTTCAATGCAAGGTGGTAGAATATGTACATCTAGTTGACCCTTAAGGTATAAACTATAACTAGTGTTAGCACTAGAGATGTATAAAAATGACTTGGATCCCATCATTATTGTGTTCCTTGAGAAGAGAACCTATTTATAATACTTTGGTGTTAGCATTTGAAGAAGCTATTAGCATTGATAAACAACACAACCTATAGACACATGGGGTACCTAACTTTAAAAATGGAATCCTAGTACTCAATTGAATACCACATGTGAAGAAAAATGTTCTAGTATATAATCATAATAATTTATACATGTTACCTCCATTAACATAGATGATGCAACTTAATTTCATCTATTTGAATAATCATGTGACATACAATAGCTACCAATAGAACCAACATGTAGTCACACTTCCTAAAAGTATTCTATAAGGTGTAGATTCCACAAAATCCAAATTGGATTCTATTCAAAATATGGTCCAATAGTTGAGTAACTATTTTCTAAATATGAAATGAAAGATGGGTAATGTTAATGCCCAAACTAGTATTCAGAACACTGGGTTTTAAAGACCTAACAAGCCATTTAATAGGCCTCCAAATAACATGGAGCAACCTGGCAAGCTCCCAAAAATCAACATCACTAAAATGGCTCTCCCTAATTGGTGTAAGATACATAATACACCCCAATATGGTGAGATTTATTGTGTTGAGTTCTATACACCATTTGAGATCTTTCAGAGGGAAGTAACTAGGTAGGATCAGATGAATAACCTACCAAAGTCTCATCAAGATCTTGGATCTTCTACCACATCTATGTTCTTTGAGACTCATGAATTTCCTTTCCCAGGAAAAGATGACAATGAATCAAAAGATAATACAACTAAATTTCATGCTATCTAATAATTTTAGAGAGGTGTGTATAACTTAAGGAACAGACAACTACTTACCACCTTAATTCCTCTAAATAGCATGGTGATTCTTTCAAATCCCAAAGTGGATAACAATCCACCCCCTCCAAAAAGGAATGATCAACTACCAAACAAAGAAGAACCAAATAAAGGAGGATATAATATCATGGAATATATGAAGAATATTAAGGAAAATATAACTCTCCATGACTTAGCCTAAATCACTAAGCAAAAGGAAATATTATGGAAATCCATTATCAAAAATATCCTTGTGGAAAGAACTAGAGTGGCTATAGACAAAGTAAAGGTTGTTGATGATAACATCATTTACAAGAGTAATCCTAAAGTACCACCATTCTTGTTAAACATCAAAGCATTCAGTAAGAATATGCATAACTATTTGTTTGATTCTAGAGCATCTACAACTTTTATGCCTACTTCTATATGTAAAAGCCTTGGTCTCACTACCAGCCCTTCAAAGAGATCTGTCTCTTAGATAGATAAAATGGTAATATCAGTAGTGGGGGAATTAAATAATGTATGCATTCAAGTATCATTAGAATTGAGATTTTATATGACTATCGATATCTTGGTAGTGGATATATCAGAAGTCTACATATTATTATTGAGTAGAGACTGGTCCAAAACACTTAATAGGTATCTTTCCATGGACTTATCACATATCTAGCTACTATGGAGAGGAGTTACAAACTAGATTATAATTGATAGAGAGATAAGAATTAAATATCCCATCATGGAATATAACATCAAGAATGAATAAGTGAAGTATGACTCTCCCACATTGGTCATTTACACTTTTACCAATCATAATTCAACATGAAACCTAAACCATGAAGGTTTAAATCAACTATGGACTATGCTTCTTGATGGAGCTAGGTCTAATAAAAGATAAAGTGTATTAATTGAGCTAATTTATCCTCAAGGTAAGAAGTTCTTGGCCACCTATAGATTGTAGTTTATGTGTACTAATAATAGGGATGAGTGTGAGGCTATAATCTTGGGACTATAATTTTCAATAAAGAATAATGTAAAATGAATAAATGTATTTGTGGAATCCTAGTTGGTAGTTCACCAAGTAAGAAACAAATACCAGTGAAAATTATCTTATTTTAAAATGTATAAGCACAAAGCATGGGATTTAATTGAAATATTTGAATATTTCAACATAGTAGCACTCCCAAGAGAGAAAATTTAGGCTACTAATTCACTAACTACAGCTACTACCAATCACAATCCATTGTAGAAGTTTGGTAAAGATATTTTTCATTGAGTTGGTTCCCTATCCTTATATTCTAGATAATGTAAAAAAATTCCAAGTCTTCAATGATGATTAATAGATTATCTAATTCTTAACTAATTTATAGGATTTCAAGTCCCAAATCATTGATGATAAGGGCATTAACCATCTATACCAAGAAGGAAAAGATAAAGAGGGTTTCTAAAACTTAAATAGAATTAAATTCTAGTTGATTTAGTCTCTTTGAAAAGACTATTAGACTTAGTTCCTTAGGCACAACTCAGATAGCCCAAGGTTGATGAATCAAACTTCAAGAGGGAAAATTTGGGAGATGATTATAACCCACATTAGGTGAATATTGACCTTAGTTTCACCATCAAGTAAAGACAATGAGTCAAGGATTTGATTTTTCAATATAAAGATGTTATCACCTAGACATATGAAGACCTTAAGGTGTATGATCCATAGGTCATCACTCACATGATCCACTTGAGGAAATCCTATAAATTGTTCATAAAGAGGCAAAGGCCAGTGAACCCTATTCTAGAGCCTCTTATTTAGAAGGAAGTGGAGAAGCTATTAAGTGCTAAAATCATTTTCCCAATTTGACATTCTACCTAGGTGGCCAATTTAGTACCAATTAGAAAGAAGAGCAATGACATCATATTACGTGTAGACTTAAAAAATTTGAATAGGGCTTATGAAAAGGACAATTATCCCCTAATTTATCTAAATGAGCTAATATAAATAGTGAGTGGTTCTAAGATGATTTCCTTTTTAGATGGATTCTCAATCTACAACCAAGTATTGTGTAGCCTAAGGATAGAATAAATATGGTGTTTACTATGAAATGGGTTACTTATTCATATAAAAGGATGTTGTTTGGCCTAATCAATGCAGGATCTACCTTTTAAAGTACCACAGATAATGCCTTCAAGGTACTAATAGTAAAATTCATAATCATTTATATGGATGATCTCATAGTGTTTTCAATGAATAGAGAAGATCACGTAAATCACCTATGATCCATATTTTAAAGGTGCAAGAAGTTTGGGATTTATTTAAATCCAAAGGAAAGTATATTTGGAGTCACTGAGGGGAATGTCTTAGGAAATTTTATCACAAAATATGGGATCACCATTGATCCAAAACGAATCAATGAAATCTCTAAGATTTAGTAGCCAAATAGCAAGAAGGAGCTTAAGTCATTTTTTTAGAAAATCAACTTCGTGAGGAAGTTCATCTCAGGGTTCATAGAAATCATCAATATTTTAAATTCTTTGCCTAAGAAAGATGTTAAAATAGAGTGGATAAATGAATCTAGAAAGTATTTTCAAGACATAAAATATTCCATATCTTAGGCTCCAATATTGATTAGTTTAGACTTCATAAAAGATTTTTATCTATACTTGTTCACTTCAGAACACACCATTGATATAGTTATCACATAGAAGAAGGATGAAACTAAGAATCCAATTGCCTTCATGAGCACAAATCTAAAGGATGCATATCTTAAGTATTTGATGATTGACAAGCAAATTTTCACTTTGGTCAAAATGATCAATAAATTTTGACATTATGTTTTGAGGAACAAAACCATTGCTAGTGTACCTAATCTTGGTATCAAGCTCACCCTATCATAGAATGAGATAGGAGAACATCAAGGAAAATGGATGGATAAGATCCAATAATTTGACATAGAGATAAAGATTACAAATATTGTTAGAGGTTAAGGCATTATTTAGCTCATTATTGAGCTTGATCCTTAAATCACCATTGAAGAGGTATGCATAACACAAGTTTCTAAAGGGGAATGATATATTGATATAATATAGTATTTACTTATAAGAACCTACCCATTTGAGCTTAATAAGGAAAAAATGAGAGCCTTAAGGCTTATATCTACTCATTTCATTATCAAGAAGGGAGTCCTCTAAAGAAGGAATTATGAAGGAATTTATCTAAAATTTATATTTGTAGAGGAGGCTAAGGAAATTCTATAAAACTTGCATCAATATATAGGTAGTGTTCATCCTACTAGGAATACCATAGGCCATAAAATTTTGAGGCTAGGATAATATTAGCCAACCATTTTTAAGGATGCTCATATGCATATCAAGAACTACCATGAATGTCAAATATTAGCCAAGAGAGAAGTACACATGGCCTTACCTCTATAGCTAGTCTTTGAAGGAATGTCATTTTCATAATGGGATTTAGATTTAATTTGTGTAATTAACCTAAATTTCTTAGCAAACCATAAATTTGTGCTTGTAGCTAAAAACTATTGCACTAGATGGATGGAAGTAGTTTCCATAGTAATAATAGAGCACAAGATGTGATTTGCTTTTTAGAGGAGCATATAAAAACTAAATTTGTCATGCCCATCTCTTTAGTGTGTGATACTAGACCAACGTTTATATCAGTAGAGTTTTTTGAGTGGGCACATGACAATCAGATTATAATTAGGTCATCTTTTAACCATTACCCTCAGGGGAATGGATTAGTAGAGTTGACAAATAAAAATCTGAATGATGCAATCAAAAAGTTAGTAGGGGACAAGCCTAGGGACTAACACAATATACTAAAGTATGATATTTAGTCAAACCAAACAAGATAAAAGTAAGCCTTAAAATCTTCACCTTACCTACTAGTGTATGGACACATACCAATTTTTTCCATCACATTAAAGCTTCCCACCTATCAGTTCATTTAAGATTACATGAAACCAAATGACAAATTAGAATCAAGATTACTTGACATAATAGAAATGGAGGATTCAAGGACTAAAGCATTTTAAACATTCAATAAACACCAAGATGTAGTTAAATTGTGGTTTGATAAAAGACCAAAATTCAAAGCATTCAAAATTTTAGATCTGGTGCTACTATGAAATAAAGCCCATGAAAAGAAAGGATAACATGATAGGTTTTCCCCATTATGGATTAGACCCTATCAAATTTTAGAGATCATGGGAAATAATACACTTCATCTAAAAGACCTCTAAGTTAATGAGCTTACATACCCAGTTAATGGATAGTTCCTAAAGCTTACTTCAAAGCTATTTCATCTGTGGATATTAATGACTAAGAGGAATCAAATAAGTTTAGATGTAGGATTAGATTAGACTTCCATGAATTTTAGAATAGATTTTCATGTTTTCTAGTTTACTTTATCACTTTCTAGTTTAGTCATCCTACTTTTTAGTACTTTGGTGTTCTTAGATTAGATTTCAACACTTTTTAGAGTAATTTTCTACTTTCTAGATTAGTTATCTTTGTTTTCTTCTTTGGCATTTGAGGTTGTGTTTGCTCTAGCTATTACCAAGCTAAAATAAAAAACAAATGAGTGCAAGACTTGTAGAAAAGGGGGAAATTAATCTTGACACATTTTGGGCTATTTTTAGATTTGATGCATTTTTGTGTCTTGAGGCTTTAAAACAAACCAAAGTGATCACAAGATTATTTTAAATTTTGTCACAATTGAATACTTTTAACAGGCATATGGAAATTATTATTAGGGTACTTCATACAAATTTAGATTTTTTTCTTATTTTATTAGATTAAATGCACTCATAATTATAAATACTTGTTAGAAATGATAATTTTGGGTCAAGATTTAGCTAGTAGGGATGTTCTAGTAGTGATTTGTTTTATAATTATACCAACTCATTGGGGTTTCATATTCTCTCTTTTCCACTAATCTAAATTTAAGAACATAAAAAGAAAAGAACAAATGAGTTCAAAAGAGTAAAATAAAACTTAAATAAAATTAAAAAAACTCACATGATGAAATGAGGTCAACGTACCATGCATACTGGTTGTGAATAGACAATGGAGGGAGTGGAGAAGGAAACTAAGGTATCTATGTCAGGGCTATGGATGTCTAGATGGAATTAGAGTAATTCTTGAGCTTCCCTTGATTTAATGAGCCTTAACAAATACTAGAAGAAAACCTATAACTTCATCAAAACCTTTTAAAAACTAATCACAACAAAAGTTAAATGAATTACAGACTTACACACATAGATATAAGGAATTAGAAGGCAAGTATGTTGTGTGAATTAACCTAGGAATCACTTTCATGTTTTTGATTTAAGAATTTTTTTGTGACATACTCCAAGATTTTTTTAAAGATTATGAGACTGGAGTTCTAGGTTCTTGAATACTTAGGAGTATTCCCCTTGTAAGTCACCATTTTTTGTACCCAACATCCCCCTTATCTCTAGAAGGAAATGGGAACCCAATTTTTCTAAAACATGATCTTAATATGGAGTAATTTTCATATGTTTATGCAAAATTTGGAAAATATAGGGCATTTCAATTTTTGACAAGATGATATTGGCATTATGTTAATGAGACTAACTTGTGTATTATAGATTAATTCTTTGGGATTATAGTCTTTGGGATAATTATTTTGGCCCTAGTACAAATTATATTTTTATATGTTATGTTTTGAGAATTTTTATCCCTATTTTATTTTGGGCATATTATTTAGGAAGATTTTTTTTTTAAAGAATTGTTGTGAATATTTAATACGAAATAATTCTTTTGAAGGAATCTAGCCCATGAACTCTTTACTTTACAAAATTTTGGACCACATACAATTTCCATAAAACAAACTCCTTGATGGATTATCCCTTTAACCCTATCCAAAATTACCCTTTGGAACTTTTAAAAATGACCCTTAGCCATATGAAAGTACCCTTTGAGAAGTTCAAAAGTTGCATTCGGCCTTTACGAAGTTGACCCTTCAAGAAAACTTTCATCCCAAGGTAGGCCCTTTTTATCCTTTCCACCTACCTTTCAAAATCCTTCAAACTATCCCTTTGGCATTTCTAAAAGTGTCCTTTGTCCTTAAAACTATCCCTTCATCCTTTCCTAAATTGACCATTTACCCCTTTCTCGACCACTTCTTTTGAGACACATACCTTTCAATTTTTTTGTGATAAACACTTTGAAACTTTTGTTTTGAACCCCTTACCATATGGGAATTATCCTCTAGGATATTTACTTTGACCCTTTTTTTCCTAAAAAAGTGCCATTCAACCTTTGTGTATGGACCCCCTTTTGGCCATAGATGCACCCTTCAAGACTTTTATCCTAGACCTTTTTCCCTTAGCCAATTTCTATGAACTTCTTGTCTAAGAGAATTATACCCTTCAAAACTTTTAGAAATGAGCCTTATCCATTCAAAATTACCCCTCGAGAAGTTATAAACATCCCTTCAGCATTCATGAAGTAGACCCTTCAGGTCTTTTCTCATGGAAAAAATTCCCTATGAAGTGGACCCTTCAGATCAAAAGTAACCTTTAGGGAAATTAAAAGTTCCCTCCAGAACTTCAAAATAGCCTTTCAAAAGAATTACTTCAATACTTTTTCCTAGATGAATACTTTGGATAAATTATTGTGGACATTTTTTCCAAAATAGATTCCTCGAAAGAATTAGTTTAAAAGCATAGACCCAAAATCATTTTTTTGATGTACACCCTAAATCAATTTTTTACTGGGAATATTAATAATTCTCATCATACTTATCTAATATAACATCAAGAATAATTCCTACTAATATTTTAGAGACCCCCCCTCCAACTTGAGGTAACAAATTTGAATTATACGTGAAATGAAATCCTAAAGTGAATGTTACACATTAATGTTCCATGAACTAGTATTCAATATAGGAATCAATATAGGTGATATGTTGTAATTGAAAGTCATAATTTGAATTTGAGATAAATTATACTCAAAGTCTTTTTCTAACTTGCATTAACGAATAGGCCTAGTTCTATTTCAAGAGTATACAACAAACAACAATCAATCTAGAGATGAGTAATTTGCATCAGCATACATGCATATATAGCATATAACACATGGAGTAAGAGAAAAACATGAAGCATAAAAATGTGGCATCTACATCTAAAACATTTTGAGGTACCAATCCACCATTTCCATAAGTGATCAAAGATTTAAGAGAATTCACCAATATAGGCTTTGATGCCACCATGTTTAGAGATAAATATAGGAATTACTTAGCATTGTGGGATGTTATTGATTCAGAGGAATTACTTTGAATAGGATTTGTGATTACTAATTATTCATGCACATTTATTTATATACCAAGTACATGGTGAGAAATTATGAGGATGTTTATCCTTAGATTTGGTAAGTTATTCATGACTCACATATTCCTTAGATTGGGCATAAGATAGTGAATAACCTATCTGAGAAAGGAGATTACTTCTTCTACCCATATTTTACTGTCATCATGGTATGGGGGAACAAGGTTGGCCCCCTATGTTTGCCAAGGTTTATTCCAGACAAGTTAGTTAAATAGGAGATTACCTTCCAATTATGGAAGAGTATTGAAAAAGATTTGGCAAGGTAGAAGAAAGCCTTATATTTTGGTCATCTAATCACCATTGGTAGGATGCCATACATAATGAAAAATCATCTCAGAGTTGTAGGTGGTAAATGTAGGAGCTATCCTTTCCCTACACTTCTACATAGAGACTAGGATCCACATCGATAGATCCAGAAACACATCCATGGATTCAAAAGTCCATTTAGTCATTAGCCTTATGACTATGATTTCATATTTTTTAATGTTAAGTTAGATGAGGAGGTGTTGGAGTGAGCATAAATTGATAGATTATAATAAGATCATTTTAGGATAATCCAAGGTGAGCCTTTTATTTCAATTAGGGAGTTAGATAGTAAAAAGGCACTCTTTAAGGGGTGATAACATTCAAATTTTTAGAGAGGTAAATTCTCAGAGTAATCAAAAGACCAGGATACCTCCTCCTTCTAGGGACTCCCTCTAAAGTTGAAATTGAAAGCATTGAAGAAGGATCATGGGCTACCTAATCTTAATACAACTAGGGGAGTGTAGGTAGGAGACCCCATCAGTCTTAACTCTAATGAGGAAGGTCAAATACAAGAGAAGCCTACTGTACACTCTACCTAAGTGCTAATTGTTATATCTAATGGGGTAGAAAATCCTAGTGCATCATCACCACTAGACTCCCCCACTCAGGTAAGTACCCCTTGGTATATAAAAGAAAGCCTAAGACTCCCATGATTAGTCCCACAATAGAGGCATCATAGGTCTTGTCCACTCAACCTCCACATTTAAAACCAGATAGGGAAGACATGGTGATTATTAAAGACATTGAAGATGATTATGATGAGGAATTCAATCTAGAAATAAACAAGGCTATGAGCCTCCAATAAAAGCTAGTGGATCTCTCTCTTTAAGGTACATAATCTTTTGTTTGTTTTACTATCTTCTATATGAATTTTGACTAGGATACCTCTATGGAAGTCCCCACCTCCATTCCTTCCACTTACACTACTATTATTGCTCATTCCATCTCTACTTCCATCCCATTCTCTACACCAATCCCTTATATTCTTATTGTCATGTTCATGGTTATAGACCTCAATAAAAATAAGGTGTCTAAAAAGGTGAAGATAACTTTGGACACCTCCTAAATCTACATTCAATCCACCCACATCACCCTTCCAATTTTAACTACTACTTGTATAGAGGAGACCACTATAACAACCACTAGTAGGGGGAGGAAGGCCAAGCCTCAAATGGTCATAGTCCATCCTCTTCCTTAATTTGGAGGAGTGGATTGGTCTAGAATAATATGGCCTTCCTTCCCAACTCTACATTCTATCCACCCACATCACCCTTCCAATTATAATTATTGCTTCCATAGAGGAAACCAATGTAACAACCACTCATAGGGGGAGGAAGGCCAAACCTCAAATGGTCATAGTCCATCCTCTCCCTTAGTTTGGAGGAGTGGATTGGTCTAGAATCATATGGCCTTCCTTCCCAAATGTCCTCACCAAGGCCTCCAAGAAGCATTAGAAAGCCCAAAAGGAAATAGAGTAATAAATTGTTACCATAACCTTTTATGCATCCAAAATTGATATTCCTTCCTAGGTAGTAGATTTAAGGAGTAAAGTTTATCAACTTTCCAATTTTAAGATCATATAACTCCCATTTATTTCCACATTATTTACTCTTCCAGCTTTGGCCACCTCTCAAATCTACAGTCAATCGACCCACATCACCCTTCCAATTCTAACTACTGCTTTCATATAGGAGACCACTATAACAACCAATAGTAGGGGGAGGAATTCCAAGCCTCAAATGGTTATAATCCATCCTCTCCCTTAGTTCGGAGGAGTGGATTGGTCTAAAATCATATATCCTTCCTTCTTAGATTTCCTCACCAAGGTCTCCAAGAAGCATTAGAAAGCCCAAAAGGAAGTAGAGGAATAAGTTGTTACCATAGCCTTTGATGCATCAAAACTTAATATTCCTCCCTAGGTAGTATATTTAAGGAGTAAACTTTCTCAACTAAATAATTTTAAGATCATAGAACTCCCATCTATTTCTACATTATTTACTCTTCCAACTAGAAACATATAAAGGGTCAAGAAGAGAAAAAAATAAGATAAGGGGACCCAAATAATCTTGGAGGAGAGGCAAGAAGTGTTCTCCCTCAATAAAGCATATAATATATAGCTAGGAAAACCCTTGTATTAAGAAAATCTAGCAGACCTAGTTTAGGTACATAAGGATGTTGTAGTTTCCATCCACAAGGGCGTAAAGCTATCTTGGTAGGAGCTAGAAGTAGAGGTGAAAGTTTTGGAGAAGGAAGTGGAGAAACTTAATGAAAAAGACAAAACATTGCACATCTTAGTTTGTATTGAAGATAAAGTCTAAAAGGTAGATTTAAGATGTTATAATGTACTTGAAGCTATGGAGTTTATGAGGGATGGGATGTCCCCTCATGTGAGCCAAGCTAGTTTATTTTACAAATCTTTGAGAGATGATAATGCCAAACTAAAGATGCTAGTGGTCTACATAGGCAACTCACTCTACAGTCATCTCAACTTAATGACTATGTTGGAGGCATATAATTCCTTAAACCTAGTAGTCATTAGGTAAGAGGAAGAAAAATATTGGTTACAAAACATCAAGGATTTAGTCCCTAGATACTAGGCATATGAGGGTCATATCCTTTAGATTTTGCACAAGATGAAGTTATCAAAGGTGAAAGACTCCACTAGTAAGCTAATTAGTAGATTCAATTTTGACAAATTTATCCATAAGGTAGACAATGAATTTAAGTAAAGCTTAAAAGGTTTGTCAATCAATAAAATTAAATCAGAATTGAATAAGTATCAAAAGAAGGTATCTAAATTTGAGATCATCAAAAATAAATTTCAAATAACCAAGGATAAGCATGCCATGCTCCTTGGATAGACAAAGAGAATTAATCAACCTTCATTAATAAATTTGGATATCATATGGAAGAATCATGGAACAACCCAAAAATTATATGAAGATAATGAAGTAAATAAAAATCAAGATTTCAATGGTGTAACTACAACTTTATTAGCCATGTTGACTTCCACTCCAACCAAAGTGCATGCAAAACTTCAAATGATCAAATCTTGATAGGCTGAGTCTTATGCATGTATAATTTTGTAACGGTATATGTATTAAAAATTTTAAGTGGATAATTATAAGGAATTGAATTTATAGTTTGTGTGCATGTACACACTACATGACTTTGAAAATTCAATTTATTTATTTTTAGCTCATGGTTACCTCTTAGATGGTTTTTAGAACTACATGTGTCTAACCGACACTTGTAACCACTTGCATGGACTTGGAGGATGAGGAAACCCCTTCCCTAAGTGTGTGTGTGTGTGTGTGTGTGTGTGTGTGTGTGTGTGTGTGTGTGTGTGTGTGATATATATATATATAATATATATATATATATATATATATATATATATATATATATATATATATATATATATATATAACCCCACTCAATTAGAAGGGTCAATTTTTTTTTGGAATATAAAGAAGCAAGAAATTTTTTATTGTCAACAAAGTGTCCTTAGTATTTTCTTTCCAATACCATGTAATTGATTACTATTTCTATGGTTGTATAGTTCAATAAATCTTTAGTGTTTTATAGTTGTGAGTAGATTCTTGATTTTTTTATTGATATACTAATGTGAAGATGTGAAATGGATATTAAAATATGTCTAAATATACCAATAACATTATTTAAGTTAATTGAATCATATTTATGAATATGTATTTATTATTTATTTGGTGTAGTTTTTTATGTGCATGCAATAGCTACCTCAAATAATTCACTTGCTCGAGCCATAATCTCCTGATCAAGGGTGTGCAATAGCTACCTAAATGGAACAACCTTTATCTAAGGCATGTGAACTTCCTACATATCTATTCCCTTAGAATTTTTAGCTATGTCTGACTACATGTGTGTTATTTTTGCTAACAATAGACATAGGTTTGAGAAATTATATGTCTATCCATAAACTAACCAAGGGAGTAATTCCTAAAAACCACATAGTATTATTTTATGTCCTAACTTACCTTCCTTTTTTAGTTTTTTATTGAGATCTACCCACTTTAGATTAGACACCATCCACCCATCCAACTCATATAAAAACTCACTCTGTTATAAGGTCACACCTCCATCCAAAAAATCTTGTTAAAAACCTACATGTTCTACCCCAATTCCATCAATATGTTGAGATATACCACATACCTAAAACTCATGCCCTAGAGTGGATTTTACCTCCTTAAAGATCCTAAGACATTAGAGGCTACCTTATTTGACTATAGTGTGCATAAAACCCACATCAATATTACTCCATTGGTTCTAGAAGTAGGGTACTAAATTCCCTCTTGATAATACAGGTTAGTCCTTTCAGAGAGTTTCACTAGAGTCACCCAAGAGAGTGACTCGATCTAATTCCTTGGCTAGTTTAGTAGTATCACCCATGACAAGTCATAGGAGACCCAAAGATGTGTCAACATCTCCATTTTAGAACACTCCACCTCCACTAGGTAACCCTTCACTCATAAGGAACCCTTTTCCTATTAATCAACAAATGGCTCAACAATAGCCCTAGTTAGTTAGATCTACCATTTTTGTCCTAGGGGATGTGTATGATTTACCTTGAAATCCCAAAAAATATCTACCATCCTTTTCTTTTTTATGACCAAGGACCATAGAAGAGCATATCAAATCTATTAAAGTTGCTTTAAGGTTAATGAATGTATTTGATGAAGATGTTACATGTTGGTTATTCCCTTTTACTTTAATGGATGTTGCTTATGATTGTTATTTGAATCTAATGTAAAACGCTATCACTAATTTAGAGGAATGAAAAATGGATTTTATTATGTAGTTTAGATAGGTCACCAATCTTAAATTTGTATATGAACACTTCACCAATATGAAGAGGGAACCTAATGAGCCTATTCATGCTTTCAATGTAAGGTGGAAGAATATGTACACCTAGTTAACCCCAAGGTATAAACCAAAAATAACATTAGCTTAGAAATGTATAAAAATGCCTTGGATCCCATGACTATTGTGTTCTTGAGAAGAGCACCCGCTACTAATACTTTGGCATTATAATTCAAAAAATCCATTAAGTTTGATAGACAACTCAACCCACAAATGCTTGGGGTACCTAACATCAATAACGGATTCCCCCTACTCAATTTGATACTACATGTGTAGCATAATGTTCTGACATACAATCAAAATCAATTGTATATGCTACCTATATTGGAATAGATGATGTAGCCAAATTTTGGCTATTTAAACAATCATGTGATAGGAAATAGTTACCAATAGAACCAACATGTAGTTGCACTTCCTATGGTTATTCTACAAGTTGTAGATTCCATAAAATCTGAATTAGATTCTATTCTAAAGATGGTCCAAAAGTTGAGTAATGATTTTCTAGATATGTAATGAAAATAGAAAACACCAATGCCCCAACTGGTGACCAGAACACTAGGTTCCAAATATATAATAGGCCTACAAATAATATGAATCAACTTGGAAAGCTCCTAAAAATCAACATCATTAAAATGGTTCTCCCTAATTGGTGTAGGATATATAATATACCCCAACATGGTGATCTTGATTGCATTGAGTTATATATAGTGTTTGATATCTTTCATAAGGAAGTAACTAGGTAGGATTAGATGAATAACCCACTAGAGTCTCACTAGGACCCTGGATCTTCTCGCACAACCATGTTCTTTGAGACTCACAAAATTCCTTTCCCAAGAGAAGACGACAACAAACTGGAAGATAATATAGATGAAGTTCATGCTTTCTATTAGTTTCAAGGAGGTGTGTACAACTTAAGGAACACATATCCACTTACCACCTCAACTCCTTTAAATACCAGAGGATTCCTCTAAATCCCAAAGTAGATAACAATCCACCCCCTCTAAAAGGGAATGATCAACCACTAAATAAATGAATATATAATATCATGGAATATATGAAGAAGATTAAGGTAAATATAACTCTCCATGAATTAGCCTAGATCACTGAGCAAAAGGAACTATTATGGAAATCTGTTACCAGAAAGACCCCTATGGAAATAACTAGAGTGGCTATAGATAAAGCAAAGGTTGTTGATTTTAACATCATTTAAAAGAGTAAGACTAAAGTACCATAATTGTTTGGTTGATTTTAGATCATCTGCAACTATTATGCCTACTTTTATATGTAAAAATCTTGGTCTTACTCCTAGCCCTTCAAAGAGATCAGTCCTCCAACTAGACAAAATTGTACTACCAGTAGGGGGGATTCAATAACATATGCATTCAATTAACATCATAACCAAGAGTCTAGATGACTATTGATATCCTAGTAGTGGACATATCAAAAGGCTATAGATTATTATTGAGTAGAGACTAGTACAAAACACTTAATGGGTATCTTTCCATGGACTTCTCACATATCTAGTTGTCATGGAGAGGAGTTGTGAACTAGATCATAATTTATAGAGAGCCAAGAATGAAATATCCCATCATGGAATATAACATCAAGAATGAAGAGGTGAATTATGACTCTCCCAAGTTGGGAATTTACACTTTTACCACTCAATTCAACATGAAACTTGGAACTTGAAGGCTCAAATTAGCTATGGACTATGCATTTTGATGGAACCATGTCTAAACAAAGATTGGGTATGGGAATCGAGATAATTTATCCTTGAGATAAGAAGTTCTTGGTCACCTATAGATTATAGTTTTCATATACTAATAATAGGGCTAACTATGAGGCTCTAATCTTGGGACCATAATTTGCACTAAAGTATAATGTAAAATAGATAAAAGTGTTTGGGGACTCAGAGTTGGTAGTTCACTAGGTAAGAAATAAATACCAATGTAAATTGTCCTATTTAAAGAGGTATAAGCATAGAGCATGGGATTTAATTGAAATATTTGAATATTTTAACGTATTAGCACTCTCAAGAGAGCAAAAATAGGTAACTGATTCACTAGTTATAACTATTGCCAATCTTAAGCAATTACAGAAGTCTAATGTAAAGATATTTTCTATTAAGTTGGTTCCCTATACCTTTATTCTAGATAATGTAGAAAATTTCTAGGTATTTAGTGATGATAAAAATATTATCCAATTATTATCTAATTTAAGGAATTTAAAGTCCCAAATCATTAATGACAAAGACATTAACCATTTCTATCAAGAAGGAATAGATAAAGAGGGTACTCTCTAGCTTAAATAAAATTTAATTTTACCTATCTTAATCTCTTTAGAAAGACCATTCGAATTAGATCCTTAGGTGTCATAATTTAGATAGACAAAGGTTGATGAATCAGACTTTAAGAGGGAAAATCTAGGAGTTAACCATAACCTAAAATATGTGAATATCAACCTTAGCTGCACTATGGAGGAAAGATAGTGAGTAAAGCATTTGATTGTTCAATATAAGGATGTTATCACCTAGACACATGAAGACTTTAAGGTATATGACCCATAGATCATCACTCACATGATCCCCTTAAAGCAAGGCCATAAACCATTTAGATAGAGGTAAAGGCCATTAAATACTATTTTTGAGACTCTTATTTAGAAGGAAGTGGAGAAGTTATTAAGTGCTAAAATCATTTTCCCAATTCAAGATTCTACCTAGGTGGCTAATTTGGTCCTGACTAGAAAGAAGAGCAATGAGATCATATTATGTGTAGACTTTAGAAATCTAAAGAAGGGTTTGAAAAAGGATAATTATCCCCTATTTTCTCTAGATGAGGTAATACAAATACTGAGTGGTTCTAAGATGATGTCCTTTTTAGATGTATTCTCAGGGTACAACCAAGTTCTAATGTAAATTGAAGATAGAATGAAGATGGAATTTACTATGAAATGGGATAACTATGCATAAAAAAGGATGAAATTTGGATTGATCAATGAAAGAGTTACCTTTCAATGTGCCATGGATCATGCCTTTAAGGGGAATAATAGTAAAATGTATAATCATTTATATAGATGATCTCATAGTGTTTTCAAAGAATAGAGAGGATCATGTAACTCACCTATGGTACATATTTGAAAGGTGTGCAAAGTTTAGGATCTCTTTAAATCCAAATAAAAGTATATTTGGAGTCATTAAGGGTAAAATCTCAGGACATATTATCACAAAATATGGGATCACCATTGATCCAAAAACAATCATGGAAATCTCAAAGATTCAGTAGCCAAATAACAAGAAGGAACTTAAGTCATTTTTTGGGAAAATCAACTTTGTGAAGAAGTTCATCTCAAGGTTCACAAAAATTGTCTAGCCTTTAAATTCTATGCTTAAGCAAGATGCTAAAATAGAGTAGGCAGATGAAGCTAGAAAGTCTTTTCAAGACATAAAATATGTCATATCTCAGGATCTAATATTGATTAGTCTAGACTTCACAAAATATTTCTATATGTACTCATTCACTTCAAAACACACCATTGTTGTAGATATCACATAGAATAAGGATGAAACTGAGCATTTGATTGCCTTTATGAGCACAAATATGAAGGATATAGAGCTCATGTATTTGATGATCAATAAGTAGATTTTTATTTTAGTCAAAGTGGTAAAGAAATTTTGACATTATATTTTGAGGAACAAAACCATCACTATTGTACTTGATCCTACTATCAAGCTCATCCCATCACAAAATGAGTCAAGGCAAATAGATGGGCAAGATCCGAGAATTTGACATAGAGATTAGGCATGTAAAGATCATCAGAGGTTAAGGCATTATTCAGCTCATGATTGAGCTTGACCCCTAAATCACCATTGAAGAGGTATGTACAATACAAGTTTCTAAAAGGGAATGGTATATTGATATAATCTAGTATTTACTTATAGGAACCTAGCCCCTAGAGTTAATTGGGAAAGAATTAGAGCCTTGAGGCTTAGATATGCTCATTTCATGATCAAGAAGGGAATCCTCTATAGAAGGAATTATGAAGGAATTTATCTTAGATGTGCATCTGTAGAGGAGGCCAATGAAATTCTAAAAAACTTGCATCAAAAGATAGGTAGTGTTCATCCTACTAGGAATACCATAACCCATAAAATATTGAGGGTGGGATACTATTAGCCAACCATTTTCAAGGATGCTCATATGCACATCAAGAACTACTATGAATGTCAAATGTTATCTAAGAGAGAAGTACATGTGGACATGCCTCTACAACTAGTCATTGAAGGAAGGCCATTTGCACATTGGGGTTTGGATTTCATTGGTGTAATTAACCCAAATTCTTTAATAAACCATAAATTTATGCTTACATCTATAAACTATTAAACTAGATGGATGGAAGCAGTTACCACAAAGAATAGTAGATCACAAGATGTGATTCACTTTTTGGAAAAGCACATAACAACTATATTTGGCATTCCCATCTCTCTGGTGTGTGATAATGGACCAAAATTTATATCAGTAGAGTTCACTGAGTGAGCACATGATAATCAAATTATAATTAGGTCAGCTTCTAACTACTACCCTTAGGGGAATGCATTAGTAGATTTGATAAATAAAATTCTAATTGATGTAATCAAAAAGTCAATAGAGGATAAGCCTAGGGACTGCCACAATCTACTAAAGTATGTTCTTTGGGTAGACTAGATGAGATACAAGCAAGACCTAAAAACTTTACCTTACCTACTAGTATATGGATGCAGACCAATTTTCCCATCACATTGAATCTCCTTACCTATCAATTGATTCAAGATTAAATGGAACCAAATGATAAAGTAGAATAAAGATTTATTGATATATTATAAATAGAGGATTCAAGGATTGAAGCCTTTCAAACATTTAGAAAATAACAAGATGTAGTTAAAAGGTATTTTGATAAAAGAGAAAAATTCAAAAAATTCAAGATTTTAGATTTGGTACTACTGTGGGATAAAGACCATGAAAAGAAAGGACATCATGACAATTTTTCCCTATTATGGATTAGAACCTATCATATTTTAGAGATCATGGACAATAACACATTTGGTCTAAAAAAACCTCTAAGGTAGTGAGCTTACATATCTAGTTAATGAATAGTTCATGAAGCATTACTTCAAAGTTGTTCCATCTATGGATATTACTGACTAAGAGGAATTAGATAAGTTTAGACAGGACTAGATTAGACTTCCATAATTTATAGAATATATTTTCATGATTTCTAGTTTACTTTATCAATTTCTAGTTTAGTCGTCCTACTTTTCAGTACTTTGGTGTTCTTAGATTATATTTCAGCACTTTCTAGAGTAATTTCCTAATTTATAGATTAGTTGTCTTTATTTTATTTTTCATAATTTGAGGTTGTGTTTGCTTTAGTTATTACCAAGCTAAAATCCAAAACAACCGAGTGTGAGACTTATAGAAAATAAAAAAAGTAATCTTGACACATTTTGGGCTAGTTTTCTTATTGGATGCATTTGTGTGTTTCAAGGCTTTAGAACAAAGGGAAGTGATCATAGGACTATTTTGAATTATGTCATAATTGAATAATTTTATCAGGCATATGGAAATTATTCTTAGGGTACTTCATACAAATTTAGAATGTTTTCTTATTTTATTAGATCAAATGCACTCATAATGTTAAAAACTTGCTGGAAATGACAAATTTGAGTCTAGATTTGGTTGGAAAAGATGTTTTAGTAGTGATTTTATTTATAATTAAACTAGCTCACTAGGGTTTCATCTTCTCTCTTTTCCATTGATCTGAACTTAAAAATGTAAAAAGAAAAAAAAGAAAAGAACCAATAAGTTCAAAAGAGCAAAAGAAAACTTAAAGAAAATAAAAAATGCTCACATGATGAAATAATTTCAATATACCATGCATCATGGTTGTGAATAGACAATAAACAGAGTGGAGAAGGAACCTAAGGTATATCTATTGAGGCTATGGATGTCTAGATGGTAGCATAGCAATGCCTAAACTTCCTTTGATTTAATGAGCCTTAATAGATAATAGAATGAAACCTACAGCTTCATCAAAACCTTCTAAAATAAAACTCATCACAACAAAGGATAAATGAATTACATGATTACACACACAAATCTAAGGAATGAAAAGGCAAGTACATTATGTGAATTGATCTGATTTAATCATTTTTTCTATGACATACTCCAAGATTGATCTAAGATTTTGAGATCAAAGTTTTGGGTTATTGAATACTTATGATTATTTCCATTATAAGTCACCATTTGTTGTACCCAACATCACCCTTTTCCCTAGAAGTAAATGGGAACCCACCTTTTTTGAAACATGATCTTAAAATGGAGTCCTTTTCATGTGTTTATGCAAAAAACTTAAAATATAGGGCATTTCACTTTTTGTTAGGATGATATTGGCATTATGTTTATGAGACTAACTTGTGTATTATATATGAATTTTTTGGGTTTATAGTCCATGGGTTAATTATTTAAACCCTAATACAAATTATCTTTTCAAATGTTATGTTTCAAGAATTTTTGGCCTTATTTTCTTTCAGGTTTATTATTTTGAAATATTTTTTTTTGAAGAATTATTTTAGATATTTATGCTGAAATAATTCTCCCAAAGGAATTTGGCCCATTGAATATTTGCCTTGAAAATTTTTGGAATGCGTACACTTTCCCCAAAATAAATTGCCTAATGGATTATCCCTTTGACCCTATCCAAAATTATCTTTTAAATTTTTTATAAATGACCCTTAGTCATATGAAAGTAGCCTTTAGGAAGTTCAAAAATGTCCTTCAACCTTTGTGAAGTATACCCTTTGATCAAAATTTCATCTCGAGGTAGACTCTTTGAATCCTTTCCACCTACCCTTCAAAACCCTTCAAACTAGCCCTTTGGCCTTTCTAAAGGTGTCCTTTGTCCTTCAAACTAGCCCTTTGGTCTTTCCCAAATTGACCATTTACCCCCTTCTTGACCACTTTGTTTAAGACACATAACTTTCATGTTTTGTGTGATAGACCCTTCAAAACTTTTGTTCTGAACCCCTTACCCTATGATACTTATCCTCCAAGATATTTATTTTGAACATTTTTTTCCTACAAAAGTGCCCTTTGGCCTTTGTGTATGGACCCCCTTTTTGACATGGACATACCCTTTGGGAATTTCATCATGAACATTTTTCCCTTAGCCAATTCCTTCAAACATTTTGTCTGAGGGAATTATACCCTTTATGAATATTGGAAATGACATCTAGCCATATGAAAGTACCCCTCAAGAAGTTCCAAAGTGCCCTGTGACATTCATGAAGTATAAATTTTAGGACTTTGGTCATGGAAAAAATGACCTACAAAGTGGACCCTTTAAATCAAAAGCACCCTTTGAGAAAATTTAAAGTGCCCTATAGATCTTAAAAATAGCCCTTCAAAATAATTACTATAGGACTTTTGCCCAAATGAATCCTTTAGAGAAATTATTTTGGACATTTTTTCTAAAACAAATTCCTTAAAAGAATTTATTTATAAGCATAGGTCCAAAAGCATTTTTTCAATGTACACCCTAAAACACTTTATTACTAGGAATATTACTAACTCTTATCATAGATAGCTAATATAACAATAAAAATACTTCATAATAATATTATACATGAAATGAATTATACATGAAATTAAAAAAAAATTGAATTATACATGAAATGAAATCCCAAAGTGAATGTTACACATTTATGTCACATGAATTGGTATTCAACGCAGGATTCTATATAGGTGATACACTACAATTGAAATCCATCATTTGCATTTGAGATAACATTTATTCAAATTCTTTTGGTAACTTACAGTAATGAAGAGCCCTATTTTCTACTTCAAAAGTATATGATGAATAATAATCGAGCTAGAGTCAAGTTATTTGCATAAGCATACATGCATATATATCACATATCACATTGAGCAAGAGAGAAGCATGAAACAAAAAGCCATAACATCTACATCTAGAACACTTTAAGGTACCAATTCACCTTATCCATACTTGATCAAATATTTAATAGAATTCATTGATACATGCTTTAAAGCCACTATGTTCAAAGATAAATGTAGGAATTACTCAGTGTTGTGGGATGTTATTGATTTAGTGGATATATTGTCATTAGAGAATGATATGACATTGGCAAATACATTATTTATGAAAGAATTGTTGGCTTATAAATGTCAAAGATTATATTTTAATACTATGTAATACCTTATATAGACCTCTTGAGGGACTTATTCTTTACTAATAGAATATCACAGGACTCATTCCTACATCGCTCTAACAATAACACTATGGTATCTTGCATCTCAAAGCCAAATTTTTAAATATATTTGTCATTGAGCATCTACAACATCTACTTTGACAAGCACACCTTGGTGTAATTCAACATAGAGAACTTGATGGAGAAGGTGCTATCATCATGGTTCCTTCCAAACCAAACTATCTCATAGAAAGGGAAGAAGTTGAAGGGCACCATCCTAATTGATAAGTTCAAGATGGGGATTCACATTAGCATGGTATTCCTCAATAGATTATATGATATGCCTAGCATCCATTTTTTCAATTTGGATTGGATACCATTGTTATATATGATACTCATGCATGATGTCCCTTATTCCCTTGGCAAGATCATAAACCTATGATCGATGGAGAAAATTATCCATAAGGATAAGTGTCCTACACCCACTAGATATTTCTTCATGATGTCATGTCTATTAGATGTGGTCATGGAAACATGTTATAGAGACCTTGGTGCATTGTGGTATATAACCATGGACTATGACAAGAATAGGATTTAATGTTACTATTAGTTCATTCACATTTATTACTATATTAGGCACATAGTGAGAATATTTTAGGATGTTTATCCTTATATTTGGAAATCTATTCATGGTTTGCCTATGCCTTGGATTTGGCATAATATAGTGAAAAACCTAGAGAAGATATGAATTACTTCCTCTACTTAGATTTTACTATAATCATGGTATGGGGGGATAGGTTGGCCCCTATATCTACCAAGGTTTATTCCAAATAATTTAGCTAAACAAGATATTGCCTTTCGATGAAGAAGAGTATTAAAGAATATTTAACAAGGTAGAAGAAATCCTTATATTTTGGTCATATAATAACCATTGGTAGGATGGAATACACAATGAGAAAACATATTAGATATGTATGTGTCAAAATCATCTCAAATATACAAGTGGAAAACTTAGGAGCTATCCTTTCCCTACACTTCCACACAAAGACTAGGATCCACATGAGTAGATCTAGAAACACATCTATGGATTCAACATTCCATTTAGTCATTAGCCTTATGACTATGATTTCATATTTTTGAATGCTATGTTAGATGAGGAGGTGTTGGAATGAGCAAAAATTACTAGATTATAGGAGGATAATTTTAGTATAATTCAACATTAGCCTTTGATTTCAACTAGAGAGTTAGACAGCAGGAAGGCAATCTTTAAGGGGTGGTAGCATTCAAATTTTTAGAGAGGTGAATCCTCAAAGAATAAAAGGGTCAGGATACCTCCTCCTCCCAAATAATCCCTCTAAAGTTGAAATTTAAATTAGTTAAGAAGGATCTTAGGCTACTCGATCCCAATGCAACTAGGGGACCATAGGTAGGAGACACCATTAGTCTTAACTCTAATGAGGAAGGTTGAATACAAGAGGTTCCTACTGCAAGTTCTACCCAAGTTCTAATTGTTACATTTATTTGTGTAGTAACTCATAGAGTATCATCACCATTATATTTCCCCACTTAGGCAAGAACCCCCTTGGTCTACAAAATAAATACTAAGACTCATATGGGTAGTCCCATAACAGAGGCATCATAGGGCTTGTCCACTCAACCTCCATGTTCAAAACTAACTAGGGGAGACATGGTGATTATTAAGGACATTGAAGATGATTTTGATGAGGAATCCAAGCTATAAATAGGTAAGGCTATAAATCTCTAAGTATATGTAGTGGATCTCTCTCCTTAATGTACCCAATCTTTTGCTAGTTTTCCTTTGTATTTTATACACATTTTTATCTAGGATACCTCTATGGAAGTCCTCACCTCCATTCCTTCCACATCCAATACTATTGTTTCTCTTTCTATCTCCACTTTTATCCCATTTATCACACCAATACCTTCTATTCATAATGGCACCTCCATAGTTAGAAACCTTAAGAAAAAGGTGTCTAGGAAGGTGAAGATAGCTTTGGCCACCTCCTAACTCCACATACAATCCACCCTAATCACCCTTCCACTTATAAATACCAATTCCATAGAGGAGACTAATGTAATAAACACTAGTAGGGGGAGGAAGGCCAAGACTCAAATGGTCATAGTCCATCCACACCCTCAACTTGGAGGAGAAGATTGGTCTAAAATCATATGGCCTTCCCCCTAGATGTCCTTACCAAGACCTCCAGGAAGTAGTAGAAATCCCAAGAGGAAATAGAGGAAGAGTTTGTTATGAAAACCTCTAATATTTCCTAACTTGATATCCCTCCTTGGGTAATAGATTTAAGGAGTAAATTTTCTCAACTACCCAATTTTAAGATCATCGAACTCCCATCTATTTACATAATATTTGATCCTCCAATTGGTAGCATATAAAGGGTTAAGAAAAGAAAATTAGAATATGTAAAGGGGAAAAAATCACCTTGGAGGAGAGACAAGAGGTGTTCTCCCATACCAAAAGGTAGAACAAACAACCAAGGTAACCCTTGTATGAATACAATATAGTAGACCTAGTTCAAGTGCATAAAGATGTTGTAGTTTCCATCCATGAGGGCACAAAGATAACTCAAAAAGAGTTATAAGTAGATCTGTAAGTAATAGAGAAGGAATGGGAACATATTAAATACAATTCCAAAATAGTGTACATACTAGCTAGTATTGAAGCTGAAGTCTAGGAGTTAGCTTCAAGATGTTACAACACACTAAAAGCTATGGAGTTTATAAGGGCTGAGATGGCCCCTCATGTGAGCCAATCTAATATATTATAAAAATATATAAGAGATGATAGTGCCAAACTAAATAAATTAGAGTTTTAAATATGCAACTTTCTTTATAGTCATCCCAACTTAATGACTATGATAGAGGCATCTAATGCCTTAAACATAGTAGTCATTAGGTAGGAAGAAGGAAAACATTGGTTACTAACATTGGGGATTTAGTTACCAAATAATAGACACATGAGGCTTAGATCCTTCATATTTTTCATGAGTCAAAGTTATCAAAGGTGAAAGACTCCACTAGTAAGCTTATTCGTAGGCTTAATTTTGACAGGCTTATCTAAAAGGTCGCTGATGAATTCAAGCAGAGCTTGCAAGGTTTGTCAATTGAGGAAATTGAATTAGAGTTAAGCAAGGATTGAAAGAAGGTCACTAAATTTTAGATATTTATGAATAAATTTCTATAACCAAGGATGAGCATGCCAAGCTCCTTGGACAAACAAAAAGAATTCATTGACCTTCACTTCTAAATTGGAATATTATAAGAAATAAGCATTGAGCAGCCCAAAAATCTATGAAGATAATGAGGAAAAGAAAGAGAAAGATTTTGATATTGAAACTATAGATTTAGTGGCCACATAAACTTCCACTCCAACCAAAGTGCATGCAACACTTGAAATGAGCAAGCCTTAATAGACTGAGTCTTATACATGTATAATCTTATAATGGTTTATGTATTTAGATATTTGAGTGGATAATTGTAAGGAATCAACTTTAAATTTTATGTACATGCACATGTTACATGACTTTGAAAAGTTAATTTTTTTTATTTTTAACTCTTAGTTACCTCTTATATGATTTTTAGAACTACATGTTCTAATTGATACGTGTAACCAATTACATGGACTTAGAGGATGAGGTGACCCCTTCCTCAAGTCTATATATATAGTTATAACCCCACTAAGTTGGAAGGGTTAGATTTTTTTTTTAATATAGAGAGGTGATAAATTTTTGATCATCAGCAAAGTGTCTTAAGTATTTTCTTTCCAATTCTATGTAATTGATTGTTATTTTTATGGTTGTATGGTTCAATAAATATTTAGTGTGCTATAGCTGTGAGTAGATTCTTGACTTATTGATTGATATACTAATCTTAATATGTTCAATGGATATTAAAAGATAAGTAAATATATCAATAAAATTATTCAAATTAATTGAATCATATTTATAAATGTGTATTTATGTTTTCTTTGGTGTATTTTTTTGTGTACATGCAATAACTACCTCAGATAATTCACTTGCTTAAGTCATAATCTCCTGATCAAGGGTGTGCAACAATTGACCTAAAAGGAGAAACCTTTATTTGAGGCATTTGAACTTCATACATATGTTTTCCCTTAGACTTCCCAGCCATTTTTGACTTCATGTGTGTTATTTCTACTAACAACAGACATAGGTTTGAGAAAGCATAGGTCTGTTTAGAAACCAACCAAGGGAGCAATTCCCAAGAACCATAAAGTCTTCTTTTTTACCTACCTTACCTTCCTTTTTTAGTTTTTTTATTTATATCTACCCATTTTATATTATACACCATATACCCATCCAACTCACATAGAAACTCACTCTATTATAAGGTCACACCTCCATCCAAAAAACCTTGTTAGTAACCTACAGGTTCTATCCCTATTCCATCAACAGGTTGAGATATACTGCATACCTAAAACTCATGCCCTAGAGTTAATTTTACCTCCATAGAGATATTAAAATGTTAGAGGCTACCTTTGTCTGACTTTAATGTGCATAAAACCCAAATCATTAGTATTTACCTCTTATAAACCCATAAGTTGGGATTAAAATCCATTCCCAAGCTTATAAGGGGTTGTTTGATTTCCAAATTGGATATTTTAAACTCAAAATTGAATTTATTGATTATGATAATTCTAAAATAATAATCTTCATTACATTCTTACTCATAAACTATAAATAAGTGCTCATAGTGACTTTAAAAACGCAATATTTAATCCATAATAAATATTGAGATACATATAGTTATATATAATTAAAATACTAATAACTTGTTAAAACTAAGATACATCTAGGCTCAACCTTCAAGTCAAAGAGTGTCAAAAACTAAGTATAGTGTTGATAAGTTGAATTATCAATAAGTTTATATAAAATTGAAGTACTAATAACTTGCTACAACTAAGATACATCTAGGCTCAACCTTCAAGTCAAAAAGTATCTAAAACTAAGTACAAAGTTGATAAGTTGAATTATCAATAATTTTAATACTACATATTATTGTAATCATCATATTTTTATGATTTGCTACATCCCAAGAAAATATGTTTGTATTTATATAACTTAATAATTAGAATTCTACTATTTTATATATAGTATATATATAACATAACCAACAATTTAATGCCTTCTAGATCTATGGTACAATTTTTTTGAAGACATAATAATCACTTTGAATATGTTTGATAATCAAACGTAATCATAAAAATATATTTTAAAACCATGATGAATTTTTTTTCTCATACTATGGTCAATGAAAAAAACTAAACTCAAATTTTACACCCAATAAAGACAGGTCAAGTTCACCACAATTATAAATATGTAAACTATAATATTGTATTATGTGCAATATATATCAGTTTATAAATATTATAAAAGTTATAATATTATTAATTTAAGCATGTTAGGGTAACAAATCATTGATATATATTCAATTTAATTATAACCTTTATAATATATGCCAAAATCCATTCAGATAAATGGTTAAGGATAAATATTTCAAAATATAGCAGTCATATTAACCCTCTAACTTAACCACAAGAAAATTTGGAAAACCCTATATTATGGGTTTCATATAAATCCATTTTATATGAAAAAAAGGGTCATATACATTAGGGTTTCTCACCACCATATCAAATTATTTACAAGTTTTATAGGTAGGTTATCTTACAAGTTCTGAAAAATCTAATAGCCAAGTACCAACCATGTATTACAAACCCAACTTTCTTAAATAGAATAAATGTTACAAATAATCTTGTTTGAAATTAAAAATATAATTATAGCATGATTAACCCTTTTAATATATAAAAAAATTCATGAAAAAACTACATGTAGTATCTATACTATATTAATCATATCCCATTATTTTTCAATTACTTTCTTGGTAATGCTTTCCCAAATGTAGTTACTAGTAAATTATGCCTCTAACTCTATTTTGAACATTTAATTCTCCTTTGATTCAAAATAGTTATATGTTTTTATATTTTCTCCTGCAGGCTCCATTTATACATTCAATAATACCACAATATACTCCATGCACTTGAGTATTCATGCCATCTATATTTCATGTAGGACTCCATAATGCCTAAAAAATGGCTTGAAGAATAATTAACAATGGTAGTCACATAGATTGAGTCTAGGTTTTCTATCATTTCACCATGAAATTTCACTTGAATCGTCATTTAATTACAATTTATTAAAATAAAACCTAATCATTCACTTTACCTTTACTCAACTCCTTATTATGCATCGTTACAGATAGTAAGGGATCCAATCTAGATTGCCATAAAAAGTGGATTTATTTTAAAATATCTAATAAAATTGTAGTCCTCATATGTGCCACCAATGAGTTTTGTGTTAATAACCCTCCCTAAAAGAATTTAAGTGGTTAAAAAACCTCTTAGAACCTTCAGAATTTATAAACCTTATAAATGCATATTTGTTTTAAAACATGATTCTATGCTTTCAAGTTACTCAAGGAAAAGGTATATCTGTACCCATTAAAGATATGCCACTAACCATCAAACATGTTGAATAAATTAAAAATACGTATTCAAAAACATAAATTACCAAACTAATAGAACAATCAACAAATTAAGTAGATGTCAATGTTATTGTAGTCATCTAAAATGTCATTTAATGCAATGCATGTCACTTGAGACCACCCTATTCTTAGCTTATCCCTAGACCTATCTTAAGGCCTATTTTAATCCTTTTATAGCTTATATTCACTTCTAACCCATGATCATATATATCAAAATCAACATTAATCCATCACCTAGACATATCATATCTTTTCACACATGTGCCAACTACTTGGATATTAGCATGGCCCCTTTGGTGTATATCACAGTGCACTATTGGCAAAGGGGGAAACACTATTGTCCCTTAGCTCTTTCTACCCCAAACATATATATTCTCATTCCTCAAAGCATATGAGGGTTAGAATATACTCATTTAATGTCTCAAAAATCATAAAAACACTATATAAAGACCACTCTCATTCATTCATACCTTAGATGGCATTTCTCACAAATAAGATTAGAAATAGCTGTACAAATCAAGGTCATTGATCCATATTTACCTATATTTCTACATACATCCATCTATAATAGCCTACAGATTAATTTTACTTGGATTTATAGTTTCAAGTCATATACAAAGAATTTAAATTAGCATTCATACTTAGGAATATTAGAATCACTCTCACTTGATCCAATACTTAGATTGGGAGAACTACATTAGGTTTGATCCCCTTTCAAAGTATTGGTATGTAGGCAATACTCAACACATGGGGTGTTGAGGTCACGTCCAACATAACTTACAAATTCCACTCTTATTATGCTTGTGTTCATAAAAACCCTAAAAATCATGAAGGATTAGGTTTCTATGATAAAATTAGTTAAAAAAATCATAGATGATGATCTAGGTCTCGATCACATAGTCATAGGCTTCCCAGAATAGAGAAAATGTCTGCTCTAAGTTTCATTTTTTTACCTACACATGGTCTATAACGTAGCATAGGAATTCACTATCAGAGTGTTTTACTATCAAAGAGGGACATGCTACTATCGAAGGAGGGTTATGACACCTATTTATAATTGATAACACTCTGCGTTGTCCCTGCATCAATTTTCAACCTACCACTTGTCTATTTTAGTCCTAATTTCTAGTTAAGTATCTCCTTTATAATTCATTGTTATCTATAAGATATGTAAACAAATTAATTATTATACAAATTAGTGGTTGTTGATACTATAGTATTTTATTCCCTAATTTACATACCTAACCCTTTATCTAATTAGGAATTTACATTAATTCTAAAAATAGTTAAATTATTTGGCTAACCCAATCTAATTTGAACATATTTATCAAATTTTTAGTGTACCATTAGGTTTTTTCCTTCTTATTTTTAGAATTTGATCATTTTTTAGTCTTTATCATGATCATTATGATGGTAACCATTTTCTAATTTTTGGTAAAAAGTCTTGTTGTTTATCTTGCATGATTATTACTTGCCATTTTTATAAAGATGCACATGTATGTCACTCCTTTCATGGATAATATTATAATTTTAATTATTTCATACATTGGTCTACCTCATCTTTGGACCCCCTTCTATGGAGAACATTTTTTTATGGCCAATTTTGACTTACCTCTAGATATTAATTGATAGTAGAAGGCTCAGATGACTCCTTTTGTTTATTCTCCACTTAGACCTATTGAATAACTTCACTCACATCTGAACTATACTACTCTCCCTTGGAAAATAGTAGATCCTATGGTCTAAGTTATTACTAGATGAAATTAGATGCCTCCTCAACCTATATAGGAATAATATAATCCCAAAATCTGTCTTCATCTCTAAAAAAAATATAATAGGACCTAGGGATCAACATAGAGAATATGAGATGGACTGACACTTTTGGGAGTGGAGGAGCAGAGGATTGAAGCATGTGGACTATATTTGAAACTAGTTTTTTCTTGCCTGATTGGGCCCCCTGAGTGTGATAAGTGGGACCACAGATCTAATGGAGGTCACTATAGATAGTAGTACCTCTGGGGATCTATCCAAGAATATATTAGGGGATAGTCCATATAATGGATGGAAGAAGGCACTCATAGGTGAAAATACGTGTCCATCAAAAGGCATGTCGAGCCTCTCTATTCTCTCAGAGGGCAAGGCATTGAGTATCCCAGATGATCTGGTGGAGGAAATGGTGGCATCCATGGACCTTATGCTAGTTGGTAAGTTTTTTTCTTTCCATCCTAATATTGAAATGCTTAGAAGATGGATTCTATCTAGGTGGAAAATCAAAGGTAGTGTTTCAATCACAACCATGGCTAGAGGTCTATTCCTTTTTAGATTTACGAATAGGAAGGACATGATCGCTACCCTTGCTAGAGGTCCCTAGCTATTTAGACCACATTCTCTAGCCTTATGCTCGTGGAAAATAGGATTTGATCCTAACTTAGACCTCAATAAGATAGCACCTACTTGGGTAAGATTACCAGGATTCCCTTTGGAATTCTAGGATGAAAAAATCTTCATAGCCATTAGCAATTCTATTAGTTAATATGTCACCTCAGATCATATAACTAAAACTAAGTCCAGATGTGTGTTTGCTAGACTCTGTGTAAATGTTGAAATAAATAAGACTCTCCCTACGTCCATTGAGCTTAACTCTAAATATGGAACCTAGACTCAGCCAGTTACTTATGAGAATGCTACCACTTTCTATCAAATATGTAAGAGGAAGGGACATCTAATGATACAATACAAAGTGAAGCAAAGGGGGATGAAAGAGGATTCCTAGAATGTAGAGGAGGAGCAAGCAAAAAATAAGCAAGAAATAGAGAATAATGTGGAAATTCCTGACAATATAGGAAAAGGAGAGGACGGGAAGGGAAAGGAGGCTACCCCTAGTAGTGAAGGTGAAGTTGTCCCAAAGAAAAACATAGGATTAGATGATAGTCAGAAGGCTACAAAAGAAGGAGAGGAGGAGAAGAGAAAGGAGGATATCATCAGTAGTGAGGGAAAATAGGTCCTAAAGGAGAATATAATATTTGATGACAGTCACAAGGCCACATTTAACACAGTCTACACTTTAGAAAAATAGACTAATATGTTTAAGGAAGGGGCAAGAGGGGACCTTTTACTAAAGGAAGTCAATGAAGATGACACAGTTTCAAGGATTGGATAGGAAGAAGTAACACCTGAAAGTCACACTCAATGAGTACTAGATCCACAGTCAAATACAGACTTTTTCCATGATCTAGAAGATGGAGGCTAGGTAGGAAACTACTTGGCAATAGGGGTAGTAGGACAAGATGGAAGACAATGAATAGGAAGAATGGGTTACCCCAAAGAAAAAGATCTAGAAAGGTAAAAAATATGCAGATGTTGGTACTGAGCCCAAACAAGGGAGGCCAACCCTAAGGGAAACAAGACAAAGAGAGATTGCTAGGGAGATTGCCAGTGGAAAATACAAAACACTGGAGTCCCAACCCTCCAAACTCTCTAAATGAGAATATTATCATGGAATTTGAGGGGCTTTAACAGTCCCTCAAATCAGTTTGAGGTTAAAAACTACACTTTAGATAATAAACTAGATATTCTATTACTCCAAGAAGTCAAGATGAAAGATGAGAATTTTGCAAAAATTGCTGACTATATATGGCCTAAGGCATCTTTTTGTATTAGTCCTACTGAAGGGGCTTTAGGAGGGATTGTCACTATGTATAATAGTGCTAAAATTGAAGGATCTCTTATGGCCCATCATAAGCACTTTTTGATTACCAATTTTTCCATGAATTCCTTGAACTAGACGTTGGTAAATGTTTATGCACCGAATAACAGAGCTTTGAGACATAAATTACGGATAGATTTGAGTAGCTACAAGAATAATCCTCAAAATTCTAAATGGATGCTAGCCAAATATTTTAACACACCTTTATACCCTTCTAAAAAATAGGGTGGAATTATTGATTACTCAGACAACATGTTTGACTTTGTTGAATTCATCAATGATTGGGGATTATTGGACATAGAGCTACAAAACCAAAATTTTACTTAGACCAATAGAAGAAGAGGAGATCAAATGATTTAGGTTAAATTAGATAGATTTTTGATATCAAGCAACTGGAATGATTATCATAATATGTAGGCACAGGCTCTACCTAGAACCATGTCTGACCACTGCCCGATTATCCTCAATTGGAGAGATCAGGGACATCACGGACCTCCTCCATTCCATTTTGAAGCTATGTGGATTAAACACAAAGGTTTTAGACAAATGGTGGCTCAATGGTGGAATATTCCCATTCAAGGTACTCCCATGTTTAAAATAGTCAAGAAACTCCAGCACATTAAACAAGAAGTTTATGGCTAGAATAGATATAGTTTTGGGTAGGTTTTCTAGCAGAAGAAAAATATAATGGGAAAACTCAAGGCTATTCAACAAGTGATTGATCAAGGGGATGACTCTGAGGGTACCTTAGAAGAAGATAATATTCTATCTTCAAAATGGAAGAATCTGATGGAAAGGGAAGAGGTTTTTTGGAAACAAAAATCTCGTGTTCAATGGCTCAAAGAGGGTGATAGGAACACTACTTCTTTTCATCTCTCAACTATGAAACATATAAAATCCAACTCAATAACTAAGCTTGTCCTAGATAATGGAGACATTATCATTGAGGATAATGAAATAGGGGAGCAAGCCAGGGTGTTCTTTCAGAATCTGCTTACAGAAGAAAATAATAATGATAGAATTGATAGATCTATGAGTCAATTCATTGATAAATCCCCTATTTGATAACAAAAGAAGACAATCTAGAAATGTTAAAGCCTGTATCTGATGAAGAAGTACATGTTGTTTTATTCTCTATGGGTGCTTTTAAAGCCCTGGGTCCTAATGGTTTTCCTCCTATATTCTTTTAAGAATATTAGGAGATTGTTGGAGTGGACCTCACGGCTATAGTTCATGATTTTTTTAGATCTGGAAAACTTTTGATACAAGTCAATAATACCTTCATTATACTTGTTCCTAAAAAATCTCAACCTTTACACCTTGCTAATTTTAGACCCATTAGCTTATGCAACACTGTGTATAAGATATGTACTAAACTGTTGGTTTTGAGAATTCAACCCTTGCTTGACAAATTTATTTCTCCTGCTCAAAAAGGTTTCATCCCAGGCAAATAGATTATTTATGTTTTGATCACCACACATGAGACTATCCATTCCATGGATAAGAGTAGAATCCTTGGGATGGCCCTCAAGATTGATATATCCAAAGCTTATGATAGATTCTCATGGACTTTTCTATTCTAAGTGATTAGAAAATTTGGGTTTAACGATAAATTATCTTGCTTATTATGGAATGCGGTCTCTTTTGCTAAATTCTTAGTGCTGGTTAATGGTGTTCCTAGAGGGTTTTTCTCCTTGAGAGGAATTCATCATGGAGACCCTCTCTCTCCATACCTATTCATCATTATGGCTGAGGCACTAGGAAGATACATACAAGCTGATATAGTTTCAAAAAAGCTAGTAGGCATCAAACCTGCCTCTTCCCTTCATCCTATGGTTATACAACAGTTTATGGATGATACCATCTTATTTGGTATCTCATCAGTGACCAAAGCTATAAGATGGAAGAATATACTTAATGATTATACCAGAGACTCGGGACAAAGAATAAAGATCTAGAAAAGTAATGTGTACTTCTTCAACACTCCCAATGAACTTAGACATATAATCATCGATATCTTAGATTGTGCTGAGGTTGGCCTACCAACTACCTACTTAGGTCTCCCACTCTCGGTCAAAGAGGTATCTTCAGGTTCTTGGAATGGTATTGTGGAATGTACACAGAGGAAACTTCTTGGGTGGAAGGGGAAACTACTTAGTAGTGTGGGTAAGCTACAACTTCTTAGACATCCTTGCAAGGTAATCCTACTTACCTCATGTCTCTTTTTAAAATTCCTATGTATTTTGTTGAAAATCTAGAATAGATTCAAAGGAAATTTTTATGGATGGGAGAGGAAGACAATCAGAGAATGTCTTTAGTCAGATGGGAAAAAGTGTGTCTCCCAAAATCTCATGGTGGACTTAATATAAGATCCATCACGAAAAATGAATAAAGCCCTCCTCTCAAAAGTTAGTTGGAATCTAATTCACAACAACAGTGAGTGGGGGGAAATAATGTATGCTAAATACATGCATATAATTGATGATTCCAACTTTATTCAATAGGTGGGATTACCCTAAGGGTCTGTGATATGGAATAACATACTAAAAAGTAGAAGTCTTCTCAAATAGGGAATCAGGTAGAAGCTTGGAAATGGCCAACAGATTAAATTCTAGGAGGATAATTGGTTAAGGGATAAGCCTCTCATCTCCTAAGGAAATTATGGAGAAATTATAGGCCTGACCACTTAGTTCTTTGGCGATAGGGTTAGTGATTATATGGAAAATAACAGTGGGATAAGGAGCTGGAAAAACCTTTTGGATTGTTGTGTGCACAGGCTTGAGCTTATCCCAAGAATTTGGGAGATCTAGAAATGTGTTCAAGAGATCAAAATCTTGCTCTTCCCTTGAGAGGATGAAAAATACTGGTGGCCAGATAAGAATGGATCATTCTCTGTCAAATCTACCTATCATCTGCTTACACTTGAAGCTCAAAATAAGGAGGTATGGAAAAAGGTTTGGAATCATAAACTCATTCCAAAGATTAACTTGTTTTGGTGGGCTATTTCCCATAACAAAATCCTTACTCAAGGAAAACCTTCAAAAGAGGGGGTTTACTTTGGTCAACAAATGTTTTTTGTGTGGTTCTAGAGAGGAATCAGTTTCACACCTATTCATACACTGTGAGTTTACCTGGATTTATGGGGAAAAATACTTAACAACTTTGGCATTGAATGGGTTTGTAATTTTGACCTTAAAGAAGTAATTCTCAGCTAGAACTCAACCTTCACACATCCCTGGATTAAGGAACTATGGAAGCAAGCTCTATCATGCTTGAGCTGGACTTTATGGAAAGAGCAAAATCACAGAATTTTTAGGGACACTGCTAGAAATGCTGCTCGAGTGTTTAACTCCTTTGCTAGGACCATCTTGGAAAGTGTTACAACAGCTCATATTAGTGTTGCGGAGAAACCCCTATCTTAATTTTAAAGTCAAATTGCTTCCAAATGGAAGGTTTTAAACCTTATCCCTGGGCATGATAATTCCAAAATTCTTCAGAGACTTCATACTAAATGGAGACCACCTAAACCCAATTGGATGAAACTCAATTTTGATGGGGCATCCAAGTTGAGTGGTAAAGCAAGTGGAGGAGAAATAATAAGAAATGAAAAAGGAGGGATAATTTTTTTCTATCCTGGTGGCATGGGTTTTCAGAGAAAAACTATGCTGAAGCTATGGCCTTACTTTGGGGATTAAATTTAGTTATATCCCTAAGAATTAGAAATTTGAATATTCAGGGAGATTCTAAGTTGATCATAGTTGCCATTAATAAAGCATATAACATTGGTATCCATCTAAAAGACATCATTACAGACATCTAGTTTCTTTTACAAAAAGTTTTATGAAGTTGAGATTACCCACGCCTACAGAGAAGGTAACAGGGTCGTTGATGCTTGTGCCAACCTTGGTCAGTAATTCTCAGGATGGAGGGTATGGTGACAAGGGGATCATATACCCCCAAACATTAGAGATATCATTCAAAAGGAGATGATGGAGCATGAATGATGCACATTGATGATGAAAATAGCTTTCGAAGGTGGTTCATGTGGAGAAGGCCATTGCAGATCATGGAAGTGGTGGGTAATCCAAGGAATGTTGAAAATGCAGATAATGAGAATCTTGAGGATCTTGTTAATTCTATAGTTATGTAGTTTCATCCTTTATAACTCTAGTCTTTCCAATGTTTTGTTTTGCTTATGACTTTGTTTCTCGGTTGTGCCGTTGGTTCAGTGCTAGCATCTTTTGTTTGCTAGCCTTCCTATCTTTTTTGACTGTATAGGGTTCGGACCCTAGTTTGCCACCTTAATTAATAAAAAACATAGAGAATATGATATTATTGAGAAATTGAGAAATAAATGAACAAACATTTATATATTGTAATTAATTCAATAGGCAACCATCTTCAGATACATTCTTCTTCAAACACCAAATCATACATGTTTACCTCATGATATATATCCAAAATATTTTGCATCTTCATGAGAAATATAAAGGAAATTGAGTATGTTATATATTTTGTAAATAATTATTTTTCATCACATATAGTTATCAATTAGAATCCACCACTTTTCATTCAAGGATAAATTGAAACCACTACTTTAAATGAATTCTAATTGACAGTGGTTCATGCCTTAACATATAAAACCTCGTATTATTATAGCCTCTGAGGGTTAATATAGCATCAATTTATAAGGAATATAAGGAAATTAAAGTTTTTTTAATGTCATTCCCTGATATACATTAGGTTTTATTACTTTGGATATCACAGTTAGGACAAAAACCCTATCAAGATAGTTTTATGTGATACCTAACCATTTGTATTACAATTTATTTCTTATGAGACCTTAGATCCATGACATAGATGAAGTAAGCTCTACCTTGTATATATGCATCAAGTTCTTAAATTATGTATATCTATACTCTTTTCCAACTAATAATCAACCATTTAGATATTGCATAGTCACTGAGCCTACTACCCTAAGTATTTCTTCATATGGGACATTGATGCAGAGCATCACTAAGGAACAAAACATGTAAATGTGTTTTATAGGTTAATTATGACAAATTTCAGTATTTTTATGGTGTTATAGGTATTATAGGGTCCATTGGGATGATTTTTAGCTATTATGAGCCTTTATTTATTATGTTTGTAAGCTTTTTGGATTTTCCTACCAAAATGACTAATTTGAAATTTTGAATTCCTAAACTAGCCTTGTGGAGTGTTTTTGAGTCTTGTGAGGAATATAAAGGTTGGTGAATTTTTTAAATAGACACTATAATGTGTTTATAGGGTGCTTAAAATATATATAATTTCAATAAACAATATGAGCTAAGAAATGAAAATGTGTAACTACCACCCACATTGGGTTGGGTATAAAAGAGAATATCTCTCATGTTTAAATATTATAAAGAACATGAAATAATTGTAGTTTCTTAGAGTGTGTGATATAAGTTATTAATAGTAAGAGATAATATAAGGAAATATAAGTAGATTAATAAATAACAATAAATATCAAGGAGATAAAATAACTTTTCCTTCCCTTATAAACTTTGTGTTTTGATTATTGCATGAACAAGGAATTCAATGAATAAAATAAGATTTTTGAGATATTTTTATGTGATTAAAATCCTATGAAAAATATAAAACTACCAAATTATTTACATAGGGTAGGTTAGTTTTAAACATTTTATTGATAAAGGAGTTCATCTACAACACAGTTTGATAAGGATAAATTTTGTATCACACAGTCACAAATTGTCAAGTAAGTTTGCGTTATTGATAGTTGGTGAAGTAAATTTATATTGATTGAATCATAAAATATACATATAATCTATATTTTATAATTAAAATTGATTTATAATCCTATAAAACCCTCATAGAGGTAATACATAATGAAAATATTCACACACAGTCTTAAGAGGGACCCTATTTTGGACACATACAAGAAACAAAAACCATAATTATGTATATATGCTTGTAGGAGATTTTTTGGGGTTTATTAAGGAATAAAAAATATTTTATAAGTTTTATTAAGTTTTTTAAAACCACAATTATCCCTTATATCCTTTTAAAAGTGAATAAATCTCAGTTGAACCAATTTTTAAAGCTCTTAGGCTTACACAGGCATGTCAAAACAAGAGCCAGGGTTTGGAGATTATAAATTATATAATTTTCATTCCCACCATATAAAAATAAAAAAAATTATAATATGAACTTATTTAACCTGATATTTAATATTTTTGTGTTTTTGGATTGGGTATAATATAAAGTAGTATGGAAACCAAGACTGTGTAGTGTTTTAGGCCTAAAGGAGACCTAATTGGTAGAAGGGTGTGTGGAGTTGGTAGGGTTGAATTGATAATTATGTATTGAAATTTTGTATAGATATCAAAGAGGATAAATTTATCCTAAACTATTATTATTTTTCCAATAACCTTCATGAATTATTCAAAACATCTAGATTTATATCAAAATAAGGCTACTAGAAAAAAGACCTAAAGAAGAAAAGGGCATGTTGTTCAAGATTTATTATTTGAAAATTATATTATTAGATTGGATTTGAACAGGGGTTAAAATATTTATATTTGTGACCATTATAATCCCAATGGTGAAGATCAAAATCCATTAATTCATGGATGAGACTTTAGTGCCTATAAAGCTATATGAAGTGAGCTAGTTTGGAATCAAGAATAATATAATGAAAATTATGGATGAGAGGATGGTGTTTGTTGAGGTGATATTGTATATAAGAGTTGGTTATAATTATTTAATAACAAGAAGAGGACTATACACATTAAATAATGTTAGAGCTCTGAGTGGTTGCAAACATTAACAAGAGTTTCAAGGGGAGAGAATGAAGGTACATGCATGAAAAGTAATATTAGAGTTAGAGAAGACATTAAATACAATAATTATAGCCAAGGAAATGGTTATGAATTTTTTATGCATAGGAATATACATTATACATATCACATTCTCATATAATCCCCTCACATGATTCCTTATAAAAATGCATACATTTGAAGTTGGGGTATTTAGTACTGCTACTCCTGCACCCATTCTAGATCCTCCTATAGTAGATTTTACTTCACCCATGATGTAGAACCACCCTCCTAAAACATAGTTCCCCCCACCCATGATGGATGATGATATATTCATAACATAGTTACCATTAATTATTAACTCAAAGGAAATATACATAAAAAAATCCAAATATATATTCCTAGACCACTATAGAGGATAATACACCACCCATGAAAATTTATTATTATTTATAAAAATTGATATTCACATTAGTAGGTCCTAGAGATTATAGAGATGATTCCAAGGCATTCATACATTTCACTACATAGGAATCACCATTGGTTCACAACACCCTAGATATAGGCCTAGACACTCACAATTAGAGGTAAACTATATTTTATACACTTAGTACATATGGTTACACTTATGTATATTGACCCAATTATCCATATTCAAGAAGTCAGTACACTATATATACCACAACTAATTTTACAAATATTATTTGGTATAGGATTGATAATATTACCCATCATTCACCACATATCTGTTAATAGTTTGTCATAGTAAGATGACATACCCTTTTATGTCTTTCATAGGATTACCATACATGATACAAATATATGCTCAATAATACAACAAAAATTGAATAAACTAAAACTAAGGGCACTATACAAATTACAAAACCTATACCTCCACTAATATAGGTACCATGATAGACTTTTCACTGGCCTCAAAATTTGAAGAATGATCCATTGATTATCAATGCTTTTATCAAAGACCAATATATTCCTAATGTTGTTATATATTAAGATTATGATCCCAAAAATTTCACTTTGGAATTCTTATAGCACATAGGGCACTAGGAGATGGGGTTATAACAAGCTATACATTGTTAGGACTCTTTAGGATATATCACACTACCAGTTGCATGTGGCTTGAAGGTGGTCATCACACTTATTTTTTTCATGATCATAGGCACTCACATACATGTTACACTTGGAATTACATGGTCAAAGGAAATCAATTACACAATCAATCATACAAATAGATGTTTGAATTTTAATTATTAGGGACACATAGTTCACATTTTACATGATGGCCCAAATGAAAATCATAGATTTCACATAGACATACAATGGTCTAACCTAAGAATGCATAGGAGTCTTCTTATGTAATAGAGTATCATCTATTCACATGCACAAATTCTAGAATAATTCCAATGATAAGGTTATACTTATGCATATAGAATGATATGATGATTTATTTGAGTTTGGATAGTTGGATGATCTCCCACCAAATCCACCATTTGACTATCCACTTCCTATGGATGTGCTCTTAGATCTTTAGAGTCACTAGATTTTATTTACACATAATATTATTTACTTATAGTATTAATTGTATATAGTTCCTTTATCTTGCTCATTGTACATAGTTTCATTTTCATTTTTATAGTACATAACTTATACTCAAAAAACAAAAATAATATAATATGTTAAAAAATACAAAAATACTCAAATATTTGCTTAGAAAATATAAATTTTAGATTATATGCATTTACATGTTTATATTACTTCTATTTTCTAGGTACTACATATGCTATCTATGATAGTATAGTTAGTTTTATCATGCATACATGCTTCATTTAATCCCATCAAGTGTTCACTTAGATCCTCCACACAGATCTAGATTTTGTACCTAGCTACTCATTAGGGGAATCATACACACAAATTCTAATTTTCTAGGTTATATCTTTCTATTATACATATCATAGATTTAAAATTTACTATATATTGATATTTATCATTGTATATTACACTAATGTTTTACTGACTACTAATACTAATATATGACGAGTGTCATTTAACTCTTCATTTAATCAATGTTCAATTGATGTCTTATCAACCAGGGTTGGTGTCGAAAGCTATCTACAGTAAGGTATAGGATGGTAGATCTATAATTTTTCTTATGGGGGTGTTTGATGGTCCTATTCTAACTTTGACTAAAGGAAAAAAATTGTCCTAAACTACTTGATTCACTCTTTTGTTGAAAAGGAAAAGATGTAACTATTTAATCAAATAAATCCACTCTTTTGCTTGAAAGTAAAATCACACTCCTATTTATACTTTCATGGAAATGGAGATGTTTAAATAGAAAATTAAATTTGCTTCACATGTTTTCTTTAAAAGAAAACACACTTTGCTTAGAAAGGAAATGACTTTGGAATAAGGAAATGTATTTTGAACTATGAATTTGTTTTGATATTTTACAAAAAAATACAAACATTAGTAAGATTATAATTAGTTATAACAAAGATTTAATATAACATAACATAAATACTATACACAATTCCTAGTTCCAAGGAGAGTGGGCCCTTGCTCCTCTTCGACTCAGGAACAAAGATTAATCAATGCTAAAAACTGAAGTGATAATTCATAAAACTAAAATGATTACAATTTGTCTAAAAAATTGTAATATGCTTGTACATATCTTTTATCTATTCCTTATTATCTATTTAATAATAAAATTCTTATATTTTATACTAATATAATTAACTCAAAATAAGATGCAAAGAGATATGATTCCTTGATTGATCCACTCATCCAAAAATAGGATATTGAAATTTCCAAGAGATATAATTATTATGGTGAAATAGATATACTATCCTATAATAGTCCTAGGATCCAAATATATACAACTTTATCAAAATCAAATCCTACAAAATATTATGTGGGTATTTTCCTCATTTGACTCCAGCTGGGATGATTCTCTCTCATCTTATCTAGATGTTATCTTATTTGTAGCTTTGTCTTTATATGATCCATAAAATTGACCCTATAGAGTTGGTAGGAATGATCTAGTGGATTCCATAGAAATAATCCTATAGAGTCTATGGAGACAAACTTGTGGAGTTCATAGAAACAAGCCTATAGATTCATAGAAACAAACCTATAGATTCATAGAAACAAGCCTATGGAGTCCATAGAAACAAGCCTATAGAGTCCATAGAAATGAGCCTATAGAGTCTATAGAAATAAGCCTGCAGAGTTCGTAGTTCTATTGGATGGAGATCAAAATTAAAATTTCACTATACGTCACCTATATCTTCTTCCTGATCATTCTTCACAAAAAAAATCACTAAAGTATGATATGTATTAGACATTAATGACAAAGTAAAGGTTTAGTCTTTGGTTTAATATAAACAAGACAAATATCTACTTTCCATGTAATAGCTATCTAACAATCTATGATTTACATAAGATAATATCCTTAGAGAAATGAATTGAGGGAAATAACATGTCAATAATGAGCCATATTCTAATCTCATCATCTGCCCTAGGCTTTACCTTTTACGAGTCCCATTGCAAACATTCATTGACATTCATGACTTTGGTATCTAGTTTCCACACTCTGATTCAAATCATAGTCATCAAATTCATCTATTATATGCTTGTCTAAATTGATTGTAAAACCCTAATTTTCTTGAATCATTTATTTCCATATATTGAATTGCTCCTCTAATTTTGGATCCCAACTTTACCATCCTGGAATAGGTATGATTAACAAAGGGGGTCTATATCTCATGCTAATCCATTTCATTTCTCCTCTGGAGTTTATTACCTCTATTAAAATTTCCAAAATTGAGGAAGTTATCCTCATAATCCATCTTAAGTTATTTGGATGCATGACCTCTCATCTTTTAAGTGGCACTGAAAGTTGGTTCCACCTTTACACACTTGCAGTCACCACTAAATCAAAACTCTATCTTGAAAACAAGTCAAAAGAAATAACACAATCATATAAAGCTTGTAAATAATTCATTTTAACTCCATCACTTGAACACACATAGTTAAAATTCTATTTTATCAATTTGGGGATAGGAAAGGCTAGTCTGATACAAATCCTATTGTCTTAACATGATTTGTATACTTCTCAAATCTGGTTTTCCATGCTAGTTGATATTTGAATGTAGAATGCAATGCCCTCAGTTGAACTTCTCCTAAATGAAGGTTTATATATAAATTATTATGCTCATGGTCTCCTATGATCAAATCATTCATATAAAACTCACAAAGCAAATCCTACTAATTAGGTTTAGCACTATAGAAAATTTCTAGAAATGTTGTTGGTTGTGAAATATTGTAAGGAAGATGACAAGAGAACTTCAGAAGCTACCACCTATAAAATTGTTCAAATAAAAAAAAACTATATGTAGGAAAAGGATTCTTACATGCCAAAAGAGATTCCCCTAATTTTCATGCATCATGTAAATTTTCTTGTAAATCTTGGACCTTAGCTTCTAATTCTTTCTTTTCATTTTCCAATATTTTGTTTGAAGAAGTTGTAACTTTGTTTTTCTATTTATGGAATATTCTTATTCAATTTGATTTAGCATTTTCAAGTTAGGAATACCTAGATAACTTGTTTGACAACTTCGATCAACAAATACCATAGGAACAGAAGGTGCAACATTAGAAGGTGCTTTTGAAGAGTTTACCAAACTCTGTAATCTCATATTTTCCTTCTTCATATTTTATACATATATCTAGAGGTCTATTTATTTACTTTCATTTAACTTTATTTCCTCTAATCTATGAAATTTTGTTGCATGATTGGTAGATGCTTTGTCAAATTTTTACACCAACAATGAGTTGAGATTATCCTTATTCTATAATTAATTGATCAAGTCAGCAATGTCAGCTATTTGTTGTTGCTCTAGAGCTTTGATCTTGAGAAATATTCAAGGTTAACTACATAACAAGATCATTTAGATTAGAGGACTCACCTTTCTCATTTGTGTATACAATTTTTCCTTTATTCATTGCAGTTTCAACTAAAACATGTGGTTGTCTTGCCATACTTTCTTCCTCTACCATGATTGGATCTTCTCTTAGAATTGCCTCCTCCATTATGATTAGAGAGTTCCTTTGGAAAGGATTTTCTTCAACATCTATAGTTTTAGGGATACTTTGATGTATATGGGAATGAGTTACCATTTTAAGACTATCCAAAATATATGCAACCTCTTGTTTATCTTCATCTATCATAATTAACCTTCTCTTTCTTTTGGTCACTCTCTAAGTTACACTAGGTTGTCTTTCTATTTCAACCATCAAACCCTTGGTCTTCTTAAGTTATATAGCAACCTTTCATTTCAATTTTCTTCTTTCCAATAAGGTGATTGGTTTCACTATAGATTCATGAGGTTCTTGTGGGGAACTTGAAACTATAAGGATTTGAGACCTTGTGATTCTTCTTGAAGAAGAAGAAGGGATTTTTGTTGAGACTACAGTCTGTGATTTCTTCTTTGGAGTTGTTTTAGCAATTGATGTAGCCAATGGAGATGAATGTTCCTATGGTAAATTTGAGGTTTCTTGTGTAGGTAGATTTGGAATTTGTTGTGTTACACTATTCTTAAATTCTTCCCAAACCTCTTATCCCTGCTGAAGGAAGTGATGTTGGATAATTAGGTGAATAAGGCCATGGTGCCTAAGAGCAGCATTAGGAGTTATAGTCATAATTTTAAGGGAACCATATAAGAAGGATGGGAGGTTAATGTTATACTGAGGGTTTTGTCTCCCATGCTTAAGGTGTATTAACATTTTCATGGTGTCTCCTCCTAAAAGACTGTGTTGCCCCTCATAAATGATATACTTGAGTACCCACTTGTCTATAGATTTCCAAGGTTCAAGAAGTGAATTTATACTAATCCCTTTTTATTTTACCTTATAATCTATTAGATATCAAGTCCCAGTCTGATAATTACCATTAAATTGAATAATTAAATCACTAAATGGATTTCTACCTATAGCTCTCATTCCCTCTTCTGGAACTTATATGATTTGACTTATAATTTGATTTGAAATAGGAATAAAAATACCTTTAACAACAAAAAACTTAGGGGTGAGATTAGTGATGAATTCTCTTACCATTGTTTCATGGAAACCCTTGAACTTTTCAATGAAAGGTAACCAACCATTTACTCTAAAAACTTCCCATAAAAGCTTTGTCTTTATGGAACTTTGTTGCATTCTTCAGTTTTGATCTCATTTTCTATCCTATTTCTATGTGGATTTATAGACAACTTTATTCCTTTAACTTAGATTAGGGTTTAGACCAACCTCTATCAAAATCTATAGGCAATAATCACTAAGGATCTATAGACCAGCTTTTATTGAAATCGATAAGAATCAAATGGTTTGTATGAAACTCCACAGCTACATAAGTCCATAGTTTGATATAATTACTTAATATAGTCTAGCATCGCATGTTTCTATGGAGTGTGCCAGTTATTTTGTCAAATTATTAGAAATTGAATGAAATGATGATGTGGCACTTTGATGGTGATAGTGATTTATCACTTTATTTAAAAAGCCTTTTATGATATCCCATCATTATCATTATTAATGATTCAATTTACTATACCAAAGCTGCACACTTATCCATACACCTTTGGTGGGTTATTTGCATGCTTTTCATTATGGTATGTGTCATGTCATTCCATTTTAGAAGGCTCAAGTTTGGGTCATCTCCATAGAATAATTCTTAATTAAATCAAATATAATTAGTTAACTAAACATATATAAATAGAATATATGTCTCACTTACTTTTGACCTTAGATTTATCCTTTGATGACAATAAACCAATTCATAAGGTGAAAATCTAGTTGTTATTTGTTATTGACTAGAAAATCTCATTTGTAGTTTTCCTTTAAACTATTGAAATTTGGAATCAAACAACAGTGCCCAATCTCCTTTCTGAAACTTTTGTTGCTTGATTTATGAATCATGCCAAACTTTTCTTTGATGTTGTACCAATTTAGTTCTTTGTAGTGCTTCCATCCTCATCTCATCAAGTTTATTAAGTTGTAAGAGTCTTTCTTTCTATATTTCTTCTAATTCAATCCCTACTTCTACAGTTGTTTTCAAAGTTTGTAATTCAAATTCAACAGAGAATAAGGGATTCTTACCATAAACAAATTCATAAGGTGAAAATCTAGTTGTTATTTCCCAATTAATATTATAGGCCCAAATAGCTTATCTTACCTTATCTACCCAATCCTTTCTACTAGAATTAAAAATCTTGGTTAAAATGGTTTCTAGTTCTCTGTTGGTGACTTCAACTTGCCCATTAGCTTGTGGATGGTATGAGATGTTTTTCTATGTTGAGTTTGATATACTTGTATGAAGTGATTTATCATGTTTGACATGAATTACAATCCTTGATATGAGACTATCTCCCTTGGAGCACCAAATCTTTTCATGATTTTGAAATATAAGAAATCAGCTACCATCTCTTCTCTTGCATGAGTTAATACTTCCACTTCTGCCCACTTGGTCACATAGTTTGTACATACTAGGAGATATTCTTTTCCTCTAAAGGGAGGATCCATAGGACCTATAAAATCAATTCCTTATTTCTAAAATAGTTTTAAAACTGATTGAAGATGAGGGTACAGAGGCATCTCTATTGAAAGAGTAGGCTATCCAATTTTTGACAAGCATCATAGTGTTTGATTTATCTTTTTACTTGTTGATGAAGGTGAGGCCAATAGTATCCTACTCCTGGGATTTTGTGTATGGTTCTTTGAGATAAGTAATGACCTCCTCTTGATTCATCATGACAAGCTCTGATAATATCATAAGCTTCAACATTTGTCACACACCTACGAAATATATGGTCATATCCATGTTTGAATAGCATTCCATTAATCCATTTAAAAGAAAAACTTTATTTGATTAAATGTTTATTTTATTTTTGTGAAAATTGTAGAGGAAACTTCCTTGTGGTGAGGTAATTGGCTATATCATCAAACCATAGAGATTTTTATGAAATAGTAAATAGTTGTTCATCTAGAAAGTCATCTTCCACTGGTTCTTCCCCACTTGCAGTGTTCATTCTTGACAAGAAATCAACAACCACATTAGACTTCCTTGGTTTATTTATAATAGTAACATAAAATTCTTATAAGAGAAACAACCATCTAATAATCCTACCTCCCATAATTGGTTGGTTGGTAAGATATCTAATGGCTGAATGGTCTATATAGACAAATACCTTGTAGGCTATTATGTAGTGTCTGAATTTGTTAATTACATAGACTATAGCTAGGAATTCCATCTCAGTAGTGGTGTAGTTTCTTTCAGTAGGTGTCATGTTTTTTCTAATATAATATTTAGCATACATGTTATCCTCTTCATCCTTTTGTCCAAGGACTGCTCCAATTGCTATATTGGAAGCATCTATGTATATATGGAATGGTTCAGTCAAATCTAGTCCTCTCAATACTAGAGTATTAATGAATTTAGCTTTGATGGTATTAAAGGCCTATTGGCAACTATCACTCCATTAGAATGTACTATCTTTTGTAAGCAAGGCAAACATAGGGGCGACTATTTGGCTAAAATTATCTATGAAGCATCTATAGTAACCAACATGTCCCAAAAAACTCATAATTTTAGTTTGTGTTTATGGGATGGGTAAGTTGGAGATTATTTCAATCTTGTTTGGATCTACTTGAATGCCTTTTGTAGAAATATGGTATCCCAGCATTATTCCTTCATCCATCATCAACAAACATTTTTCATGGCTCGAAGGTAATTGATGTTCTTCACATCTGATTAATACTCTTTCTAAGTCGGTAAGATCCTCTTCATAAGTTCCACCATGAATGGTGAAATCATCCATATATACTTCAACACAATCGTTTGTAAGGTCAGAGAATATTGCCAAAACTGCTCTTTAGAAGGTGGCTAGAGCATTATAGAGTCCAAGTGGGAGTACTTGATAAGTAAAAGTTCCCCAAGGGTAGGTAAATGTGGTTTTATATTGATCTTCAACTACCACTGTTATCTGGTTATACCCACTAAACCCATCTAGGAAAGAAAAATATTTTTTTCCTACCAAGTTGTCAAGAACTTGATCAATGAAAGGTAGAGGAAAATAATCTCTTAGTGTTGCTTTGTTTAGTTCTCTATAATCTACACATATTCTTAATTTTCCATTTTTCTTGGGCATAATTACTAGGGGTGAAACCCACTGGCTATCTGAGATGGGGTAAATAAACCCAATTTTCAACATTTTTTGGATCTCTATTTTGACTATTTCCTTTAATGTTTGTTTATTCTTCTTTATGGTTGTCTGACCTGTTTGATAGATTCCGCGTAAATGTGATGAGTGCATATGCTAGGGTGAATTCCCTTCATGTTAGTATAATCCCAAGAAAAAGCCTTGGTATGTATTTCCACTACTTCAAAGAGTTGATCTTCCTCTTCACTTGTTAACCAACTATTGATTTTCAAAATATTTCTAGGTAATACCATGATTGATTTTATGCCTAGGTAGTTGGATTCTATTTTCTTGAATTCACTAATCAATGAGTTTAGAGGATATGGATGAGGAAGTCTCTTATGAAACATGGTTATATTATCAATAAATTCTTTTCCAAGAGGAATCAGTCTTGCTAAATAATAAAGGAATGCATCTAAGAAATAAGTTTGTTGTTGTTTTGCTAATTTCCACACACTTTCCCAAATCAATCCATGATCATATGATGAGGAAACAATAGAAGAAGTATAAGTGGACATTTCATAATATTCTAACCCAAGGATACTAAATTTAGGTAGTCCATAGTTTTGGGACTGGCAGAGTTTATAGCTTTTAGACTAGCAAAGTCTGTAGCTTTTGGACTAGCAGAGTCCATAGCTTTCAGACTGGTAGAGTCCATAGATTCTAGCAATATGTCTCCACTTAATTCTTTCAAGTGTTTTTTAACTATAATCATAGCTAAGGAGGAAATATTGTTTGATGTGTTGTTTGATTCATCCACCCAAAGTTCTTGTATGTGATTTGTTGATAGTTTTGTAGGAGGATACAAAGATATGAATATGGATTTTAACTCATTAGAAATGGTCATGTCTCCTGACCTATAATAAATTGATGCTGCTACATTAGCCAACCATGGTCTACCTAGGATTATGGGATATCCTAGAATCTTTGTTTTAGGTTGCAAGACCATGAAATATACTAGATATTCCCAAGACTCTATTAATACTTCAACATTTTCTATAGTCCTTTCTGGTTTAGTTATAGATTGGTCCACCATTTGAAGAATGGTAGTTGTGGGTTGCATTCTCATAAGAGATAATGTATGGAGAGTATCAATTGTCATAACATTAATTTTTGTTCCCAAATCTACCAAGATGTTAGGAATTTATTTACCTCCAATTGTGACTATGATCACTAGCCTTCCTGGATCTACATATTTTAGAACTAATAGTTTTTTGCTAATGAATCAAAAACTTTTCTGTCAACATGAATGGTCCCTAGATATTTTGATTTCCTCTCAAGTGTCTTGATGCAAAGGTTTTTAATGATCTTGTTTAATTTAGGTATATCCCTTATAGCTTGTAGTAGGGGTACCTCAATATTGATCTTTTGAAACTCATGGACCAAGTTTGATTCTAGTTTAATATCAATTTCTTTTAATATTTCAAGAAAGGAACTACTTGTGTAGTAGTTTTTTCTTTGTTTGCTTCAAGGCTTATTTTGATTTTAGCTTCTCTAGTGTTTAATTAAGATGATTGTATTTTTTCTTTTTCATCAGGTATCTCAAAAATGAGAATTGGATGTTTTTGTATAGTTTTCCCTGATCTTAAATGTATGTCCAAACAATCAATAGCTCCAACATTCCTTGTTTCTTCTTGTTCATTAACATAAATAGGTGCTAGTTTTTTATTTTTTAGATTTGTTATTGGTTGTGCAGGAATTGAGGATTGATTGATTTATCCTTGTTGTTAAATAAATAGGGGTGGAATTATAGTTTGATATTAAATTGGTCTTCTTGGTTGGGTCAATTATTTCTATGGGTTCCACTACAAATTCCATTTTTGATATTGTTTTGGCATCCAACACTGCTATGGTAGCCATTATTGTTGTGGCTATGACACCATCTATGGGGGTGTTGGCATCCAATCTTGTGCTACCCATGGATTTTATATTGATGAAATTTAGAGTTTATTCCAAAAAGGTGAAGGAACTAAAATATTTCATGGTGCCATCCATGGATTAACTAGGTTTCTTGCATTAAACTATCCTTGAGCCTAGTTTTGTGGGGTGAATTTTTATTTCTAGATATAATTTACTTCTTCAGTGGACTAGACTTGTGTTTTCATTTAAATTTTTAAAATATGCAGAAGGGTCAAATGTTTGGTATCATGATCTATTGCATCACAGATCCCACATGATGAAACATTGGTTTTATCTAGGGGGAATTCTCTAAGGGCATGCTTTTATCTACACTTAGGACAGTAAATTGATAAGAGTTCTATTACATTTGGTTTATCTTGAAGGCCATCCAAAGTACTATTTAATGTAACTAGAATATCCATCTTTAAATTGGCAAATTCTTTCATTAGCTTACCCACTTCATTAGATTTCCCAAACCTTCATTTCCTAATTTTGGGTTTTGTTTGAGAGTAATTGATACAAAGCTCAAAAATTTGATCGAAAGCCAACTTATTTATATCTCCACCTCTCATCATATTTAAGGTATCTCTAGTATCTTCATCTAACCCTTTTAATAAAACCAATTTCTAAACTTCTTTAGTGAGTGGATAATTGCTTCTTTTATGAGTGAACATGAATCTATCCAAATAATCCTCTAATATTCATCCTCATTCTATTTTATTTTAAAGAAATCTTTTTTTCTTTCTCACACTTAGTAGTAATCTTGATACTTGTTTAAGAATGTTGTCTCCATGTCATCCCATTTTCTAAAAGAATCGCTAGGTAAACCTAAGAACCATCTCATAGCTGGATCTTTAAGTGTAGAGGGAAATAGTTTTAATTTTTGGCTATCTATTGTGTAATCATAGGTTTGACATAGCACCTTAAACTCAAACAAGAATTGATCAGGATCTTTTGTAGATCTTTCCCAAAAATTTAGTAGATTAGCTGGTGAAATATTTTTCATGGGGGTTTGATCATTAAGATCTGCAACAATTGGAAAGGAAAAAGTCCTTGGTTGTGCAAGTTGTTTATTTTTTTGGAGAGCCATATTTTCTTCTTCTGATGATGTTCTAAAGCTAGGATGATCTTGCCACTAAATATTTGTGGGATCAGTTATGGGTTGTTCAAAGTTCTCAAAATTTTCTTCAGCTATAGGTCTTTGAAATACTTCTTCTAAGTCCTTGGAAATTTCTAAATAATGTCTTCCTACAAGATATTGATCATGAGGAATGTGTCCTATGGGGTTTGCTTGTGGTAATGGCCTAGTTTCTATCCAAGTTTTTAAAGATTCTTGCAAATAAGTTTCACTCATAACTTCTGGTTCACTACTCAGAGATGTTGAAGGAGTTTCAACTTGTGTTCTTGGTGGGAATTTTGGGATGAATCATCCTTTAGAGTCTCTAGGATGGTACATTAATTTATTGAATTATTTTTTGGATTTTATGGTTTTTACAAAAAAAAAATCTATTTTTCACTCTAGACCAATAATTACTAACTTAATAACACCTTGTTTTCTCAGCAACGACACCAAAAATGATGAGTGTCATTTAACTTTTCATTTAATCAATGTTCAATTGATGTCTTATCAACCAGGGCTAGTGTCCAAAGCTATCTGCAGTAAGGTATAGTATGGTAGATCAAGAATTCTGCTATGGGGGTGTTTGATGGTCTTATTCTAACTTTGACAAAAGAAAGAAATGTTTCCTAAACTACTTGATTCACTCTTTTTATGAAAAGGAAAAGATGTAACTATTTAATCAAATAAATCCACTCTTTTTCTTGAAATTAAAATCACACTCCTATTTACACTTACATGGAAATGAAGATGTTTAACTAGAAAAGGAAATTTGCTTCACACATTTGCTGTAATAGAAAACACACTTTGCTTAAAAAGGAAATGACTTTGGAATAAGGAAATGCCTTTTAAACCATGAATTTGTTTTGATATTTTATGAATAAATGCAAACATTAGTAATATTTTGATTAGTTATAACAAAGAGTTAATATAACATAACACAAAAACTGTACACAATTCCTGGTTCTAAGAATAGTGGTCCCTTGCTCCTCTCAAACTCAGGAACAAAGATTAATCAATGCTAGAAACTAAAGTGATAATTCATAAAATTGAAATGATTACAATCTATCTAAAACCTATAATATGCTTGTGCGTATCTTTTGTCTATTCCCTATTCTCTATTTAATAACAAAAGTCTTACATTTTATACTAATATAATTAACTCAAAATAGTATGTAAAGAGATAGGACTCCTTAATCGATCCACTCATCCAAAAATAGGATATTGGATTTCTAAGAGATCTAATTATTCTAGTGAAATAGATATACTATCTTATAATAGTCCTAGGATCCAAATATATACAACTTTATCAAAAGCAATCCTACAAAATAGCAAGCAGGTATTTTCCTCATTTGACTTCAGCTGGGATGATTCTCTCTCATCTTATTTGGTTACTAGCTTCCCAGTTTATAGCTTTGTCTTTACAAGATACATAGAATTGACCCTACAGAGTCAGATAGGAATAAGCTTGTGGAGTCCATATAAATAAGCCTACAGAGTCTATAGAGACAAGCCTACAGAGTCCATAGAAACAACCCTGTGGAGTCTGTAGAAACAAGCCTGTGAAGTCCATAGAAACATACTTATAGAATCTATAGAAACAAGCCTATAAATTCCATAGAAACAAGCCTATAGAGTCAACAGTTCTACTGGATGGAGATCAAAATTGAACTTTCACCATGCATCATTTGTGTCTTCTTCCTGAGCATTCTTCACAACAAAAATCACTAAAACATGCTATGTATTAGACATTAATGACAAAGTAAAGGTTTAGTCTTTGGTTCAATATAAAAAAGACAAATATCTACTTTCCATATAATAGCTATCTAATATTCTATGATTTTCATAAGATAATATCCTTATAGATATGAATTGAGGGAAATAACATGTCAATAATGAGCCATATTCTGAGCTCATCACTCTAGACTTAACTTATGTACGTATTTGATCTTATGCAGATTTGTACCACATGTTTATGAATACTTTTATTTCTTATTTTATTAGTTTAGATTTAATTGTGTCACTTTGATTCTAAATCTACTTGAGAGCATTTGAATATGTCATTATTCTATGGTTCTAATAAAATTTATTTCATTATGTGTATGCTTTAGACATGTGCCCATGTCCTTGTGTGTGTGTTTTTAATTATGTCTATGGAAATTTGAACATTTACCTCCATGTGACTCTAAGCCAAATTTGTTTTATATTTGTTTATGTGTATATTTGAACATGTCCTTATATGTGTGATATTTATAAAACTTAGTGACATGAGCACATGTCCCTTGTATTGCCACCTTTTGGCTTACTTTGTGTGCCTCATGTGATTATATGTATGCTTTCATGTTTTCATCATGGAAATGACATTTGTCTCTTGATTTTTAGATTGACATCCAGTTGTGATGCCATGAGGGACCTCATGCATCTCCACTTGCTCTGTAGGTGCATTTATCGACATCATGCTACATACATGATTACATTTATATATCTATCTTAAAAACCTTGTAAATGCTAAATCTAACATAGATTATACATTTATAACTTATGCTCATATCTATTTTACATTTTGATGTCATATTTTTAATCTAACACATATGATGCATATATTTTATTTTGAGGATAGTTATTGCATATGTTAAAAAATTACCCTCAAAATAAGGGTCATTCAATAAGGTTTTTCATAGAGATCAAGCCATCCTAATACACTTTGAACATAATTTGTAACATGTAGACACATAATATAGAGCTTAAATTCAATAAAATATAATGAAACATAGTCAAACTTAGGTTAGTCTCAATTTTCCTTTGAAACAACACATTTGGTCAATAGCTTAGTATAATGTTCTATAATGTTATGAACTATTAGAAGAGGGGACCATGGTATTATCTAGTAGCTTCAAACACATAATATTATAGAATTTTCAAAAAGGCATAATAGTTACAATTTATATTTACATAATCTCAATTATATATTATTAGATAGGTTTAATATATACTCATTTTTTACAAAAAAATACATAAGTTTGCCTAGATTAGGGGAATCATATGCGACATGGTCACTCCTATTTTTGTTTTAAATATGCATAGACATAGATTATTATGACTCAGTATAGAATTCATAGACACAAATATTAGAGTTAGGGGCATGTGCATGGAACATTGTTCCCATATGTTCAGTTTGGCACTAGTACTCTTAGATGAAATGAAAAATACATTTCATTATATAAGTAGTATACTCCAGACACCATATGCACTAATTTTTCATGAAGATCACACTATATCATTTCCTCATTCTATATACAATAGTTGGCATTCTTGATTGGCCCAGAGCCATTTTTACATTTTAAAGTTCTTATGTGGCCTAGAGTCATCTTACACAATCTCAGTTACATAAAACATTTTTATTTTTAGATGAATCTAATACACATGGGTGGGTAATTGTGGAGTCATATCCTACTTGAGTTATTCATCCACCTATATGAGAGGGTTGGATAATTCATCAGTCCATTACAAGTTATTCACATATTATGACCCACCAAATAAGGGTGGGCAATGATGGAGTCAAGGCCAAATTGAGTTATTGAGCCACTTACACATGGGGATTTAGAAATCCATTAACCTAGTCCAACATATTAATCATTTAATCATCATATCAATAGATAGGATGTCACTAAGTTTATGCATTGGTTCACACACATAGTGAGGTGTCTTCATTTGTTTCTTCTCCCTCTCTCATATATTTATTCATTTTTTGTCTTTGATTTGATATTTATTAAGGATCGATTCATACATGTTTCATTTTTAGGGTAAAAAATGGATCACAATGCATAGAATCATATCCATTTTCATGGGCTTGACCTCTTAGGTAAGTCTAGGTACATCTCTATTTCCTATATCCTAGTCATTTCACTTTGCTAAATTTATAGAATAAAGTGGGGAAATGTAGTCATCTAAAATGTCATTTAATATAATGAGTGTCACTTGAGACCACCCTATCCTTAGTTAAGCCCTATATCTATACTAGGGCCTCTTTTGATCCTTTTCTAGCTTATATGCACTTCCATCCCATGTTCATATATATAAAAATATGCACTAATCCATTACCTAGGCATCATAGATCTTTTCACGCACATGATAGGCACCTAAACATTAGAATGACCCCTTTGGTCTATAACATAGTGCACTATTGGTAAAGGGGATAAAACTATTCCTCCTCAGCTCTTTCTACCCCCAACTAATATATTCCCATTCCCCAAAGCATTCTAGGGTCAGCCTAGACTCATTTTATGTCTTGGAAAGAACAAAAACACTATATAGAGACCACTCTCATTCATTCATCCATTAGATGGTAATTCTCAAAAACAAGCTCAAAAATAGCTATGCAAATCAAGGTCATTGATCCATATGTACCCCTATTTGTACATACATCCATATACAGTAGCATATATCTTAACTTTACTTAGATTTATAGTTTTAAGTCACACTCAAAGCATTAAAATTGGAATCCATACTCAAGCATACTAGCATCACTCTCAATTTCACTAGCACTTATATTGGAGAACTATATTAGGCTTGATCCCATTTCAAGGTATTGATATGTAGGCAAAAATATGTATATGGGGTGTTGAGGTCATGTCCAATTTACCCTACTAATGCCACTCTTCTTATTTTTATGTTTTTCAAAACCCTAACAAGAATGAAGGCTGAGGGTTTGATATTGAAATCAGTTAAAATGAATCACAAATGATGATTTAGGTTTTAGTCACATAGGCATAGGACTCCTAGAACAAAAAAAAGACCTACCCTAAGTTTCACTATTTTATCTACATAGGTTAATAACATAGCACAGGATGTCATTATCATAATGTTATAATAGTAAAGAGGGATACACTACTATCTAAGGAGAGTTATAACACCTATTTATAACTAATGACACTCTACCATTTTCTTACATTAATATTTAACCTACCACTTGTCTATTTCAGTCTTGATTTCTAGCTAAGTATCTCTTTTGTAATTAATTATTATTTATAAGCTAAGTGAATAAATTAATTATTATAAAAATTAGTGGTTGTTGATATTTTAGTATTTTATACCTTGATTTACATACCTAGATATTTATCTACTTATTGGTTTACATTAATTCCCAAAATAGTTAAATCAACTATAAACATCTACAAATTATAACATTTTGAATCCAAAAATTCATAGAAAAATTGTTTACCAAGTCAAGTAGTAAAACACATGCTTGCACCATACCACCACAATATTAAGTAAACATTGCCCATGATAAATGTTGACCAAATTTGACCTTTGGTCAAATTTGAGTCAACCCCTACATTTTTAAAAACTTTTTAGAAGTCTATTCATGTCATATAGGGGTGTCATTGTAATCCAAATGTTCCACTTATGCCTAGCTAGTCCTAGTTCAAGTCTAGCCCTTTGTACTAGTCAAGTCAATGATGGTCAACCATAGTTAAATAGGGTCAAACCTGGTTAAAGACATGAATCATGTTATTTTTGTCCTAATATTGTTTTGAATAGGATTTAAGACATCTTTAGTTCATTTAATTACTCTTATAATGTTCAATATGCAAAAAATGCCTTGTGGGCCCACTTTTGAGATAAGAAAGAGCACTTGTACAAATGGCTAAAGTGATAAAATTTTCACCAAGATATGGCTAAAATGGGAGAGGTTAGAGGATGTCAAATTCAGGTTTTTGACAGTTCATTATTTAGTTATAGTCAAAAAAGGGGAGTTTCTCCTTATTTTTAGTCCTCTTTGGGCACTTGTACGGTCCCCATGATATGATATTTAGCCAAAAACATGGGTGGGGTGTATATTCACCTCCCCAAACCCATTTATAAGTTTTAACTTCAATAATAATGTAAAAATATGCATTTGCAACTTTTTTTCTTCTTTTTTCCTATTAACATGCAAAGAAAGGCCAACTTTAAGCATATAGTACGAGCCATAAAGGTAGAATGGGAAGGAGTAATTATATAGGTGGATTTTACACTAAATAAAATTAATTTTCATAATAATATTTTGTGTTTTGGTTCCTCTTTATTTATGAACAATCATTAATAATCTAGGCATCTTTTTGGGAAATTACATTGAAAAAGGGGTCATTGTTTGCATTATTCTTCATTTTATTATTTCGGTCTAATGATTTCATGTTTTATATAGGTATAAACATGGTTTAAAATGTTTTATTTCAGGTTTTACATCCTTTATTTGGTTTTAAAGTCACCAAGAATGCAAGAAAGCCTTCTTTAGGCTTGTTTTCCACTTTAGCCCCTTTTGTTGCATGTTTCTCTGAATTGTCCACCTACAGATCCTATTGAGTATTTATCTATGCCAAAATGAGGGAGATTCATGATTTTATATCTATTTTTTATTTCATGGACATGTTTTAGTAGCACAATCCTTCTCATAAGGTCAAACTATGTAGTCCATTATTTCTCCTCATCACCTTTCCAAATTGCAAGAGGTCACCTACAGGGGACAGAGGAATATGCAAGATGTGAAATTAAATTTATATATCCATTATCAAATTCTATATGTTATATTAATCATAAAAATCATATTCTCATCATTAAGACTATTGGAAAGATGAATTTTCAAGCAAATGAGATGATTGAGTTTAGTTTCTCAGTCCCTAAACACACCAAATAGAACTCCCAAGGGTCTTTATTATTTTCATAAGGTGAATATATATATATATATATTATTTAAATAATAATATTATGCTAAAACCCATATATGATAAACCATATACCAAATTTGAGCTTGAAAGGACAAGAGTCACATAGGTTTTGAGACCTCCCAAAATGGCTAAAACACACTAAAAGAGGGTAGTAATGTCTACAAGATTTCCAAGGGAAGGTTGATACTTGCATCATATGAGGAAGTTATAAGAATTTTAAAGTATTGTAAATATTTTATAACACCTCAAAAATAAATTTCAAACAATCATTCAATGGGAGAAGTGATGCTTATATCAAGTAATCTCTTAGGCCTATCCCATATCCATATAAAAGGTAGGGTAGGAAGTGAAGGCAAGGTTTCAATGGATTTAAAATAAGATATGGTATTAAGGAATACATAATGTTAATATGGAAATTTTGAATACCATGGATTCAAATTCAACCTTATCAAGTCCTAGACAATCCTTCTATGCTCTAAACTCACCTTTATTGACCTATAAGCCTAAAAAAATACGTACCTACAACCTGGTATTTGAGTTTGGTCTTAGTTAGGTGTAAAATGAGGTCCTTAGAGCTCAATTTTATAATTTAATTAGATATAATGATTATAATTTAGTGATAATAGGATTAAAAAATAAATTACACACCTTTTGGAGGCTAAAAACTTGCCTTGGAAACCTACAGGCCTATAGGTAGGTGTTTTAGTCCTAATGAGAAAGTGTGATCATAGTCACATTATGAGAACCTACAAGAGGCTTGGAATAATATGTGAGTGAATTGAAATATAATTAATATGAAATGGATCAATTAAAACCTCTAACCTAACATTGCCATGAATCTCAATAAAGCCTAATGTGCTACAAGGTATTTTCCCAGTCCTAGCAGACAGGGATAAGGGTGAAAGGTGAAGGACTAGCCTAGTGCTAAGCATGGAGACTAAGATGAGAGGGTTTAAAAAAATTAATAGTGTTTAATTAAAATTAAATTAAATTTATGCCATGCATAAAACACTCTTACATGCCCAAAATACCTTTTCACCCATGTAAAACATGTCTCAGCGCATATAGGCAGGTTTGGAGGCCTTAAAACAAAGAAGAACAAGGGGTTTCCATTAAAAAAGGGGTTAAATATTGTTTAAAAAGATCCATGAGATTTAAATTAATATTATAAACATTTTTTAGTAGCATTTTAACATGTAAATTTCATGGAGGTAGCAACTATAGCCAAATTTGAACAAAAACATGTAGGAAACAAGGTTTTTGACCCCTTTTTGACAAAATTGAGTTGGTTAAACCCCTTAGACAAACATTATGAAAAAAATAATTTTATATAGTTTTTAATTAAGACATTTTATATCTTAAAAACAATTCACTTTGGCTAAAAAAATAGGCCTAATACCCTATATTTTATCTCAGAGGTAGGTTACTCCTTGCATGCACAAGAATGGCATTTTTTTGGAAAAGTGTTGGATAGTGAACCAAAGGGAAGTATAATAAATTGGTGAGGTCTTAATATCATGGGAACACATATAGGGAAATTATAAACCATACTATAATTTTTTAATTCCAAGGATATGGTCTGGACAAGGAGGTTTGCAAGCAAACCTAGTAGGAAATCATGTAAACCCAACCCCAAATGGAATGTCACTTTAAGTTATAACTTTATCCAACTATAATGTTTTTTATGATACATAAGTGGGTAAATATTATTTTTTAATGATATATTAAGTCATATAAAGTGAAAATTATCATTGTTTAGTTTTAAAAGTATAAATGGGCCTATTGGCAAGGCATAGTTCTTGTTCCAAAATAGGGGTCATTCCCATTTTTGGCTCTTGGTGAGATCTTAAAATGATTTTAACATGTTGATAGGTCATATATAGAGGTGAGGAAGATTTTTTTTGGTGATAAAACTCCATAGGAATCCATCTCCAACTCTAGACATACAAAAACCCTCATAAGAAGCATGAATGTCATTCGAAGGTTAACTTCCATCACTCATATATTTCCTGGATGTTTACATGGGAAACTAAGACATTTGGATTAGTTATAAAATTTCATTTAATATCCCTTAGTGGAATTTATAAGGAGGTTCAATGTCTAACCTTTATGAACAAAGGTTAAGAGTCTAGGTAGGTCACTCAAAACCCTTGCAAAACCCTCATAAAGACCCGATTACAGAAAGGAAGCAAATGAGGTATTTAAATTCAAGCGAATGGAAATGAAACCACCTAGAGTTTTCAGAGGACTCTTGAAGGATCCTACACATATGATTTGTTTATATGAAACTATATGGATTAGAGAAAAATAAAGCTTGATTTGACCATTTTGAGTGGTGTGTAGGCTACAAGAGGAGTTAGGAGATGAAAAAAACTTTGAGAGGAAGATTTAAACTTGAGATAACTCCAAAAATTCATCTCATCTCATGAATTAACCTCACCAAGCCCTCACTTTTAGCCAGTCCAATGAGTTAACTAGTGAGAACCTTGAGAAAGTGATGAAAAGTAATTAGGGAAGCCTTATAAAGGTTTTTTCTTGAATCTAATGAGAGGAAAACCTTTGATAAGTGTCATGGCATCTTTTTCATGGATTATTATATAAAATTGGGATTTTTTGAATGCCAAGTGTAGAAGGTGTATGGAAAAGAGCCATTTTAAAACTACCACAGATGATTTTGCATGTCCATAAGAATAGGAATGGTCAGGGATCATTCTAATGAATGTGGAGACTTTTTTATAACCCATCTTGCATAGATCAATCATCAGACCTAACCAGTTGTAGAGATTAAGGTAGTTTTGGAAGGAAAATCATGAAAATAGTTTCTTATGCTAGAATTGCAGGTTTTGTGCCATTTTTCACCATTCTTATGACTTGTTTTGGACAAGTAGACCTATATGACATGGCATAGCTCACCCCACCTCTCTAAGTGACACATGTCCAAGTGACCATTGGACTTCCTTTGGTTACTCCTCTTAAAAGCTATAAATATGCATTCTCTTAGATTTTGGAATAGCCTCCATCAGTTAATGGGGAAACTCTAGCCAAATTTGTACTTGAATAACTATTTAAGAAATATACAAGTGTTATTTCCACTCATATGTTGTAATATTGAGTAATGACTTGAATCTTGCTGGTTTAGTCTAGTGAAAGATTGTCTTTTCTAGCTTTTACTCTTGATGGTCTACCAATTTATAAAAAGGATATTGTTACAAGTATTTTATAGTATTATTTTCTAAGTGTAAATATATCCTAGAAGTGGTTAATTATTGTATCCCTCTTTGGAACCATCCATTCCCTTCTTAAGAATCACATACCTTCTTGACTCTAGCATATTAAACATTGATGTAGTAATGGATCTTATGTTGTGAGTCTTGTGTGAGAATTAGGCATCTCCTTAGGGGTGAAAATCTAAGTGTCAACAATAACTACATACATCTGAGATAAGAAATGTAATTATAGAGTAATCTAATAAATCAAAGAAAAATAAGCAACTGTATATGTGTGTGGTAATTATTATTAAGATATATTGTAATTTTAGTAGTCATGATCTACCACTCTCTCCCATAAGATTTGTTTCCTTTGTGTTACTCAGTGAGGGTGAGAGATGTCCTATATCCACATCAGTAAAAGAGAATGTACTTAGTTTATTTATATCAATAGAGCTAGAAAAATAATTAATAATACATGATATGAATACCATTGTATTATAATTACAAGATGTATAAATATAAAATACAATTTTTCATACAATTTATAATCAATTCAATTACTAAAAATAAAATTTTAGTCTATGTAAACAAACATAGTAGAATAAGTCCATATGTATGTAGTCAATGTCTAACTAATCCATAGTTTCTATAAAAATAGATATCATTTGTCAAGGATCAAGCATGATGTAACACTTATAGCATTTCATATTTGATTTCCATCTAAGTTTTTCTTCTTTGGTACTTTCCCCTTTTGTCATATTTCTATATTTATCAAGTTCCAAATCAATTTGTGTGAATTATTGCATATCCTATACACTCTAGTTTTACTCAACAATTTGTCTAATAAGGATTAAAAATATTTTAATTTAAATTTGATAAAATAGTTATTGACAACTAGATATTGGATTTGAATTGGTTAAGTTTTTTTAATTAATAATAATTTTAATATAAATGATGAAAGAAAAGAATTTTTTTAGTCTTATAATTATGCTATATAAATTTATTTTCATGCACCCCATTTGAAACTCATCATTCTTTATACTTTTTCTGATACTAGTCATTCACCTATTTTTTGATGGTATTGACCCTTGCTAGATATTTTTGGTATGTGATTTAAGTTATAAAATATTGATAATATTTATCTGATCATGATGTTAAAATTACACACAAAAAAGTTATAAAGTGTCACATTGTGTTAAGCACTTTGTTTCTCTACATTTTTGCTAATTATATTTAGAAGAAGAAGAAACTAAAATTAAAGTTCAGGGGTTTGATTGATACCCAGATTAAGTTGTGCACCGTATCCAAGCATTGTAGGAGCTCCTGTTTGACTGTGGAGAAAGACACCTGTAGATAAGAATAAGACTTAAACAAAGAGAGTGTTAGATAAAGATATGGTGGACTGCCAAGCAATGCTCAGTCATGGAAGCGTAGAGCTCCATGAGGAATGACAGTCCACTATTTGATAAAAAGAGTGTTGTATGAAAAGAAATAATGAAAGACTAAGAAAGAGAAATTAGACAACACATACCTGTTCTCTATAATTAGTCTGTTACAATCACTGACATCGGTAGTCCTACCGGCATCGATTGGTAAATATGCCGACGTCGATTATGTTACCGATGTCGATAGGGGTAGTGGGCCTTGGATGGGTTTTAGGTTACGACAGAGGAGTCTAGGAGTTTAAGGGTCTGTGCAGGGTTGCAAGATAGTGAATAGGGTTTGAGAGGGGGCAAAGGTCGGGGATAGGTGTAAAAAGAGGATAAGAATAGAAGGAAGGATTTTCAGCCTTTCTACGTAGGAAGTTGGGTCTAGTTGATAGTATTTAGAAATAGTAAATATAAACTAATTACTAATGTATTCTAAATTATTGAAATCAAACAAAAGAATACTTAGCTCTGTTAGAAGAACCAAGGTTGTTAGAATGCATATTCTTATTGTGGCTGATGTTGAAGCCCTCATGGAATGTTCTAATCCAATCTGGAGTCACTTATGCAGAGTTTTTGTAGCCATGAGAGCATTAGTCAAAGTCTGATGTTTTGTCTCAGAATGTGTGCATTGATGTCTTAGAGTCTGGGAGGAAGAATTTGAAAGAGAGAGATTTAGGACTTGGGCCTAAGCTCAATGTTAGAACTCGGTTTAAGTAACTGACGTTGGCTATCCCACTGGCATTGGCTGATAGTTGACCAACGTCAGTGGCTAGAGAATGGGTAAAAGGGCTATTTTTAGCCCTTTTCCCATTTCTCCATCTGCCAAGTGCATTTTCCATTGGAGAATGGTTAAAAGATGGGGTTATTAGGCATGAGAGTTAGTTAGGAGGTTGGAATGGAGTGAGAATAGGTCATGGGTAGATGACCTAGTCTCAAGGTGACTCATAGGGTAGGAAATGGTCTTAAGGCGAGGTGTCTAAGTGAGGTGTTGTGGTGAGGTGTCCAAGGTGAGGTGTCTAGGTGAGGTAATAATTTAAAATAAGTTGTTTATTTTAAATTAATAAGGTGTGTAAGTGTTCAAGGGGAGGCGACACAATTTTGGTGTCTACATTTTCCCATTTTTGTCTTATTGGTTGTTCTGACGAAATGCAAGACAAAAATAAGGTGTTAGTTGCCCCAGGTATGGGATGAGGTATTCCCCCTCAAAATGGGAATCAAGAGAGGGAAGTCTAAAATCGGTTGCTGATTTTATAGATAGTGGATGGGTATGGTGAAGTTAGAGTGTGAACACTGCAATAGTTGAGATTGCACGTATACCACTTCACGTGATAGGTAAGTCAAATTGTCACAGGTAAGGTCGAGGAGCACTAAAATCAAATTAACCAGTCCCCATATTATTAGTGGTATCTAATTGGGTTAAATGATCAAAATTTTAGCTCCAATGATCGAGGAAGACTAAAACCAAACTAACTGGGCCCCATCTTATTAGTTGTAGCTGATTGGGTTAGATCAATCAAAGTGTTATCTCCAATGGTCATTGTGTTCCAAGTATCTAGGCTAGGAAGTGCTCTTAGAAAACATGAAAATGTCACAAATATTAGGGATCAAATTGGTCACAATCTGACAATACGTGTGAGGTTCATAATGTGGGGTGCATACAATTTGCTAACTATTCGTGAGGTAGCATATATGCAATCAAAACAACCAAGGCAGAGTTGTCTCGAAAGTGGTCATGGTCTGAGGAGATAATCATGATCTCCAAGGTCATTGGTCGAGTTGGGCTGAGATATAAGTGATCTCAAGTGTTTTTTTTTATGGTTAGGTAGATATATGTGATCTCTAATGTGCCCCATGAGAAGTCTAAGGTGACTTCTACAGTGTCAGGGCTGGTTGTTTGGTCATGATGTTGGGCTGATTTAGATAGTTGGTCCATTAGGTAGATGAACCAATGAATGGCTGAGCTAACCGCAAAAGACCCCATGTCAAATGAGTGCTACCTACATAGCCCCTATTAGGACCTCAGGCCAATGTAATTCTCCCCAAAAGGGAAGAAGAGGGTAGGTTATGGATTGGGTTTTGACTAGGTTAGGTCATGGTTAAATATTATATGGTTGGTTCATCAGGTAGATGAATGAACTAATGACTGAGCTAACCTCAGAAGATGCCATGTCAACTGAGTGCTGCCTACATAGCCCTTGTTTTAAGGGCCTCAGGCCAATGTAGTTCTCCCCAAAAGGGAAGAAGAGGGTAAAAGTGGTTAATAGTTGTTTTGGTTAGGGTAGTGTTGTTATCATTTCCCATATGTGTGATGGTACATGCTTGAAATGATGAGTGTATGATGATGTTATAGCCTTTTCCATATTGTGTGATGGTGTATGCTATAACATTGGTTATGTGATTTTTCATCCTTAGCAATTTTCCATATTAGTGATGGTGTATGCTAAAAATGAAATGAATGATGATGTTATAGCCTTTTCCATATTGTGTGATGGTGTTTTATATAACATTGGTTATGTGGTTTTTCATCCCTAGAAATTTTCCATATTGGTGATGGATGTATGCTAAAAATGAAATGATTTTATTTATGCTTCAACACTTTCCCATATTGGTGATGGTATATGCTTGACATAAATTGTGTTTGGTTGATAGGTGTTTTGGTTTATGTTTGAAATGATGAGTGTATGATGATGTTATAGCCTTTTCCATATTGTGTGATGGTGTATGCTATAACATAGGTTATGTGGTTTTTCATCCCTAACAAGTTTCCATATTAGTGATGGTGTATGCTAAAAATGAAATGAGATTATTTACACTTCAGCAAGTTTCCATATTGGTGATGGTATATGCTTGACATAAATTGTGTTTGGTTGATAGTTTCCATGTGTATTATTTTCCATAGAAACTAATGTGAATGGGCTATGATAATTTATATAACAAAAATTGGTATTTGCATTAAATAAATCATGATGTTATGTTAATGGTTAGAACATGTTTTGGTTTGGTTTGGTTGGGTTTGGTTTGGTTTGGTTGTATGTGACGAAGGTGTGTAAGAAGTGAAAGGTGTGTTGTTCTTTCATTGACAAGGGCCATAATGATAGCATAGATAGGGTTGTTGCAAAACAAAATCCCCATTCATGCATTACGTCATTTGACTATTGGTTTGTGTTAGAGAAGTTTCTAATCACTTGACGTTAAGTGAGCTCAAAGTCCCTTGGCAATGTTGGGGTAATAGGTGTGATTATGTGATATGTGAGGAAAGCGTAACCCTTTTTAGCAAGGATAACTTTGCCCCTTTTGATAGGTGACCCTGAGAATGACTATAGGCAAGTCCATGACTTAATAGTTTGTCAGTCAATTTTTTTTTGGTAGACTGATCAATGCGGGAAGTCTACTTGGAGATGTTGTTTTGATTTGTGGTTATGTGAAGTTGATCGATGTGGGCAGCTTCTAAGAGGGTGATATTTGTATCAAAATTTGAGCATAGCCATCCTTCGAGGGAATGGTCTATAGTTTATTTTATATGTTGATGTCTTTAAATAGCTATCCTTCAAGGGAGTAGTCTATTAATTACAATAATAATGTAGCTATCCTTCAAAGGAGCAGTCTACATTTATAATTTATGACCTTTTGTTAGGCATCCCATTTTTATGTTTTTTTTGTTGTTTTTGATTGGACTTTTAGTCATGGACTAGACTATAGAGGTTTAGGGGTTTCCATTTTATTAAGACAAAGCATTAATGATTAAAAAGGGTTAACTAATGTTTGTAGGGAAAAAGGGTTGAAAGGAATAGGAATGAGGATGACGGGGGTTGCTCAAGGGATGAGCTCAAATTAAAAATCAAGTGAATGATTAATTGATTAACAGTAAAATGGTCACAGATGTAAGGCATTAAGGGGCTCAAGTTCTGGTCGGCCTTTACCAGGCTTGACGAATGGATATATTCCAGAGGTAGAGACCTGCTCTTTTCCTTTACCCTTTGATGTTTGGAACCTGGTGGCCACATTAATGGTGTTTATTTTGAATAAAGGGGGAGAAGGTGGTAGAGGGACCATAATCTCATGTTGGGATCCCAATTTAGGTGAAGAGGTTTAGGAGGCATGGGATGGTGTCGATGGTTTGTCATAAGGGTGGTCAAGAGAGTCTTCAATGTTAAGGGTGTCTTTTTCTAGGTGGTGACAAATGGCAACCCTAAGGGCAGAACAATACTCAGTATCATGTCTAGGTGTGCAATGATATCAATAGATTTTAGTGTCATTAAACCAAGATGGTTTTGATCTGAGAGGTTGGTATGGTTTAATGGGTGGGAGAGTGATGCTAGAAGACTGTAACAATTGACATAACATCGAAGTATAGGAACCCACTAATGGGTCTATGCTCATTATTGTAGTAGGGGTTGAAAAAATTTATTTAGAAGTTGTAGGGGAGGTTTTCATACCTCCTTTTTAGTTGGTGATGTGGCCACATGCATAGATGACACTTTCTTAATGAGAGGTGCCAAATTTTTTGGAGGAAGTATGTTTTTTCCAGGTAGAGGGACTAATGGAGGCAATTTGTTTTTGTAAGGTGTTGGAGTAGAGAGCACTCCTATTAAGGTAAAAGGGTGTAGACCCAAAATGGAGGGTAATGGTGATGGTGGGGGAGGAATTCTCTGACGTGGTTTAGCAGCCTTCTTTAGTTTAGTGCGAGGATTACTATTATGCGGGGTGAGGTTCAAATATACCTTCACTTGTGGGTGAGTGAGGTTTGATATAGGGTGAGCACCAAGAGATTTAATCTATTTTGGCATGGTGGACACCTGTGAGGGTTTAGATTCAGACGTGGAAGGCTGAGCTTCTGATGATTTAGAGGTGGAATCCTGATCCTCATTAGAAACTTTGGGGTGAATTGTCATAGAATTGGGTGATCATGAGAGCAGAAATGTGTTAGACGCAGCGATCATGGGCCAAAGGTGAGAGAGAATCATCACCAAACCTTTCTCAACCGAAATGGGTGAGATGGCAAGTTCTTCTCTCAGTGGAGAAGGGATTGGAGAATGTGGCTCTTTGAGAGGATAGAGCGTAGGGATGATCGTGCCTTCCACATGTGGTCTAGGAGTAGGGAAAGTATGATCCCCCATTGGTAATAATAAGGATGAAGGCAGGGCCATTGGTGTTGGTATTGTCAAAGCATCCTCCAATATGGGAGAGGTCAAGGTAGACTCTCTTGCATGTGTAAGGGGGGTTGATGGTGGACTATCCTCCATCGGTGGAGGACAAATAAGAGAGGAAGGCTCCTCTAAAGGGTGAAGTAGAGGGATTATGGCCCCTTCTACATGAGGGAATGGGGTATGAATGGTAACTTCTTCCAATGATAGAAGAACAGGGAAGGTAGGGGAAAGAGGAACAGGTAATATGGGTTCCTCACGAGGTAGAAGTATGTGTGGAGGAGGTGTTTGATGTCATGGGGGTGATATGGGTAAAATAGGCTCTTCTACCCGTGATGGAGAAATGGGTTGATGAACCTCTTCAAATTGTGGGAGAGGTTGGTTAGAAATGAAAGGAAAGAGTGTGCTGACCATGCATATGTTGTGCTCTTGAGGGTCATCGGCCATGGTCTGGACATTATTTTGACTTGGGGGATGGTTAGGAAATGGTTGCCTAAAGACATCCATGTTTTGGTTGGCCGGTACATTAGGATTGTCCAAAATAAGGTCCCCTTTGTCTAACATGTCTTGAACAACATTTTTGAAGGTTTTACAATTGTCTGTGTCATGACTGTTGACACGGTGATAGTTACAAAAGTCATTTTCCCTATACCATGCAGGGATGGCTTGTGAGGGGTTAAATTGGATAGGTTAGATTTGAGGGAGATTGAGGACCCCCTGCTTCACTAATTTATCCAATACATAAGCATATGATTCTCCTGTTGGAGTGTATTGACGCTGTATATACCATTGTTGGAATTGTTTTGTGATGCTTTGTGATGTGGAAGGATCATATTGGTTGGTTTTGGTAGAAGATGATGATCTAAGTACCACAACATTTTTTGATCCCTTAGACTTGGAATGGGAAGGAAGATTTGGAAGAAGGGTCATTGGATTTTGCATTAGTATTTTTACTATGTAGTTTGACCTTATCTTCTTCATCTGCATGGAGTTCAAGCTTTCAAGCCATGGTGAAAGCTTCATCAAATGTGCGGAATGTTTGGACCCGTAAGGTAGATGAGATGTGCTTGGCACATGCTCTTGAAAAAATCTCAATGAGCTCAGGTTGAGGTAATGAAAAGGAGATTTGGTTGATTAAACCTCTCCAATGGGCAATGAAGTCAGCTATTGATTCATCGTTGAATTATCTAATAGAATATAGGTCTGTGATGGAGACCTTTTTAGTGATGTTAATTGAAAATTGGTCAAGGAATAGTTGAGCTAGTTGAGTGAAGGTAAAAAGAGAATGACTGGTAATAGAACTATACCAATCAAGGGGGGCACCAAAAAGTGACATGGGAAATGTGCGAAGTAATAACGCATCATCATGCGCTATGAGGTAGCAAGTGTGTCTAAATGCTCATAGATATTGTTGTGGGTCCTCTTTACAATGAAAGCGAGTAAATTTTGGGAGTTCCCACTGGCTAGGGTATGGTCGAATGTGGACTGAAAGATGAATGGGCTCATTGTAGATTTGTTTGTATGAAATAACATTCTTCAAACTTGAAATGGATGTCTCAAGGTTGGACATCTTATCCATCAGCATCTTGATTAGATCAACTGATGGATTGGCAGGTGGAGCACCCCCTAAGTTATAGGGTACCTAGAAGGCATTGGGAGGGGTGTCTGACATACTTGGTTGCATTTAGGTAGATGCAACATATTGGTAGTTCATCATAGGGACTGATGTTGAGGCCAAGGGGGCTTGTGCCATGAAGTTGGAAGGCACAACTTAACTAGGTGCCACCAAACGTGGTTGAATAGTGGTGATATTAGTAAAAGGATGGGTGGTTACTCTTTTATTTATGGGTGCAAGAGTGGGTGGGGTAGAGACAATCAAGTTCTAAAAATGTGTCGAACTTGGTTGAATTGTTTGTGGTTGAGGGGGTATAGAAACCCTGATGGAGGTAGGTCCAGAAATAGAAGGATAGGCCAAATCTTGAACATTGACCATGGTCGGGTTACTGGTTGAGGTAATAGCCTGAGTGACCATAGGTTGGGTAGCGGATGGTGTTGATATCATTACCACTTCAACTAAGGAAGTTGGCATCCCATAAACAGGGTTACTTGAAGGGTCTCGCATTTGGCTTCTTACGAGATAGTGTTGGAGAGTCTTGATGTTGAGGTCAAGGAATCTCTCAAAGTCTTGATCCCCTTCAAGAACAATAGGAGGTTGATTTGGGGTTGGTTAGATAGGAGTACGCTCAGTGTCTAAAGTGTACTCCATTTGGTGACTTGATATAGAAGACAAAGGTGGGAGTGGTTGTTGCCTTACGTGGTCAACAAGAGTTTTGGCTTGACTGCATGTCGGAACCATTCAAGGCGAAAGGAGTCCAGGTCCCAAAAACTATGTGTTTAACAACAAAAAATTTAGGTTTTAAGCTTGCTATTAGGAAAGAAAATTTGTTGACAGTGACTGATGTCAGTTTTATAACTGATTTTGGTTATGAAATGTTGTCGAGGTCGGTGGAATAATTGATGTCACTGAGTCTGGGTTGCCGACTTTGGTAGAAAAATTTATGTCAGTTTCTGTGTATTTCTAGAAACACAAAAATCTAATAATTTTTTGAAAGAAAGAAATTTTGAGTTGCGTTTGGACCTCAAAATGATGCGACCTCACCAACTAAAAAATTCAGATAAAAATAGCAAAATAGATGATGGAAAGCAACCTCTAAAATGTTAAATTCCTAAGAATAAATTTTAGAGTCATGGTGGCTTATGCCTTAGAAGAATATGTTTGGGAATTGGGCTTTTAGAATGGGTCCTAAAGAGGAAGTCTATGGTTGGTTTTGGGTTATGTTTTGGTGCTCAAAAATCTATGTTAGGTTCCGTACGTGGCCTGGTGCTAGGGGCTTGCTCCCTTTACTTCACAAACCTAGAGCTGAGCTGGGCCACTTAGCCAATATATACTTTGCCTATAGTTTATACTCTGCCAGAGAACAGAGTGGGTCCTCCTCTTGGTAGTGAAGTCCAAGTAAGATCGCCAGGAAGGGTAAGGTATCCGCTAAGTGATGAAATCCTAGACGGGCCTTGTCTCAAGTTTGTTTAAATGTTTAATTTGATGTGCTTGTGGTCTAGTTGTGTAACATTTGTGCACTATGATTTATTCATAATGTGTTTTTAATTACTAAGTGAGAGGGCTAAGTATGCATTCAAGCAAGAATGAAATGCAATAGTTTTTTAAACCCAAATTGAAATGTTTTGTTTAAATGTAAACAAGTGGAGAAAAGGTTAAGAGTATGAATTTTCACTACTCTAAGATGCAGGAAAGAAGTGTCAAGAATAAAAAGAGAGATGTTCTTTTTAACTTGTGGTAATGGTGTCTTTTCAAAATAAAGAGATAGAAGAAAAGGATGCAAGAAGAGAATTATTTCCTAATGCATATATATGAAAGTTTTTTTTGTAGAAGAATGAACCCAAGGAAAACTCCAGGGTCCCATCGGGTGTGCGAGAATGTTTCTCTACGTTTTTGCTAATTACATTTAGAAGAAGAAGAAACTAAAATTAAAGGTCAACGGTTTGATTGATACCCAAATTAAGTTGTGCACCGTATCCAAGCATTGTAGGAGCTCCTCTTTGGCTGAGGAAGACACCTGTAGATAAGAATAAGACTTAAACAAAGAGAGTGTTAGATAAAGATATGGTGGACTGCCAAGCAATGCTCGATCCCATAAGCATAGAGCTCCATGAGGGATGACAATCCACTATTTGATAAAAAGAGTGTTGTATGAAAAGAAATAATGAAAGACTAAGAAAGAGAAAGTAGACAACGCATACCTATTCTCTACAATCCATCTGTTACAGTCACTGATGTTAATATTCCTACTAGTGTCAGTTGGTAAATATGCTAACATCAGTTATGTTATCGATGTTGGTAGGGGCAGTGGGCCTTGGATGGGTTTCAAGTTACGACAAAGGAGTCTGGGAGTTTAAGGGTCCATGCAAGGTTGCAAGATAGTGAATAGGGTATGAGAGGGGGTAAAGGTCATAAGAATAGAAGGAAGGATTTTCAGCCTTTCTACGTAGGAAGTCAAGTCTAGTTGATAGTATTTAGAAATAGTAAATAGAAAATAATTACTAATGTATTCTAAATTACTAAAATGAAATAGAAGAATACTTAGCTCTGTTAGAAGAACCAAGGGTGTTAGAACATGTATTTCTATTGTGGCTGATGTCGAAGCCCTCGTGCAATGTTCTAATCCAATCTGGAGTCACTTGTACAAAGTTTCTGTAGCTAGGAGAGTGTTAGTCAAAGTCTGATGTTTTATCTCAGAATGTGTGCATTGATGTCTCAGAGTTCAGGAGGAAGAATTTGGAAGAGAGAGATTTAGGATTCAAGCCTAAGCTTAATGTTAGAACTCGGTTTAAGTAACTGACATCGGCTATCCCATTGGCGTTAGCTGATAGTTGACCGACGTCGGCAGCTAGAGAATGGGTAAAAGGGCTATTTTTAGCCCTTTGCCCATTTCTCCATCTGCCAAGTGCATTTTCCATTGGAGAATGGTCCAAAGATGGGGTTATTAGGCATGAGAGTTAGTTAGGAGGTTGGAATGGAGTGAGAATAGGTCATGGGTAGATGACCTGGTCTCAGGGTGACTCATAGGGTAGGAAATGGTCTTAAGGCGAGGTGTCTAGGTGAGGTGTCATGGTTCAGTGTCTAAGGTGAGGTGTCTAGGTGAGATCATAATTTAAAATAAGTTGTTTATTTTAAATTAATAAGGTGTGTAAGTGTTCAAGGGGAGTCGACACAATTTTGGTGTCTACACACTTACATGGACATGAATTAATGTCATGAACACTTTTATAAGCCTTTGATCTATTATTTTCAATGATAATATCTCGACAACCCTATTTAAATTTTTTTGGAAATTCTCAAATAATGTACAAGTGGTTAAATATTTCCTTTCTTAGACAATGAGAATGATTACTATATAAATACATCAAAGTTGGCCATATATAATGAATCAAAAATAATTTAAAAAGTATAAATGAACCTAAAGAACTAAAAATTTTTGAGGAAAGAATAATTTACCATTTTATAAATAAAATTATAGAACTAAATAACATCTCCAAGTGCAGAAGGGAATTATTTGACTATATAAAAACCAAATCATATTTAACATCCTACACCATATTTTAAGACTAGAATTTATACAACATTTGAAAGTATATTTTCCATTCACCCATTAAATTGTTTTCCATATCCAAGAGGACTAAGGTTGTATTTTCTATGAGAATAAAATAATTGAAAGACACCTGCTTTGAGATCTTATAATTTATGTGTCTCATCACCATTGTTAGTTTTAGTGATACTCTATATAATAGGTCTTTTATTTCTATAACTATCATTTTTACTAGAGACAAAATCAAAACTAGAAGCATGAAATACCTAAATTTTCATAGAGAAAATCATAGAATTACTCTACTATTTCCATCATATTATTGATTTATTTAATTATTCATCAAAGTACCTTAAAAAATAATTTAATAAAAAATACCACTTATCCTTAGGAACAAGGGAAATATATAGGATGAACATGTGTGTCCAATGCTTTGAAAGCTATGTGATCCTATTAATATTATTAATACATTATTGCTATAGGATCCATGTGAATCAACTACCTTGATCATAGGCTTAAACTAGTTATAGTCTAGAGATATTATAATATAATCATCCCATAAGTGGGATTCATGGTTATTTTAAAATGACAAAAAAATAGAAATATAAATGCCTCTGTTTATTTGGTTTTACAATAGAAGGGCCTAAATCACTCTGGGCTTATTGTTATTCAGCTTCTTTTCCTCTATACTTGATCACAAAATCTGCCTTCTCCAAAGTTTATTCTCAATTGTCCATTATTTTTCTAGTTTTTATCATATTTTATAAATCATATTTGTTTTCTTGTGATATATATAAATCAAATCATAAAATTATAGGTTATAGTTGGCATTTAGAGCAAGTTTTAAGGAAATAAATCATATATTATTTAAAAATGTATGTTTTAAACAATTTTAATTGTTGTGCACTTTGCATTGACCTGATAACTATTAAGGATGTATGGAATATGATGATGATTGGATTATGAGTATTAAAATAAGTGGCCATGTATGATTTGTCAATTTGTTGAAGACCATGATAAATTAAAAATAAAGGGACTACTTAACTCAAGTACTATAAGGTTAAATATAAACAACAATGATTTAAGGGTTTACACATATATTATAAACTTACATTTTTCAAAAGTGTGAATAGTGTGACCCACCTCACTTGAACAAGATATGCCTAGATTAAGAATTTTAATTTTAAGATCTCGTTCAATTTTCATAACTCGAGAATCTAGCCTTTTGGGATAAATTTTTTCATAGCAACATTTTTTTACTCATTTCTTTGATAACCCATTATTTTGTATCTCTATGTAGTCAGTTTTTTTATTCCTTAATTTTTCTCTTCTAGTGTTTACCTAAGTTGAAGGGATATTAATTATAGATAGATAAACAACCAATTATAGGTTTATATATAGGTTTACATGAGGTACACATTAAATAATTAATACTATATTTGAAGTGATGACATGAGAATATGGACCTATTGATTTGGTTGTTTGTTTAAATTCGAAATGGTTGAATAAACTTGCATTGCATGTAGAACTCTGATTTACCACCAATTTAAGATTTTATTATTTTATTTTTTCCAATGATTGCTTCTTCCAAAAGTTTTTGAATATATTATAATTAATATTCGTTGATATTTATTTAACCAGTCTATTAAAAATTTCAAGTTGCATCTAATATAACTTAGAAACATAAATATTATCATATGACCATCAATCATGGGTTATTAAAATAATCATTAAATGCATAAATATGCAAACATTGATGCTTGGTCAATATCAATTAGTGTTCATATATTTTATTATTTTAATATATTTATTTAATACTAACTTTTTTGAGTGGATGTCATGTAAAACATGACATGGTAAATTATTAAAAAAATTTAGTTTAAAAAAAAATGAAGGCCTTGTTATTAAATCAAAATAAAAAATTGATAAAATGATAACACTACAAAACTCTACAATATTGGCTATGCATTCTCGATAATTTTAATGTCTATTAATTTATTCTTAATATTTTATTCATTGAGTGAGACATATGTTATGCCATTCATAAAATTACAAATCACAAGAGATATAAAATAGGGATAACACTCAACTCAAATAATGAGTGAATATATTAGAATGTTTATTCTTAAATCAATAAAATAAATTCCTTCCACTACTCTACATTTAATTTAGATTTTCATGATTTTGCGGTTATTACACTTATGTTAGGAAATGGTGTTTAATATATATGAATTTCAATTTATATAGTTTAGTAAAATTTCCATTTTTATTTATTTTTTAAATTTATATTTCATTTACATAATATGATCAAAGTGCATGATTTTAGGATATTTTTAATGGGAAAATAATATAAAATAATAATGTAATAAAGGTTAAGCTTTATATATTGTCCTAATCATTATAGAGTGAAACTAATTATTATTTTCTTTATTTTTAAATACTTATAGCATATTCCATCTATATTATAATGAAAATTTTCATTAAAAAACTAGGAACATCAAAAATTAAATAATATGAAGAATAAAAACATGAAAAAACAAAGTGACATCATTTAAATGATGCAACAATGTCAAAAATCCACAAATTTGAAGAACACGTTACAAAAGTAGTAGTAATTACTTAGATAAAAGAGTTAAAACCTTATAATAAATAATGTAATATAAAGGAAAAAGTAATTTAAAAATATTTTTGCATAGCTACACCAACAAAAAATATACTAGACATGTCTTTAGTTTTGATGTTTTTGATAATGGAGAAGATGACATAACTGTGACTTCATTTGATTAGGTATCTAATCATTTCATCAACTAAGTCAATGAGCATTGAATCTTATATCTTTATTTTTTTCAAGCAATGATTTTTAAATATGATATACTAATCCATTATTTTAACATTATCAACCAAAATAATTAATGAAATAGTCAAAATCACCAGTTATGATTTTTTTTCATTTCAGGTATATTGGGTTGAGTTAAATTTTATAGTGAAGAAATTTTTAATTATTATAACATGGATGAATAAATGAATGAAATATTTTAATAAAATCCATGGGACCAAGTATTTTATGGTACCAAGAGATATATTAATTTTTTTCTATATTAACACATCCACTTGGTGCAAGGGCTACCTTACTAGAAATTGTAAGAAAGAGGTGCAATGTAAACATTGATAGCTTAAAACAAGAGTCTTGTAAATGGTTCAAAAGATAAATGAGGTGCAATACAAAAATTAAATTATAATAATCTACTTGAAAAATAGGATTTTAAATTTAATTAATTATTTCATGTAATTAAGGGATGTCAAGGGATAAAGAAAATAAAGAGAATGGATGCAAAAAACCTACAATCAATGAAGAGAGAGATCTAATAAATAAAATCATCTTTACACCTTTTTTGCCACTGACATGAATGTATGATCCATTTTTAATTTTTACATATTTATAAAACAAGAAAGGAGGTGAAATACAAAAGTCTTTTAAGGATCACACTTTTGATAATGCATTAAAATTTAGGCCTCGAAATTCAAAATTACTAATCTCATTTTTTTCCAATGTTAATCCCTAAGATTTATGTATTGTTAGATCTCAATTTATTTTAAATGGAAAATTTTAAATTTTTCCTCAACTTATGTGATGGATTAACATATTTTGAGTATTTTATCAGTCCCATGTTGGGAATATATATATTCCCAACATGGGATTGATAAAATACTCAAAATATGTTAATCCATATTGGGAATATATATTGTTTGAAAATATATATATATATATATATATGGAAAAACCATAAAGATTGGTAGTTCATGATTGAAGATGATTCATGTGAGCTTGCATTTTTAGATATTGTTGTTAGCATATGGTGTTAAATTTCAAATTAGTTTATTTAAATTTTGAAGAATATTTTATAATATATTTCCATGTAGCTTCATGTGAAAAAACAACTTGAAAATCAAAATTTTATCTCCAAATAGAAAGCATGATTGGATTAGGAGTATCCAATTCCATATCATTATGAAAAGGATTGTATTTTTTTGCATTTTTATTTATTGACTATGGAATATTCTTGATGCAATACCCATGGTATTTTTTTAGTCACTCAATTTTTGTCATGAATACTTGATAATGTTATTTTTGTCTTACTTTTACTTTAATTGATTTGACCACATATTTTGGACCCATTTCACCACCTCACTCTATCATAAGTACTTATATTAACCTTTCCCTTTTTAATTTACTATCTTAAGACTATAAATGTTATTAATCACTAAAAACCTCTCTAAGAATTTGTACAAACATTCCAAATCCTAAATATTACATGTTACCCTTCAAGGCAAGATCAAGTAGTAGGGGTCAATAGTGGTAGTTAATCATGACCTTCACCTTAGAAATTACTAGTTTTAAAATTTATACCCTCCCATAAATGTTGGTCCATATTTTTACAATAGGAAGTATGAGGGTTTTCCCTTTTGGATTACTATAACATCACATCTATGTATCTTATTCTATCATTTGGTAATTTTAATATTGAGGCATACTTACATTACTACGTACTAATAAAATCTTCCCTATTCTTTTAAAATATGATTCTAATCATTTTAAACCAATCCTTAGCCCATTCAAGAGCCCATTTTTATTAAAGTCAAAATAAAACATTATCATGTATTCAAACCATCTCTAGATGCATACATGTATCAAAAAGAGCACAATCACTCAAAGTAGTCTAAGTGAGAAGACTATGTGGGCTTTATTTACCTATTTGAATTATTGGATGAAAAATTAATGATCATTTATCATGGGAATGATTGGGGTTATCTCATCCCATTACAAACCCCACTTTCTATTTATAGATTTTTTATCTATTAAAACCCCTATTAGGGTTTCAAATTTGATGATATTAATTGTAGGTAATTTTCATGTATTCAAAGGTTAATTTTCACACATGTATGTGTTTCAAGATATTATAGATGATCATGCCTTAAATTCCCTAATTTTTTACATAGGATAGAATCAACCAACAAAGGACAATAGTGATAGTTGATCCTATCAATTTCCTGAGATTCTTGAACTTGAGTAGTTTTATTCACAATTTATATGGAACTTGAATAATCAGTCTAAATCAATTTATTCCATTCATCTATCAGTTACACATAGTTAACATACAAAGATAATACAATTAAGTTTTTGTGTTGTTCATAGCTAGCCTTCTTCAATTTGTTCAAACTTTGTTAATTTTAGTACTTTCCTTTCATTTAGATTGTCATAGTTTTTTATAAATTTCCCTATATTTATATTCATTTTATATTAATTAGATTTAATCACAAAGTTAATTACAAATTATGATAAGACATATTGGTGAACCTAGATTTTATTTGAGCATTGATTCAATTTTTTTTCCTAGGGTTTAGATAAATTACTAAATATCTAATACTAAAATAACTTTATTTTAGCCTTAGATATAATATTTGACACTAAAATAATTTGGTTTTGACTTTGGATTGAATAGATGACACTTAAAGAACTTTATTTTGACCTCAAATATAATATCTAACATTGAAAACAATTTCTTTAACCTTGGATTTTAGGGGAATTTATTAATATGCGTACACAATTTTTTTTTCATTTTTTGGGATCTAAATTTTAATTTTTTACTTGATTTTCAATTTAAAAATAATATATGTATATATTGGATGATTATTTCTTTATAAAATATTTTTTAGTTTTCATTATATATTTTATTCCCCTAATAATCAAAATCATTAATAATCATAATAATAAGACACCAATTACATGTTAAGACACAAACACCATTAATGGTTTTTTTTGTAAAGTCAAGCATGACATATGAATAAGAGTGGTCATACATTTAAGATATTATACAACCTATTGATGGGTTTATTATGACCATATAAAATGATAAGTCCTATGATTCTAAATATGATAAGAAAAAAAATGTTCATGTTGATGCAATAGAATATGGTGAATATATTGATACCCACAGAGATGAAACTGATTATTTTTTATTTGTAGCTCGATAAGAAAAAAATAGACATGATCATGATAGCACATATTAATAACATAATTATTCCATTGGTAATGGTTGTAAAACCTATCATAGGTGTTTATACTTAATTATTTATTCTGTTATTACATTTACACCTTTGTGTTTGGGGGAAACATAAGGCTTCTAAAAAATATTTATGCCCATGCCTAATCAAATGAATCATACAGGATATTTGATAGATACACATACTCCATCACATACCTTGACTAATACATAATGACTTGTGTAAAATATTTTAGTTTTACATGCTAAGGTTTTGTACTTAGATTAAGACATACCAAAATATAGCCAATCAATTGATTCAAAATCCTTTCTTCATAACCCAATAACATTTGAGATTATATAACCAATAATGTATATATTGTAGAATATTTAAAAGAAAAATTGATCTGCTCAGAAAAAATTGAAAATGGTTTTTTCCTGCCTTGTAGGGCCCTCTGAGTGCGACCAGAGTGCTCACGGATCCAATGGAGGCTACTGCCTTTGGCATTACCTCTAGGGACCTGAACCTAAATCTAATAGAGGACATTCCCTCCAATGGATGGAAGAAAGTGTTAATAAGGTGAAAAGATGTGTTCCACTAAAAACATGTCGAGTCTTCCTATCAAAAATGATTCCACTGAGGGTACGACCTTGACTATCCCAAATGATCTAGTTGAGGAAATCGTGGTGACCATGGAACTTGCATTGGTAGGTAAGTTTTTATCCTTTCGTCTTAATATTGAGATGGTTAGGAAATGGGTAATGTCTCAGTGGAGAATTAAAGGTAGTGTTTTGATCACTGTTATGGCAAGAGGCTTATTCCTATTTAGATTTATGAATAGGGAGGATATGATAGATATTATTGTTAGATGACCATGGCTGTATGGTCCACATTTGCTTGCCTTGTGCTCATGAAAACCAAGATTTGACCCCAACTCAGACCTCAGCAAGTTGGCTCCTACTTAGGTAAGATTGCCAGGGTTCCCATTGGAATTTTGGGATGAAAAAATATTTATAGTTATTGGCAACTCTATTGGGCAATACGTCACTATAGATCATACCAACAGAATGCAATCTAGATGTATGTATGCTCAATTGTGTTTCAATGTAAAGATTCATCAGACTCTCCCCACATCTATAAAGTTAAACTCTAAATATGGGACTTGGACTCAGCTGATCATATATGAAAATTCTACCACTTTCTATCAAATATGTAGAAAAAAGGGACATATAATGACCCAATGTAAGGTGAAGTAAATGGGAAGGAAAGATGATTCCTCGGTTGAAGGTGAGGATCAGTCTCACAAATCCAAAAACTCTGGCAGTATGGGAATGGGGGATAATGTAGAAAACCCTGACAATACTGAAAAGGTTAGAGAAAAGGCTGGTTAGGAGGAGGTCCCTGGTAATGAGGAAAAATCTGTCCTAGAGGAAAATAACAAGGTCTTAGAAAGTGATAGTCAGAAGGTTATAATAGACATAGTTAACACTTTGGTTCAACAAACCAATATGTCTGAGGAAGGAGAAATATGTGCCCAATCGATAGATGGGGATGATGTAGAAGGTAAAGTGTTAAGAGATATTCAGGTGGAACTACCTCCAAAAATAGTAGATACTAAGAGAGACATAGGCTCACATTCAAACATAGATATCTTCCATGCTCTAGAAGTAGGTGACCAATCAGGCAACTATTCAATAATAGGTGAAATAGGACAAAATGGTAGTAGAAATGAACAAGAAGAATGGGTTACCCCAAATAAAAAGAATTACAAAGGTAAAAAAAATTCAAATGTTGGCACCGACCCCAAATAAGGGAGACCAACCCTAAGAGAAATAAGACAAAAAGAGATTGCCAGGGAGATTTCCAGTGGTAAATAGAAAACACTAGAGACCCATTCCCTCAAATCCTCTAAATGAGAATTTTATCCTAAAACCTGAGGGGCTTTAACAGTCCTTCCAAATAGTTTGAGGTTAAAAATTGCATTCTAGATAATGAATTAGATATTTTATTACTCCAAGAGGTCAAGATGAATGAGGAGAGTTTTAAGAAAATAGCTGACTACATATGGCCTAAGGCTACTTTTTGCATTAGTCCAGCTGAAGGGGCTTCAGGGGGGATTGTAACTATGTAGAACAGTGCTAAAATTTAGGGATCTCTTATTTTTTATAATAAATATTTTTTGATTATCAACTTCTCTCCATCCTCCTTGAACTGGGTGTTGATTAATGTCTACGACTCGAATAACAGAGCATTGAGGCAAAATTTATGGATAGATTTGAGTAGTTTCAGGACTAATACCCAGCACACTAGATGGATGCTAGATGGAGACTTTAACACTCCATTATACCCTTCTAAAAAATAGGGTGGGATTATTGATTACTTGGATAGCATGTTCAACTTTGCTAAATTTATAAATGATTGGGGACTATTGGATATTGAATTGCAAAATCAAAACTTCACCTGGTCTAATAGAAGAAGAGGAGACCAAAAGATTCAAGTCAAGTTAGACAGATTTATTATCTCTAGAAACTAGAATGATTATCATAATATGCAGGTATAGGATTTTCCTAGAACCATGTCTGATCATTGCCCAATCCTCCTTAGTTAGAAAGATCAGGGACATCATGGTCCTTTCCCCTTCCATTTTGAAGCTATGTGGATCAAAAATAAAGACTTCAGATAATTAGTGGCCCAATGGTGGAAAATTCCTATCCAAGGCACTCCTATGTTCAGATTAGTCAAAAAACTTTAGCATATCAAACAGGAAGTTTATAGATGGAATAGATCTAGCTTTGGTTAGGTATTTCATCAGAAGAAAAACATAGCTGGAAAACTTGTAGATATTCAGTAGCGGATGGCTCAAGGTGATGATTCAGAAGACACTTCCAAAGAAGAGAATGTCCTGATTTCTAATTGGAAGAATCTTATGGACAAAGAAGAGTTTTTTGGAAACATAAATCTAGAGTTTAGTGGCTCAAAGAGGGGGATAAAAACATGAACTTCTTTCATCTCTCAGCCATGAAACATAGGAAAGCTAACTCCATAACAAAGCTATGTTTGGATAATGGCAACATTATAACTGAAGATAATGAGATAGGGGAACAAGCTAGGGTATTCTTTCAGAATTTGCTCATTGAACAAAATAATGATGATTGGAATGATGGAAATATGAACCAATTCATTGATAAAATCTCATGTTTAATAACTAAGGAAGATAATTTGGAGATGTTAAGGCCTATATTCGAGGAGGAAATCTATGTTCTTTTATTTTCTATGGGTTCATACAAAGCCTCAAGTCCTGATGGCTTCCCTCTTATATTCTTCTAGGAATATTGGGATATAGTGGAAATGGATCTTACTACAACTGTACATGACTTCTTTAGATTAGGTAAACTTTTGAAACAAGCTAATAATACTTTTATAGTACTTGTTCCTAAAAAGTCATAGCCCACACACCTTATGGATTTTAGACCTATTAGTTTATGTAACACTATTTATAAGCTCTACACTAAAGTGTTGGTTATGAGAATTCAACCTTTTTTAGAGAAAATTATTTCCCCTACCCAAAAAGGCTTTGTCCCGAGGCGGCAAATTCTTGATGTTGTGATCTCCACTCATGAGACCATTCATTCCATGGACAAGAGTAGAATCCCTGGTATGGCTCTTAAGCTAGACATTTCTAAAGCATATGATAGGTTCTCTTAGAATTTTCTATTCCAAGTCATCAAGAAATTTGGGTTTAATGATAAAATGTCTCACCTGATATGGAACACTATCGCTTATGCAAAATTTTTGGTTCTAGTAAATAGGGTCCCTAAAGGTTTCTTCTCTTCTTCAAGAGGAATACACCAGGGGAAACCTCTCTTCCCTTACTTATTCATCATAATGGTGAAGGCACTAGCAAGATACATACAAGCTGATATAGTCTTTAGAAATTTAGTGGGCATCAAACTTGCTATAAAGGAAAACAAAAATCATGGACCTGTCCAGCCAGAAGCTATTTTTGGGAGAAGGTGAAGAACTTGCTCCTTACCAAGGAGGATTTGATAGAGCTAAATTAATTGAGATATGGGATGGAGTGTGATTCATCTTCATGAAGTATTTCACACTAGAAGGATGATTCACTAGGTTTTATAATTATCATATACCCCTTTTAAATCATTTCAGGTGTAATGCTCTCATTAGTTTTCCCTTTTATCTACTCTCCTCCCTAAAACATTTTGTCCTTAGGGTGAGAGAAAAATTAGCAAAAAAACTTGATATGAATCCTATCCCCCTCCATCAGGGCCTCATTTTCTATTTGTATAATTTCCACTATGCCCTTGAGCTATCCAAGACTATTAGAATTGATAGCAGGGATATTTCTTCTAACCCTTTGGCTGGTGATGTTGTCGATGAGCCCTATCTCTCCCCTATCTCTACCAAAATTAAATAATTCTCCTTTTCTACTCATGAGGAAACCCCCGTTGACACCCCTGGCTTTTTTGTGAGCATGAAGGGCAAGAAAAGGAAGTTTTATGCTAGTGAAGAGAGTATTGGGGGGACCACTGTGGGGACCCATAAAAATCTTGGTAGGACCACTGGGGGTCAAGGTGGGAAATCCCATATGTCCACTAAGGTTAGTAAGGAGGGCCTCTCCTCAGGAGTTCAATGGTTGGGGTAGATTGCTAGCAAACATGCTCCCAAGGCTAGGCTTATTGACTATTTAGAGAGTGCCTTGAAGGAAGCCACCCAAGAGGAAGAGTACAAGGAATTAGAAGTTCAGTAAATCTCTGAGGATACTAAAGGTAAGCAAGAGACAAGAGAATTTAAGACTACTATGAAGGATGGTGCTAAGATTGTAGAGAATGATGACAAAGAGGGAAAAATGTATGTGGAAGAAGCCAATGAGGAAACCAAAATTGAGATTGGTTTGAAAGCTGAAATTGCTACCCTGAAGGGTCGCATCTAGAAGCTAGAGCAAAACTTTCCCACTAGGCTCTGGAATTCTATTCTCTTGAACATGTCTATGCTATAGGAATTGGGTAATACTTCTTTTGCTATCAATGTAGATAACACTAAGAAATTTAATGACCTCATCAAATATATGGTTATGTAAGGAGAGATTTCTCTGTCTCTCATTTTTCCTATTCTTGTTTTATTTTAGTTTGTTGTGTCTGTTGGTATACTGTTAGTGTCATTCCTATCGTAAGGAATCTTTTATGTTGATTGAATTCATGGTTCCTTTGCTTTTGTAAGGGTTTGGCCCCTGTTCTATTGTCTTATATAATCAAAAACATTTGAGATTATAGAGTATTATTTACCTACATTGTTTTTAGCTCATAAAATTAAACTATATGAAGGTAAAGGAGATCTAGAATAACATCTTTGATCTTTTCATGTGGAATGTATGGATTATGATTTCAATGAGAAATTAATAACTATGTTATTTATAATAAGCCTAAAATATTATGCCTTACATTAGTTTTATGATTTACCTATTCAATCAATAAATCATTCAATCCTTTAGTAGAACAATTTATAAATATTTTTATATTAACATTGATGAGAATATTTCACATGTGTAGATTTATAAACATAAAAAAGGAAATAATGACCCTAAAAGTGACTATGTACTTTGATATAAGAGCAGGGTTTCCCAAATGACTAATGCCTTGGAAGATAATGGATTACAAGATATTTTATAACATATTTTACATACACCTTTGAATGAGTCAATTGTTTTTAATAAATTTAGATCATTTTAGGAACTTTTTCATACATTAAGAGAAATATAAGTCAAACTTATTTCTTTAAACAAGCTCAAATATGCACCTACATCTACTTAAACTTCTAAAATGAAGTTTTAAAGAAAGAAATCTAACAAAGTTAAGCCAATAGATACTAAAATTACTAGAAAAATAATAGGTAATGTTATATCTCAACCTTCCAACAAGTTTTATTTATCAAAACAAATAAGGATTAAATTTTATATATTACCAAAATCACCTCATAAATTGATATTAAATTTACTTGAGTACAATATTATTACTATACCTCCACTATTAGAGGTTTATATGAGTAGACCTCAAAGTAAATAATATGATAACAATGCATATTTTGCTTACCATAGATGCAATTGTCATTATGGTAACATATGTTTAAAGATTAAAAACCTAAAATATTATTGATAATAATGTCATAAATCTATAAATCCTATAAAGGAAACTAATCATAAAAAGAATGAAAATGCAAAATTGAAGATTTTAAATGAATAATTTCCAAATCATGAGACAAACATGGATAATTTAGTATTGAATCATAATTTTAAATCATATTTACCTCTAAATTCATATGATCATACATCATATATAATTATTGGTACAAATTTTCAAACTAATCAACCATGTCATAGAATCACCTTTGATGATAGTGAAATAATTTACGATGATTCTAATTTTCTTGATTTATGTATACAAACAAGCATTAATAAAAAAAAACCCATTCATACTATACTAGTTGATAATGGTTCAAGTGATAATGTATTTACAAATAAATTAATCCATTCACTAGGTTACACAAACCATGATATATAAGAGACATCTAAAAATGTTAGACATTCACTAGGAAGCCAAAAAACACTTTGGGACACTTTGTTTGAAATCTACAAGAAATAGGTTGGAATCTAAAATGGATTCTTAGGAAATAATGCTAGAGGGAACTAAACCTGTATGTTATGAGTTATTCACTTTAAATAAATCAAAAATTATATATGGTTTGTATATTTAATTGTTACTTTATTATTATTTTATTGAATGCATGATAAAAATAGAATAGAGAATATCCATGCTCCTACCATGTACATTGATAGAAAGTAGTATAAAAACCATGGCATGAATCTATATCATGCAACCATTTATAAATGTAGAATTTTTAATTGTATTGTAGATTTAAATTTATAATTTTTTTTGAAACTTGTGCATGAATCTATATCATGCACCTATAACTATATAAGTTTGTACTTTTTTCTTGTAATGTGATTGCATATGTATGGCATATTATCCCATAATCTATGACAATAACTAAATTTTGAGATATTATTAAAATTTTAAAATTGTATTTTATATTTAAAATTTATTTTAACTTTAAAAATAGGCCTATCTCATGTATGAAAAGCCCATAAAAATGACCCCCTTTTGAGGTGAGAGAATTGCATCTTGAAAGTCACTCACCTCAAAATAAAATTTAACTACATTATGTGCAATAAAATGTAATCATTGAACAATGTAGAATATGTGAAAATTATGTCAACATAGTAATATTTCTATCACTTAAATCATGTATGTAACATATGAGGATTGTCCTATATAAATTTATTGATGAAGCTCATAGTAATAAATTATGAAATTAGAATCTTATGCATTCTTTAGTACATGATATGGATCATGGTGATCATCAAACTTAAAAATATAAACAATAATATGAACACAAAAATCAAAATGTTATATAATAAGGCCAAGGGCCACATAAAAGGGAAATGTTTAAGTGTTTCATAAGTAATTACTACACATAAAATGCCAAGTGCCACATGCAAAGGATATGATAATGTCAAAAACAAGGGACATGTTCAAATTTTTCATAAAATAAAGGGATAAGGGACAAATTAAATAGACATGTTTAGACACCCAAAATTGACACAATATCATCTTAAAAATACATTTTCACATGCCCTTATCTTATAGGATTACTAACGATGAATTAAGGGCTTATTAGTGTAATTTATATTGAGTCTTAGTATTCTCTCTCTTATTGTATTATTTTATTTTATTTTATATTATTATTTTAAATTTTTAAATATAATTTAGGGATTAATAATATCATACTATGATTTTATACTTATGTCTTGTGACTTTTGGAAAATTCTGCACTTCACAAACAAATCCACACTATGGCCCTATCTAGGCAATATAGACTTATCCTAGCATAACTTGTGGATTTTTTCAAGTTTTTAAGTCAATAATAATATATTTTATTACCATTTTTATTTTCAAGTCAGCCTTGTCATGCAACAATGAGCCTCCTAATTCAAATTTAAGAGTATTATATAAGAAATAGTCATGTTAGAGGTTAGGGATCAATTTATCTCTATCACAAAAGTTATCTCTATCATAAAAGTTATATAAAGTTCAAATATACTTATATTTTTTGAATAAATAAATTTTTTATAGGCTAAAGGTTAAATACATTACTTGTATGTTTTTTCAAGGTTAATCATAGACAAAAGAGCATATAGTCTTGCATCTCACGATTACACACATACACCTAGGATGAATAAATACATTAGACTAAGGCACTTTTGGGCTATGTAGGACTTATATCATGTAGAATTTTATAAGGGTATCTCAGTTATTCCCCTAACCCTATTCCTCCATTATGGAATTTTATCTCTATTCATTTTATGTGTGAAAGGTAGGGTTTGGTACTTTTTAGGTATTTAACACATCAAATAGGCACACATAATCAAACATTAAACCCTCATAAATATCCACCCATGCCCATATTATAAAATCCAATCATATAACCATCCAAGACATGGTCATAGTCAATAGACAAGGCTAGAGTGCATCTTTGTCCTCCTAGCATAACCTTGTCCCACCAAAGTTTAAAATATTTCTTTTAATTATGACACATTTCACGTGTATTTTAAAGTAGTTTATACTCATAGTCAACTTACATAGTAAATAAACATTTGGTTTTAAACTAAGTACATGTATTTCACTACAATTCAATTTTATAGTCATTCCAAATTCTTTATTTTGTTTTAATCTATTTTACTTTATTATATATTCAATATTTTTCAATTTCAATATTTAGATATATTTATTTGAGTAATTAAAATTAAAAATAGATTAAACATTTTGGTTAATATACAATTTTTTTTAGATCACTGATTTATTGTTTGCTTGATTTTTGTGTAGTCTAGGGTTTCAACTGAATTTCTAATTTAATAAAATTTAGGATTTCCTAATTCCTTACACAATTTTTTTCAAATATTATTTTTTATTTTTTTTAAAATTTTACTTCAACGGTTGTAAAATTACTTAGTGACTATTGCTATGAGCTACATATTGATCTATTTACAAACATCATGGTGTGAAGGGTTATACCCTAATACCCATAACCATTGTTAAAAACTAAACACAAAGTTTAGCTTTCATACACCTCAAGAAGCTTATTATAGTCATTTTATTTGTGGTGCACTTGAGAAGAGTGTATCATCCAAGAAATTTACTCTCATCGTACCCTTGGAAATGGGGTTAGTAGGTTAGAAGAACAATTTTTAATCTATATTTAGTTTTCTAAAAAAATTGGATAACACTAATCAATGAATGGGAAAGTATATTTGATACCCCACACAATCATCTAAACCCTTCCTATATCACCCATTATACATTGATTTTTATTATATTGTATTCATAGTCATTAGCTCCTTTGAACATGTGACATTTATTAATAGTTATAAGAATTTTTTTTTTTAATTTTTTATATTTAAAATTATTATATATGTCATGGATAGTAAAATTACATATTCTAATGATGTTCATCCTCTAGATCAACAATTTTTTACTCATGTTATGCCTTCTATCTATGATGGTGACTGGACAAACTATAATAAGCAAAAATAAATGGAAGAAATATATATGACCATTATGATTATTTTGACTTTGATTATGTTTTAATAAATAGATAGTATGATATTGATACATATTGGGAATGTGAATAAATAGAACCATTTTCCCAAATTTACCTTGTGGAGAAAAATATGCATCTTGTTTCATCTTTAGATTCACCCCTAGATGATTCTTTGAATCTACCTCTTGTTTTTATTTTATAATTTTTTTTGGATAAATAGATATTAGATCCTAATTATGACAAATTAATGTGTAAAATCATACTACATAAAATATGTGATCACACAAAATAATTTACAACTTAATATTTTTGGAAATATGCTAAAAAGGTAATGTAGCAAAGAGAAATAGCATAGCCATAAATGAGGCATCATGTCATGCTTAGGTCCAATTTTTTAATTTTTTTAAATAGTTGAATGTTTTATAATTTTTGAATTATTTATATATTTTTTATTTATCTTTAAATTTTTAATTTTTAATCAATCTAGTAAGTCATCATAGTCATGAAATGGATCTCTAATGTGTGACATATATTACAACTTTGAAATATTTATAAGGTTATGTAGATAAATTATGTACTCTTCCTCTATGTACTATGTACCTTGTTATGTCTCTACTATTATCCTAGAGTATTTTTATTTCTCATGATTACTATAGCCACCATGTTGAATATTTATTACTTTTATTGTATGCCAAAAAAGGGTATGTTGATTTGTTTGATCCATTGTAGCCTTCATATGTTGTATCTATAGTTATCCCAATATAAATATCAACTAATGATAAAGAGGAATGACCCATATGTCTATATCAAAAATATTTTGTCCATAATTAATTGATAGAAGAATATATCCAAGGGATTCTTTCAAATGTGTACTATGTTGTAGCTCATCATGGTCATGTCCCATCTGCCATAAATTTGTAATATTTCACATTGTCTCCCACTTCTCTTTATCAATTAGAATATTTTTCCAATATTCACTCTAAATATATTTTATAAGAGTCAAGGTCTCTTGTCATGGAGGCTTTTAATCTCTACTTGTTGTGTTTGTAGGTTGTATATATTTAGTAATTTTCACATGTTTTTCTTATCAATATTGTATCACATTGATGATACATTTATTCTTGTATTTTTTAATATTATTTTGTAGTGTTTTATAATGATCTATGTGATATCATATGATACTATGGTAATCACAAGATGATTTTACTTGTTGAGTGATAAACATCATATTGCTCAAATTTTGGTATTTGGTAATACAATTAAATTATTTTTGAGTAACATTCATTATGTGACACTTGGTGTATTTTGGAAACTTCTTAGTCATAATGGTATGAATGTTTATATATCTAAAATATCCACATTATTCACTAATGTTTTCCCAAACCTTTGTGACAAATAAAAATATATAATTATTCTTGTTTCCAAGTCATGCTTGATTTTACAAAGATTTTCCTCAATGATGTCTTTGAGGTTTAAGGATCATGGTGTGATCTATTGTTGTAATTTTTGTTTGTATTTCAAATACATTTCTGATCTAAAATTGTTTCTTTTCATTTACCCTAAGAATATTGTGCATGAGTAGGAATTTTAGAGTTATTACTACTCTTTATACATGAATTATCCTAATATCCTTCAAATCTAATAGGTGGGAACAAAGTATGAGATAAGTATTCATTTGAATCAATAGGATTGAAATTTATCTTGCATAAATGATCATTTATAATATGTTACATATCATTTTTATCATCACTATCATAGTAATTTATGACCATGTTATCCATCAAGGGAAGATTTAGAATTTTCTTATGTTGTTATACTATCTTTCAATGTTTTCTATTTTTCATGAATGTTCATAACTAATTTATTATAATTTTAAGTAATTTATTCTCTCACCTCATATGTATGCATATGATCTAGTGGAACAAGTAGTGCGGGAGGTATTATAGAATAATCCTAGAACTATGATTGTGATTGGTACTCATTAGTAAATTGTGTTATTTTTCAATATATGAAAGGTGCATCATATATAGGTAGCAAGTATGAGTATCTATAACACATAAATTTGATACAACTACATATTTTATATGGTAATTTTTCTATTTCATGCATCCAAGGTCATCCAAAAATTAGGTTGTAATGTAGAGGATTAGGAGTGACATGAAATATGGTAGGCACAATCTTGTGTCCTAGTTTTACATCCATTGATATTATCCCAAGGATTTGGCATGGAATGTTATCAAATAATTTTATGGTTTTATATTATTTTTGGACATTATCCATAATTATGCCTAATTTTTGGAAGAAATGGTGGTGTAAATGTTTAATCTAGAACCATTATATACCAACACATGTTTGACTACTTTATTTTTCACTTGAACTTCAATAAATAATGAAAGATTTTACTCTCTTATGTGTTCCATTGGTATGTATTATATGTAAAAATTAATGACATTATATTTATCCTTAAATTTACTCATGATGAAAGCAAAGGACTCAAGTTTTATATCACTTGGGAGAGTTGTGTCATGTAATGATTCATATAATATGTCTTTGTAAATATCTAATTGCTTTACCAACTCAAGAATAAAAATATTAGCATGAGTGATATTTATTTTATCAATGATGTCATACCCCTTAGGTTTATTGGTGTTATTTGTGGGAGGTGGATGGGGTTGAATAGGAACATGTTGACTGCCTCCATTCTACCACACATGGTGGGGCACTCTACCTCTTCTAATGTTGACAACATGGACTATCTAATTAACTAAAAGCCATGGGAAAATAAATGGTGTGGGATGGTAGATAGTACACCATTTATGTTTGGGGGAGGAATAAAAAAATGATTCATGCATGCCCTTTGTTTCCTAGTGGTAACATGAAACAAGCTAGATTAAATGTTGCAACAATACAAATTAAGAAATGATAGAGATTGTTATTTTTTTATTTTAGTCTTATTAATATATAGATATGTCCATATTATTGTAAATTTATTATATATTTTAAAAATTAAAGGTCAAAAACATGAAATGAATACAATCATGCTTTATTAAAATAATAAAAATAATGGTTATCCATTATAAGCATGTGTAATTTATAATATCAGGGAAAATAAAAAATCAATTGTAAAAAGTAAAAATTAAGGTAGAAATATGAAATCCTATAAGGATAAAAACCTAATGGAAACCTAGGGTTTGGAAATATTTTATAAATATATGGGTTCACCAATATGTTTTACCATAATTTGGATTAATTGATAAACTAATTAAGATAAAAAGTGTTGTAATATTATAGATTATGAAATATTATAATCAATAATATATTTGAATGTAGAGGATTGAAATTATTTTTAAAAAAAAACTTACTAAATATATAAAGTAAAATAAAGGATGATATACTTATTAGTTTGTTATACTATGTAGGACTGAGACATGTGGTAGGTTATAAATAGGACAATGAGTCACTTGATTGAGGTTATATATATTTTTGTGAACCTAAACAACAATGTTTCCCTAAATTTTGTAATATCTACTGATAAGTTTTGAGCTAGACCTGTATATTTTTATTTTTTATTTATACAATAAGATGTGTTTGGTTCTAATTCAACTTTGTGTGCATTGTTAAGGTTTGATCACATGTGTGGCACCTATAAATACATTCCTTCATCCAAAACCCTAGGTCCACTAATTAGGGGATAAAACCTACAAAAACTTGGGAAGTGTAATAGACTAAGCTGACCCCAATCACCCCCATTAATGATTGACTACCACCTACATATCTAATACTTCAAAGAGGGAAATTAAGCCACACATAGTCCTGACATTTATTGTGAATGTGTAATTTTGATCCTTCACTGTATGAATGCATCTAATTATATAAATTTTGATACTTTACAATGTTTTCTATTGACATCTCTTGGTGTGATTTAGACTTGATTGATGATTTCTCCTAGTGATTGAATTATAATTTGGGAAGAATAGGGTAATGTTTCTCAATGTGTAGTTGTGTATAGATTTTTGATAGACAAGTGAAAAATGTCTAATAACTCTAAAATTTATTTGTATTTATATGAATCTATTTGTGTAATTTATCATCCCACTAACACTTTAGGTAGATGGACCAACCCATAAGAATTATTTTATTTTTAAACTTGATCATTATTAGATGAAGGAAAAACTATCATATTTGTTTGATAACATTTTGATGGTGATACTAAATATGAAATTATTATATAAGAGATAATAACACTAATATGATGATTTGGATATGTCTGAGTATGATAAGTAACTAGTTTAGCATAGACTGGGAAATTCCTATAAGTGATTGACAACTTAGAAGGATTGGACCTATAGTTAGAATTTATATGAGACAGAATTGTGAATAAGAGGAATATATGTGCACATAAGTCACATATGGTAAATTTAGGTCAAAGTGAAATTTCAAATTATCTAATACCATAATTTAGTGCAAAACCATAGTTTAGGATCCTATCTAGGTTGTATTTGACAAGAATGTAAATATAAATATATTTTTGGTATTTATACCTTGTTTAGTTTAATTTATTTACACTCTTATTTCTATTATTCTTCAGATCTTTTCATTTTCTTTCCTTATTATATCCTTGATAATTATTTTACAACATGTGTTTTACATAGTTGATTCTATTTTGGGACCTAGTTACACCCCACATCCCATAATTTAGACATAATATTTATAAACTTATACCCTCAATATTGAGTGTGGATTATCATCTAATAAATGTATAACTATTTTCACCCCTTGATTATGTCCCCTGTATATCCTTAAATGTGTACAAGCTCTATTTTAGTCTCCTACTTATATCCTAATAAATGGAGAGAAAGTAGATCATCTTAGCTTACATACATTATGGAACATGTTGACCATTTTTCCCCCTAGGATAAAATGTCACCCCCTAAAATTTAAAGTTTGTCTTATCATGTTTCTTATCTTTAATAATTTATTGATAGCCATCTTATGTCTTGTGATATCTTAAAATGGTCTCTTGATGTCTCATTAGCATTGTTAAAGATAAGTTTGATAACATTAATTTTAAGTATGAGATCAAGTTGATGGAGAAATATGCTCAAAGAGACAAGGTGGTAACCCTAAAAGGAACAAACATGATCCAAATTTGGCCAAATTGTTCAAATAATAAAATGAGTAAGTTGATTAATTTATTTTTTAAAGTAATTTGGAAGATTTAAAGTATTTTTATTAGATTAAGGTATCACACTAATTTAGTCGCATTGTGATTTCCAATGATAAAGATGGCACTTGCTAGTCATGAATAACTATGAAGGTTTTATCTTTGGATAAAGACATTTTGAGTCATTTAACACTTGTGACATGTATTATTACTTATACTTGACCATACTCTCCCTCTAGAATATATTAAAAATGCTTTTCCAATGTTGGAGTATCTTTATAACTACCATCCATCATGTTTCCAATGTATAAGTGAGGAGTTATTGAAGGATTTTATGGAAAATAGGGTTGTGAAAAGTTTTTACATGCTATTAAACATTCATATAGGTTAGGGGAAGCTTCAGGACATTTAGGTTCACCATCTCCAATAGCTTTAAGGGACATAATAGTTAGATTTTTCAAGAAATCATATTCTTAGAGGTCTTGTGTAGAGGGTTTATGATGGTTGGCAATGTGAAAACTCTCCCAGAGATATCCATGGTATTTTAAGACCAAAATACATTCAATAAATGGAGGTACAAGGCCAAATAGTGCAAAAACATACTCATTTTCCCTATCAATCTCCTTAGTAACTCAAAATAGATAGGTTTTTTATTAGTCTGTATAGAAGAGAGAGATTTGAGACCTAATTTATTAGATAGAGGAAGGGGTCCTTATGAACTTACACTTTATGGAATTTTTTTCTTAGTTAATACCCTTAATTTTATGAATAATTTATAAGAGTGTAAGGGGATCACAGATTCTTATAGGCTTAGGTTTACATCAATATTTCCAACTCTGAGCTTGATGAAGTGAGAATGGTAGGTTAGGTGAGCCATTATGGGTATATACAACTCATCCACATCATTTCATATTCCCAATTGGCATGTGTGAACCATCAAAAGACAAGAAATCTTTAGTTTGATAAATTTATAGGTTGGTGGCAATGGGTTTTAGATGAATTCAAGGTTTTAAGCTATTAAGATCATGTAGTCAAGGTTATCAAACTACCTTTTCATCTTTCCAATTCTAAAAAAGGTATTTGATTAATCTCTCAATGGTTTTATCTTTCTAAGTTGTAGGTGTTAGATGAAGAAAAGGGGTAGAGTCTTGATTTTGTGAGAAGATTTGAGCATAAAACAAGGGAATCAAGTTATTCATAATGTTTCAACTTCATAAAGTCTCTTAAAACTTCATAAAGACACCATTAGGGCTCAAAAAGTGAAGATAATATGTTTAGATGCACACAAGGTAGCTTTGTACATGTTCATAATGAACACCTATAACTTTTTGTAACAACATGAGGAATTCATGTAACTAGTAAAGTAGGTTGAGATATAAAAGTTCCTTTAGGAAAAATAGAGTCTTTGTATAAGTCCATAAAATGTTCAATTTTTTTTATAATATAATAAGATGTATTGAATGAATGTACCTAGTCACATTAAAGGACTACTTACAACTCTTCTGAGCTTCTTGCCTTTTGAATATATAAACCTATTGAAATATCTCAATAAGCCTATGTGATTGAGTTGAGATGTTATAAAATATGGAGATATCATGAAGTAGATAAACAAGGTGATAAAGTTTCTAGTAATCTTTTCATAGGCTGTCAAGATAAGAAGATGCAAGGAAGAGACTCAATAGGTCTACATGAAGACCTACAAGCTTGTGACAGGTAGAGGAGTGAGAAAGGAGATACGGGTGAAAGATGAGAACTTATAAGAGGGTTTTAGAGAAAAGAATAATATTATAAAAATATCCATCCTTTTCCAAGATCATTTTAATTTAAATATTAGTTTAGGATGACTCATTATCAAAGTGAGCATTCAATAGGCCTAGTAGACACATATAGTTCTATGTATAAAATATGAGACATATGGGCATGGTTTTCCAAAATTTGAAGAATGGACATTTATAAGGGTTGAAAAATACTTTAGTTAAAATTCCTACAAGGTTTATCTCACTATAATTTTAAGGTAAAGTGTTAATCAAAGGTGGTCAAGGTCATATTCGTATGACTATCTATTGACCCTAATAATAGTTTATTTCAAGCATCAAAATATTGAAGGGAAAATCCTTTAAGGGATCACTTAAATAGGTTAGAATAGATGGTATAGAGCTTACCAATGTAATTACAAACCAAAATAAATAATTTCATAAGTATTTTTCTATTTGACCTTTCTTGAGCTCACCAATAAGACTAGATCGACTAAGAACATAACTTTTAGCACTATAAACATTCATGATGAAATACATAGAGTTATGAACATAATATGGGAGTTGGATAAGGATTTTATAATGATAATATTATCATTATCTTTCTCATTAAAACTGATAGCTCTATGAATCATTGATAAGGAGATAACTACATAAAGCATTATTTTTCCTTGAGAGAAGCTTGAAGGAACAAGCATTTTACTCAAAACTTAAGTGAAGAGACGAATGGGTATAAATGGAATTGGGATATGTTTAATATTTCCTCATAATCTAATATTATATCATTGATAGTTTCTCAAAATGAATATATAGTATAAATAATCTTTATTATAAAATAGTTACTCAAAAACATATTTTTGCCTTGTGTAGAACTCGGGCAGGTCTAAATAAATGCTTGAAACTCTAAGGAGAGTTTGCATCATATAACATAGTTATAATGGAAATTAATAGGTTACATGGCCTTCCTCTTCATGTTATTAATTTATCCTTTTAGGTTTCCATCTCTTTAAATTATTTCTAAATTAAAACTAGCCTTAAACCCTTTCAAGCCCTCACATTAGAGCTTGATAGGCATGAAGGCTTTCCAAATGATTTTAGTGCATCGTATCACCTTGGAAAAAACTTTGAGATATTTATATACTTCAAAGGACCCTAAAAATTTATTTTTTATCCCGTGTGAAGTGAAAGAGGTATGAAAATGGCCTGGAAGTGATAGTTCTAGGGTTATTTGTAAGAATTTGAGATATTAAGGACTCTTTATTAGTGGTGATAATTTTGTATACTTGTGAAAAGTTGTGATAATCCTCTTCATGTGATTTTTAAAGTCTAAAGGATAAAATTAAAGTTTTATAGGAAAAAAATAATCCTAAATCAACACATCCTCATTGATTGGTATAGGGTGGATTGAGTGAAAAAAATTGTGAGGTCATATAACATCATTAAAATTTTAAGATTGTTAAAATAATAATTAGATAATTGTGGGGTGAATAAGTGACCTTAAAAAACTTTTACAATTATAAATTACCTTTCATTAACCATCAAAGTAATGGAGTAATTATTCAATGCATCAAGAACTAATCACATAAACATGAAACAATGAGCATATCATAATATGAGTGAGAAACCCTTGAAGGGAATAAAACTCACTATTACCTCTAAAATTATAATATAATATTATAAATTTTTACAAAATATTAAATTATGTTGAGCACCAACTCAAATTATAGTACCAACCCCAAACTATCAAGTACTCACTTAACCAATGTTTTAGGAAGTACCCATTTGCTAGGAAGCTATAAATCCCTTTATGAATCAACACCATCTCAATAAACTCTGATTTATGAAAATAATTTGATTTAATTTTTTATCAATCAACATATGATGATCACTTAATCCTTCTCTACTCTTTAATCTCAATGCACACTCTTCTTCGCTTGTCTAACCCTAATCAAGTATGAATAGGTCATATATCCCTGATATTCATATGTATAAAACCTAAAAAATTATCAAAAATACTTATATAATCTCCTTTTATTGTTTAAAATATGTTTTAAAACATTATTCTACATGTTCATCTTCTATTTTCACTAACACACATCAAAAAGATCAATTTGCTTATATACAAGCCTAATGATCATATGACAATACAATCATCCACTCACCTTATTCCTCCAAGATAAATCATAAAATTACATTTAATACATTATTAAAATATGTTTTTTCCATTATTAAATAACATATTTTTCAACCACAATACCTTATATCCTTATTTATCCATTAGGACTCATGGAGATCTAATTGCATTAGGTTTATCTAGTAACATGTATACCATATTCCCCTAGACCACATTTTACATCCATAGACAATAATACCATATAAAATACAATTAAAATATACCCCATATAACATCCTATAATCTCTATAAGACATTTTATATCCAACCACTTCATGAAAACACTCCTTGTAGTTTACTGCCATATTAGTCTTGTGAACACTCACTAACTATCTGATCTCTCTCATGATTGATCACCTTTATCTCATGAAATTAGGGTATAAAAATCATGTTTATAGGAAATATATGACCCTAATTTCATCTTAAATCACATATAATAATATGACTTAATGACTAACATTGGTCTTGCAAAACAATTTCTTGACTCCATTCCTTATGCTCAAATCTGCCTTTCACTAGCTAACTTGAATGAACTATTTAGAAAAATTTAAGGATATAAATACCTTATAAAACATCATGTACATATTAATTAACTATATATAATCTTCTTTGATTTATTTTCATTCCTTTATCAATCCAATTTCTTAGATAAACTCAAAAACTTTGGTAAATAAGCCCTTTTTGTATGGTCTTCTCTCTCTTCTAACAAGCCAATACCACCATGAGGTACTTAATAGAGTAATGTACATGTTAAAATATTTATTTTTATAAATTTAATAAATTATAAAATGTTTTTAATTTAATCTTACTCATCAAGTCTTTATTAGGGTTTTAGGGAGGTTTAAGACAGTTTGTAGTATTAGTGATTATTCATAGTGAACTACCAACAAAATTCAAAAGTAAAGAATATATATTTTATCTAGGACACTTATCCATCTCCCATGAAAGAATAAAGGCACCATGAAATGTATTTACATGGAAACAAATGTCTAAAAGTGCTTCTCAAGTTTTATTATCTCATTATATGAGCTAAGAAAGCCTAAAATAATTATTACCTCAAATCTTGACCTCAAACTTTGTGAGAAACTATATCTCAACCTAATTAATATATTTACATGATAACATGATATCATTCACCTTGAATAATGGTCATGATACCTTTATAGGGTAAAATAGGGTTTTGGAGTGCTTTGGGTGCAACCCTTGAATAAAGGTCTTGTGTATGTAGGGATGGCTTAAAGGGCTTGTGAAGGTTCCCTAATACTCTCAACATGATCAACATACTTCCTATGAACTTTAGTAAGGTATCATCCTTGTAAATATCAATCAAAACACCAAGATAAACTCTACTCCTTGATATGGTTTTAAGGCTTTTCAAGATCATGCATCTTTCTCTCTCATCAATGACAAACAACACTTCATCATATCATCAAGAATGGCTTCTATACATCCTCTTTGACATAAATGAAAATAAAATTATAAAAAAATATATCTATCTATAAACCTAATTTCATGATTATGGAACTACATATTCAAGGGGAAAATCATTTCTAGTGGTTTTGTCAAATGGTGTGGCTAGTAAGCATATATATTGCCTATAAAAATTCCAAAAAGGTTTTGAAGGGTCAATCAATATCAAAAATCTCTCATGAAGGTTTAATTATGACTGATTTTGATCTTTGGGATATCTACTAAACTTTATACAAGATGATTACATAGGTCTTAAGACTTTTCAAGACCTTCATGAGAGTTATACATGTTCTTAGCATGGTGCTAACCAAATAAGTGTTTCACAATAAAAAACAAGATAGCTAAGAAACCTAATGAAAAATGGGTAAATGTTATAGAAAATTTAAATATTGATATACTTCATGTCACTATATTCAAGGATTATTATTATGAGTAGGGTATCAAGAAGATAAAATGGCAATTCAATGGTAGTTATCTAGTCAAGAGTCCAGCTTGTCATTCCTCATCAAGTGAAGAATTTAGATTCATATGAAGTTGATGACTCATCCTATAGATTAAAAGGTCATTAAGTGCCACCCTTAATGAAGGAGAGGATCACATAAGGTTGACACTTTTGAATAATATGCTTTTAAACTTCTCTTTGATAATTTTCTTGATATCAACTTATTTTCTTAGCAAATGACACTTATCAGTGATTCTCCTACAACTCTCTCTCTCTCTCTCTCTCTCTCTATATATATATATATATATATATATATATATATAGATATATATATATATATATATATATATATATATATATATATATATATATATCCTATATATTAAACCTTAAATGGATTTTAAATCATCCTCCACCATGAGTATGGTGAATCCCTAATTTTTTCTAATCTTTTGATCAATTTATGGATGTTTTTTCCTTCTTTCATGGTTACATGTAGTGTAAATAGTTGAATGGTTGATAAAATAAAGTGTAGACTCATGCTCACCTTGGTTTATTATTTTATCCTTCTTTCCTTCATGTAGTTGAGATCACTATTGTGGGTTGTATACAATGTCATAAAGGATCACTAGTGGATTAGAAATGGTAAGAATCTTCCATCTTAAACCCATAATATATCACCTCTCTACAAATCACTAATGTAGTAGGTGAAATTTGAGAGTAGTTCATGTCTTTTAGTCCTATAGTTCATAGTGAATATGAAATAGGTGTTAGTGATATTAATATTTGGTGTATCACCTCCTTATTTAAGTTTATTTCATGATATCCTTCTCCCTTTTCCCTTATAAGCTAGTATTGTAGTGTTGTGAGCCTAATTAATAAATTAAGGGGAGATAGACCTATAATATAGAGATTCATTCCACATATTATGCCACCCAAAACCTAGGATTGTATGCATGTTACCTAAAATTTTGAATATTCTAATAACCTTTCAAGGGTGAAAATTTGGGTGATAATAGTTATGACATGCACAAAGGGATAGGTACTTCATTTATTGAAGGATTTTTGGTGTTGTCCTTCGATGTATCATCCTTTTAAGGCATTAATTTAGGTACCAATGGTGAATTAAATTTCATTTCTCTAGTTTTAGTAGTCTATATATTATTTCAATTAAGTAATTTTTCTATTTTGCCTTTCATATGAAGTTCCATGTTTGAGTTTGAAGTGGATTTAAATTTTAATCAAGTTTGTGAGCCATATCAATCCTATTCTTATCATTATCAGTAGTATAGTGAGATGTATCAACCTTATTTTTATCTAGATTAGTCATACAATGACCTTACTTACCCTCTATATGACTAATGTTTATATCAAGAGTATTATTATTCCCCCTTATTTAAAAACCTTACCAAGCTTGTCAACCTTCATATAAATCTTATCAAGATTTCTATTAGCCATATATACCTCCTTCTCATGATCCAAATTATACTTGGAAAATTCACTTTATTTCTAATCAACTTGAAGAGAGTGTTTTAAAGATAAAATTGATAAGAATCAAAGGAGATCTAAACACATTACATAGAGAATTAATGCATGCAAAGCTGAATAAAGAATTATTTCAACACAAGTGTTATCTACACACTCTTATTAATCTTTACACTCTAATAATCTAAAAAATACATTCTAGGATACTATAAATATATAAGAACATTATCTTATAATTTCTCCATTTATTTCTCTCACCTAAATCTTACAACTAAGAAAACCTAAATACAATATATGGTTATACCAAATAACAATATATCTTGACCATAATATAATATTACCATATTAACCATATAGTTATAACCACTAACTATTTAATATTTACAATCTGGTAAATATCAAATATTACTATTTACCTCATGGTAAATACCAAAATTCTCTCAATATAAAAGTTATTCCTAACATTCCCCCCCATAGTTTTTACATGGTGTAAAAACATTCACACTCTTATCTATAGTATGCTCACCTCTTGTAGCATGGCCTATTTTGATCATGAGCTTGATACAAAAATCCTCACTCCTCCCATGGTTTTACAAGTTTACCAAAAACCTTGAAATTAATAAGAACACGATCTATCTCCAATAATTGGCATAAATATAACTATATGCCACCACATACTCATAGGTCTACATACTAATGATGTAATATTATTGCACATGACCACTATATGTGAAATAACACATCCTACATTTATATTATGTGACCAAAATGGATGTGTCATTGAGGGTCATCTCCATAAATAAGTAAGGTAGGCATAGGATCTCTATATTAGTTACTCTCTTAACTATTTCCAAAACATTATTCACCTCTTGGTGGTTTTCTATATCTCTACCACAAACCTTTTCAAGATCCATGAACTGACTTACATTAGTGATTTTTGTCTTTTTACAATGTCTTTACCTCAAGCAATCATGTTTGGAATTTTCACACAAATTACAAATCATTAACAAGTATTATTCTTCTATTCTTATTTTTCAAATCACATAGTGGAAATGAAAAACACACTAAAAATAACACACCCACACAAGTCACCACATCATTAGTATGGCCCCATCATTGGAGACTAATGAGAGGTCATTGAAAGACCTCTTTCCTTAGTGTAGCTTCCATCCTGTAGTTTTGGATATTACTTATTCAACCAATAAATATTTATTCTTTAGGTGTTGGATGTATTTCTTTGCTATCAAACATCGATGTTTTGTCAGTCAAACATTCTCTAGTTCAGTGTTTGCTTCGTATATTGCTTCAAAATTTGAAATTGGTTTTTCATATTGTGGATGTTGGTTTCCATGGATAATACATCTATAAGACAATTTTTTTTTTAAATATTTTGATAATGACTCATTTTTGACATTAACCTAATTCACCTAAAAGACAAGACTCTATTTTATATTTTATATAAAGCTATTAAATGAAATACCATTATGGAACCAAACACTTATGGACTACAACTGACTATAATCTTTTGATTTTTGATGGACACTATAGATATAAAAAATGACTCAAATAACTAATAAAAAATCCAATTAAAGATTGGATTTACTTGAATCAAAGACAAAAGAAAACTCTAAAATGAATGTACAAACCTATGTCATAATAAATATGACAAAACTTAGTCAAGATAACTAAAGATTTAATAAACATAGGAATTGACTCCAATTTTTTTTAATTTTCTAAATACCTAAACAACACATACATATTAAAATTACATGCCTCTTAATTACAATAACATACCATAAGACTTAGACTATATGTAGGCTTGAGATCTCAATGCATGGATGAAAAATTGAGTTAACTTGGTAGGTTGTTGCAGAGTAGAAACGTGATGGATGAAAATAGCTAGAAATATCATGGAAATTATATGGATAATTCATCGATTTGCATGGTGATTCATGATCTATGAACTGAGAATTCATGGAAAATAGTAGGTATACATACATTAATTGATCAATTTAAATAATGGTGGGATGGTTTGGATCAGGGAAATGTTGTGTTAATCTTATAGATGATACTGTATAGATGATATTGATGTTTGTAGTTGTTATTCCAAGTTTAGGACTGAAGATTTGAGCCATGGATTGAGTGGTGGTATACCAGATATGATGATAAAAACTACACCTCTACACTAAGCTTATGGATAAAATGTCATAATTTAAATAAGGTTGGAAGGCAAGTTTTGAGAGTGCCATGGTAAAACTTTGATTTTTTAATAGATGCCAAGGCAAGCTATTTAATGGTATCTCTATAATTTGTTCAATGGCATGGCTTTTCCCATTAAAGAATATGTTTTCATCACCCTTTTACACAATTTATTTATAAATATGTGTGTCACTACAACTTAGTGATTTACAACACACATTCTAACACAAGTTATTCAAATCTTTGTTGTAAATATAGAAAACTATCCTGAGAATGCTTCTTTCATTAGAAAAAAATGCATACTCAGGACTAACATATAAGTATGTTATTGCTCATTTTTTCATCTAATTATCTATTATAAATATCCTACTCTAATACCATTGATCAGAATTAGAGGAGAGTTGAACATGGTGCATAGAGAATTAACGTTGAATAAAGAATTATTTCAACACACTCTTATTAATCTTCACACTCTAATAATCTAAAAAATACATTATGGGAATAATATAAATATATAGGAAGAATATCCAATAATTTCTCCACTAATTTCTCTCACCTAAATCCTACAACGAAGCAAACCTAAACATGATATATTATTATACCAAATAATAATAGATCTCAACCATAATATAATATTACCATATTAACCATATGGTTATAACTACTAACTATTTACTATTAACCATTTGGTAAATATCAACTATTACTATTTAACTCATGGTAAATACCAAAATACACTCAATGTAAAAGCTACTCCTAAAAAAAACTTGAATTTTAAGAATGCCTAGATAGAAAAATTTAAGCCAAGGTAGAGTCTTTTCTTGTGCAATCCCCATCTAATTTTGAAACATGATGGTTGAAGATAACTAGAAAGCTCATGGAGATTAGATGGATAATGCATTGATCTACATGGTGAGTCATGATCTATAAACTAATCATTTATGGAAAATAGTAGGTCTACATACATGAATTGATTAATTCAAATAATGGTGGAATGGTTTGGATCAAGGAAATGTTGTGTTAATCTTATAGATGATATTGATGTTTGTAGTTGTTATTCCAAGTTTAGGACTAAAGATTTGAGCAAGGGATCAAGTGGTGGTATACCAAATATGATGATAAAACTACACCTCTAAACTTATCTTATGGATAAAATTTCATCATTGAATGAAGGTTGGAAAAAGATCTCAAAAGCTTCCCCTTTGATATAGGAGGAAAAAGATATGTTGAGGTTAGATGTGTGTAGTAGGTTACTCATGCCTTATTCTCCCTAAGTGTTTTTTATCACAAGTGTGGTGTCTTTCTTTTATCTAATTTTATGTGTTATCCTTTGTTTTTATGTGTTTGGGAAGGTAAATCAGTTATCTTGTATGGTATCAAGAACTTGAAGTTAAATATCAAGGTCTAATCAAGTCTGTAGTAGAGTACAAGTGACTCCATTTCCCAATGAAAGATGAAGTTACCAGTTTAGTAAGCATAGAAGACATGATACCACTATGAATTTCCAAATTGTTGACCAATTTCCCCCCAGGACAAAAGGTCACCCTCTACAATTTAAAGCTTGCATTGTCATGTTTCCTATCTTCAATAAGTTGTTGATATCCATCTTATGTCTTGTGATGTCTTCAAATAGTTTGTTGAGGTATCATTAAAAAAATTTAAGGTAATTTTGATAACATTAAGGATAAGTATGAGATCAAGTTGATGGAAAAATATGCTTAAAAAGATAAGGTGGTAACCCTGTAAGGAACAAAAATGGTCTAAAACTAGTCAAACTAGTCAAAGAAACAAACTAATAAGTTAATTAATTTGTTCTTTAAAGTAATTTGGATGATTTAAGGTGTTTTTTATAAGATTAAGGTATCCCACTACTTTAGTCTCATTTTTATTTCCAATGTTAAATATGACACTTGTTAGTAATGAACAACTATGAAGGTTTTATCCTTGGATAAATACATTTTGAGCCATCTAACAATTGTGACATTTCTTAGTACTTATACTTGATTTTACTCTCCCTCTATAATATCTTGACAATGTTTTTCCAATGTTGGATTATCTTTATAAATACCATCCTTCATGTTTCCAATGTATAAATGAGGATTTATTAAAGGATTTCAAGAAAAATAAGGGTTTTAAATGTTTTTACATGTTTTTCCACATCTATAAATGTCAAGGGAAGCTTCAAGATAGTCTAGTTCACCATCTCCAATAGCTCCAAGGGTCTAAATAGTTAGATTCTAGAAGAAACATGTTTTTAGATGTCTTGTGCAGAGGATCTCTAATGGTTGGCAAGGTGAAAACTCTCTAAGAGGTCCCCATGGTCTTCTTAAACCTAAATCCATGCAATAAATGGAGGTAAAAGGCCAAAAATTTCAAAAACCTACTCATTATCACCATCGATATCCTTGGCAACTTAAAATAACTAGTCAAGTTTTTACTTGGTATATATAAAGGAGAGAGAGTTTAAACTTGATCTATTAGACAAAGTAAGGTTTCCTTATTCCATTTCACTTTTTGGAATTATTTTCCTAGTTTATCCATTTAACTATATGAATAATCACTAAAATTATAAGGGGCTCATAATGTCTCATTCATTCCTACACACCCACGTTTACCTCTATATTTTCTCCTTTGATCTTGATGGAGGGATAATTAAAGGTTGGGTAATCCTTAAATGGTATTTAAAACTCATCTACATCATTATACTTTCTTATTTGGCATGTTTGAACCATCGAAATCCAAGAAATCTTTAATTTGATCAATTTACAGTATGGTGGTGATGGGTTTTAGATGAATTAAAGGTTTCAATCTACTAATATCATATGTTCAATGTTATCACACTACCTATTCATATCTATAATTCTACACAAGGTGTTTTATTAATCCCTTGATGCTTTTAAATCGAAAAACCCTTCACAAACATTATGTTGTTTCTATATTGCAGGTGTTAGAATGAAGACAAGGGGTAGAGTCTTCATTTTGTGAGAAGTTTAAAGCATAAAATAAATGAATAAATCTATTAATAATGTTTTTAATTCATAAATTATCTTTATACTTCATCAAAACACCATTAGGGATCAAAAAGTGAAGAGACTATGCTTATATGCACACAAGGTAGTTGTGTACATGCTTAGAATGAACACCTATAATTGTCTCTATGAACATGATGAATTCATGAAAATCATGAATAAGGTTGAGATATAAAATATATATATGGAGAAGAGAGTCTTTTTAAAATTCTATAATTTTTTTAATTTTGTTGATAAGCCAAGAATATGTAGATAAAGGAGTGCACTCAATCACATTAAATGACCACTTACAACTATCTTGAGCTTCTTACCTTTTGACTATACAAACCTATTAAAATATCTCAATATGTATCTCTAAATAATTTGAGATGTTATAAAATATGTATATATCATGAATTAGATAAATAAGGTTATTAAATTTCCAAGAATGTATTCATAAGTTTTCAAGACAAGAAGATGTAAGGAATATCAATAGGTCTACATGAAGACCTACATGCCTATGATAGATAGAGGAGTGAGAAAAGATATAATGGTGAAAGATGATAGTTTATAATATGTTTTTGAATAAAATAATAATATTATAAAACTCTCCATCCTTTTCTAAGATCATTTGGAACACCAAGATTAGTTCAGGTTGAATCATTATCAAATTGTGGAGTCAATAGGCCTAATAAACACTTGTAGGCCTATGTATCAAATATGATATGTTTTGGAATGTTTTGGAAAAAATTTAAGAATGAAAATTTATAATGGTTGAATAAAACTTTGATTAAAATTCCTATGAGGTTTATCTCATTACAAGATGGATGGAAAGTGATGAGCAGAGGTGGTCAAGGTCATATTCATATGATTGTCCATTGACCCTAATAATAACTTATTTCAAGATTAAAATTATTTAAGAGGGAAAATACTTCAAGGGATAACTTATATAGGCTGAATTATATGTTAAAAAACTTACCAAGGTACTTCTAAACCAAAAAAAATAAAAATCATAACCTTATTTTCCATTTGACCTTTCTCAAGCTCACCAATAAGACTGGGTCAACTAAGAACATGACTTTCACCATGTATAAAAATTCATGAGTAAATGAATGTGTTATGATAATAATGTAAGAGTTTGATAAGTTTTTTATCATGAGACTCTTATAATTATCTTTCTCATTAAAACCTATAGCTATGTGAATCACTGGTAAAGGGATAACTACATAAAGTATTATTTTGCATTGAGAGAAGCTTGATGAAACAAGGGTTTTACTCAGAACTTAAGTGAAGAGATTCATGGGTATAAATGGAATTGGGATATGTTGAATAGGTCATCATAATATAATACTATATAATTTAGAGTTTATCAAAAGGTTTATATAGTATAAATAATCTTTACTAAAAATGGTTACTCAAAAACATATTTCTACCTTGTGTAAAACTCAAGAGGGTCTAAACAAATTCCAAAAACACATAAGAGATTTTTCATGGGATAAAATAGTTATAAGTTAAATTAATAAGGTGTATTACCTTTCCCTTCGTGGTATTAATTTCTCCTTTTAGGTTTCCAACTCTATAAATCATTGCTAAAAGTAAAACTAGCCTTAAACCTTTACAAGCCCTCATATTGGAGCTCGATAGGAATGAAGGATTTCCAAATTATTTTAGTGAACTTTATAATATTGGAAACAAATTTTATATACTTATATATTTCATAGGGACCCTAAAAAATTATTTTTTAGCATGTGTGAAGGACAAGAGGTATGAAAATAGCTTGGAAGTGACAATTATGGGGATATATATAATAATGTAAGATATTGATGACTCTTGGTCAGTGGTGATGGATTTTTAGGAATGTGCATAGGTATGAGAATCCTTTTCAATTAATTTTTCAAGTCTATAGGATATTAATATAGTTTGAGAGGTAAATAAATCAAAACTACCTCATTGATTGCTATATGGTAGACTGAGTGATAAACATTATAAGGTCTTATAATATCACTGAAACCTCAATAAAACCCTCTATAAACCTAAGTGTGATTAGGGAACTACATATTCAAGGATAAAATCATTTATATTGGTTGTGTCAAGCGTTGTGGCTAGTAATCATATATATTACCTATAGAAAGTTTTAAAAGGTTATCAAGGGTCAATCAACATCAAAACTCTCTCACGAAGGTTTAATTATGATTGAGTGTGATCTTTTGGATATATACCAAACTTTAAAAAATATGATTACATATGTATTAATAATTTTCAAGACCTTCATGAGATTTTTACATGTTCTTAACATGGTGCTAACCAAATAGGAGTTTCACAAGCATAAATAAGATATCTGAGAAACCTAATGATAAATGTGTAAATGTCACATACCCTTAAAATATTTATATACCTTGTGGCATTAGTTTGAATGCTTCCCAGTATGATCAAGGTATCAATAATATAAAATGGTAATTCAATGATATTTATCTAGTTAGAGTACAACTTTTCACTTCTCATCAAGTGAAGAAGTCAGTTTCATATGAGTTTGATGAGTCATCCTAGAGGTTAAAAGGTCATTACATGCCACCCTTGATGAGGGAAAGAATCACATAAGGAAGAAACCTATGAATAAGATGATTTTAAACTATTATTTGATAGTTTTCTTGATTATAACTTGTTTTCTTATAATATGACACTTGTCATTGATTCTCCTACACCTTTCTCTCTCATTTTCACTTTCTCCTATATATGAAACCTTTAATGGATTATAAAACATCCTCCACCATTAGTATGGTAAATACCTACTCTTTTTAATTCCTTTGATCAATATATGGTTTATTTTGCCTTCTTTCATGGTTACATGTAGTGTAAATAGTTTAATGGTTGATAAAATCAAGTGTAGACTCATGCTCACCTTAATTTATTTTCTTATTCTTCTTGACTTCATGAAGTTGATCTCACTATTATAGGTTGTAGAGAGTGTTTTCATGGGTGAATTTTGGATTATAAGTGGTAATAATATTGCCTCTTAACCCTAAAATATCTCATCTCTCTACAAATCACTGATGTGATAGGTGCAAGTTGAGAGTAGTGCATGTCTTTCAGTTCTATAGGTCATAGTTCATATGTAATATGTGTTAGTAAAATTAATATTTATTGGATCAAATCCTTAGTTAATTTTATTTAATTTTATATTTATCCATTTTACCTTAGAATCTAGTAGTGTAATGTTTTGATCTTGATTGATACTTCAAGGGGAGATAGCTCTATAATCTAGAGATTCATTCTACCTATTAGGCCACCCACAACCTAGGATTGTCTCCATGTTACCATAAATTATGAAGTCTTGAAAAACATTACAAGGGTGAAAATTTGGGTGATAAAATAATCTTATTCTACTATTGGTTGGATCATATTCACATTTTAATTTCCTTGCTTCTTAGTGTTATCTTGACATCAAATTCATAATCATTATACATTTTGGTGAACCCAATGTGAATCTTATCCCATTGCTCATTGGATTGTCTTCATGTTTTTGAGATATATAATTTTTTTATCATTTTAAAATGGTGTCCCTTATTATGGTTATTATAACAAGCCTGAACCCATACCACTTTTTCATGGGTCACACATTTCTACATTCCATGATCACCATTGAAGGAAACTCTTCACGGTGTAATTATTCCACTCCATTTTTCATGGATAAATATCCCATGATGATCATACCATTAATTATGATCCATATATCATGGTCAAATATGAATACCTTACCACCTTATACACTTATATAATGTAAAATAATACAAATAAAAACATCTTCCCATTTATGATGATCTTATCATGATAGAGGATTCCCATTCTTAAACTTCTCACATGATTAAAAATTAATCTAATGATTTTCCTATCTATGATGATACTTATGGTGGTGTTGAAGATTAATATCCCCCCATTGATGGCATTTATGGCATAGATTAAAATCCCTATGATTTTTTTCCCATCATTCACACTTATCACATGGTCTAAAATCAATATAATTATTTTCCCATATATCATGATGATCCTTATGGTGGGGATGAAGAAGAAGATCCTCCGATTGATTAATTTTAGCACATGGATGCTAATAATTATGATTATTTACAATTTTTTATCAACCCTAACTCAAGTATTTATGAGGATTATTTCATCAATTTTCATCCACCCTTTACCCCAACCTTGGATATTGTTGAGTGAATAAATCATCAAACCAAAACTTACATCTAAAATTACCTTTACAGCCAACTCTTGTCAATTCATCAATTCATGAAGATTACATCATGCACATTCTTAGTGAAATATGCATTATATTTATTTTTTATCCTTATCCCAAATCTTGTATAATTATTTAGACCTATCACATAGATCCAATTCTAATTTCAATTACCAAAAAATCATAAATATACACAATAAAAGAATACAACTACATTAGTAGTGGCAATATAGTTCTACATCAATTTCCTATGAAAAATAAATAGATCAACCATAACCCAAAAATATTCAATATAATTATAAATATACCTTCTATCAAAGCTAAGTCTATTGGCTAGAAAACATAAACTATCGATATCATCTTTAAACATCTACATATTAATAATCACTATATCACCACTATTGATGCAATCATATTTTTTCATATCATCCAATTGCATTGAGTTCACTGATACAATAGTATTCAAATCATATAAATTTGAATATATTGATACTTTTGATACAATAAAAATAATAATATAAAATCTTAATTGTAGCTACATGGCCAATACAATATAAGAAAATTCAAAACTACCTCCCAAATATATATAACTTACCTTAAATGGAAATAATATTTTTGTGAGATAAATTTACACAAATTATGATAGTAAAGATAATCATTGTGTAAATATTTAGGTATATATTCAATCCAACCCTCCTATTTCTTATAGTTGTGGAATTTTATAATGCACATCCTTTATTAATTCACATGTTGTGGCATATTATGATTCTCATCATTACCTTAAAGATGAAATTGGTGGTATTTTCCCATCTTTCTTCATCATCCTTAAGGATATAATGTGAAACTTCCCCATTCTTAGCATCTCACCCTAAAATTGATATGATCATCTCAAATCTTACACACATTAAGGCCAAACAAATTCAACTTTAAGAAATATTCCATGAAGTATCCCTTATCTATATGAATGTATCTTGATAAAGGTATATTCCTTATTCTTACACTTAGTGTAAAGCTATTGAATCACATGTTGACACTTTATTTTAGGTTTATTCTATCCTTTTATTTTTTAGCTTAGTTTTACCATATATACCTTTGGGTCTCTTATCATCAACCTCAACACACATTCTTGGTTCTTTGGTATATTTTCATTTTTACAACTTTTGGATTTTTTCACTTTCTAAGTTGCATGGGAAGATGTTGGGGAATTAACCAATGCTTCTTCATATATTCCCATCCTATTTATTTTTTCCTTTAGTCCCCTTTTAACTTATATTACACATCTTCACTTTTTTGGTCCATTTATCCCCTTATAGTTCCTTCATATATTTTATCATAATTTCACCCCTTGGGTTTTGACATGTGCTTATTATCCTTTATACACCTCATAGATTTATCTTAATTATATCTATATTAGGTTAGGATGTCTCATATATCTCATTAGTTACACCTAATTTCTCACACAAGTAACCAATCCTTGCACTAAACTTATGGATTTGTAAGGGGTCCTGAGGAACAAGGAACATGTTATATGAAGGTGTACATACTAAAATATGGTATTAAGTTCTTGATAAATAGAAAAATTGTCATAAATTTACCATGCACAAATTGTGTAAACAAGTATGATCCTAATCCACCACTCTCTCACACCTACATGTTGCCTTATGAGTTTTACCCTCTTTGTTTACTATTACACATTATTTTATGAAAATTAAATATTAATAAGTATTAATATAATCATGAAATTTTTTTGAGTAAAATATATTATAAATAAATAAGCATTCATAAATAATTATAACCTTTTAAACAAATAAAAAATTAGGTTTTTAACCCAAGATATAAAAATGGGATAAGAACTTATTTGTAACCTAAGTATATAGGTATGTATATGATTGTAATTAACTATGACATTCATTGAGATGTAATTTTAATTTGTAGGAGTGAATATTTTGATTACTTGAGATGTGTCTAGGGGATTTGGACTACCATGGCCTATGGTCTTATCTCTAGGGTGCACTCTTATCTATGTTGACTATGTGATAAATTTTCAAACTAGTAAACTATGTGACACTACTTGTAGATGATTTTTAACCTATTGGATATATCCAATAATATATTATGACAAGTGTTTTATCTTCTATTCTTACCAAAAAACCTATCAAGGTCTTTCACATAAACCAAATATAGTTCAAATAGAAAATTAGGGAGTTAGGGTTAAAGGAATGGCTGATCTAGCCTAAAAAACCCCCTATACTTAAGAATTGCCTACATGGCCCAAATAGGCCTCAAGTTGATGTAGTTATACCATAATATATGTGTGAATGGATCATATTCACTGTAAATTAAAATTATGTTTCACATAGGTACTCCTTTGGTTTAAGCATGCAGTGTAGATGTAACACTATAAAATTTAGATATCAAAATTCTTGTGTAGGGATTAATATGATGTGCCTTTATTCAATTTCATTTACTAGGTAGACAAGTGATATATGTAAATTAATTTTAGTGACTTATAGATAGAATAATTTTAATTCAAATTTTAAAATATATTAGCTCATAAAAATGACTCAAAAGGAATAAAAGGGTCATAAAAAGAGACCCAAACAAAATGTGACTTGAAATAACAACCGTAAAAAATGTTGGGAAAAGACTGTGGTTTACAAAAAACCAGATAGGGTACATTCATATATAAAGAGTGGTTTTTCTTAGAAATAAAAAAATAGTAAGATAAAATAAATAAAATAATATGGATCCTTGTGACAGACATAATAATTCAAACAATAGAGTAGCACTTATGAATTTCACATGATAATATAAATTTAAAAGACAAGAAAAAAAGAAAGAGGACCAATATAAGATGCACTGATAAAGTCTTATTTGGTATTAGGATCTTATAATGTAAATTCACAAAAAAAAATTGTACTTTTTTTTCTTGACTCCCCCCCTTTTATTCTAGTAACACAATAAAATGAAAGTACTAGAGTAAAAATAGTAAAAGTGATACATGATCTTACCTTTGTCACATATGTCTACTTTTAATTAGATATGCCATGGGTATAATATATAAAACCATTAATATATAATTTGGTGTCTAACATTTTTATTTCCTTGGCCATATAATTTAACAATACTTCAAGTAATGTCTATGGAGATGAACTCTAATATAGATTCCATGTGTAAATTTGAGTAAATCATTATGGTTTAAAGAACCAAGCCAAAATTTCCCTCGATCCTTATTTTTTGTATATGTGCCTATAAGTAAAATAATTCCCTAATTTCATCCCCACACAAATAAATATATTATTTAACAGTGTAAAAAAATGAATCAACAATTGTAGATGGGCATAAGATTCATTCTAGTGTAAAAATGGTGAGATAAGTGGTGTTAAACTAGTGAAAATATATTTTGAATTGATACTAGTGTAAAAAACATATAGAATGACATGGATATACTTTCCTTTTGTATATTATTTTTTAAAAACTAAGATATGAGACCATATTCCACAAACATGCTCCCAATCTAGTAATTGAACATACTAAGTCATACAATTTGAGTAAGAAATCTAAATTCTAAGTAAAAATTATGTATTTTTGCATATATGTGTTGTTTACATGCCCCATTATCATAGCTTACATAAAATTTCCTTAAAATACTCCAAATGTGAACATATGTTATGCACATTCTCTTATTCCTAGTGATTTGTATAAATCTCTATCAAATATGAGTAAAATATTTGGTTTTATCTGAGAAAATGTTGTAGTAATAGTGATAATATGTGATAGTATAAAACAAATATTTTTAATAAAATATTGAAAATATTATGTTATTCTAAACATAATTAACTTTCATTATTATCTCTAGGGTGCATACTTGTCTTAAAATATATATAAAATATGGGTGAAATATGAGATCAATTAACCATGCTTTGAGTATATTATATTAATCTATGAGTAACCTATGTCATAATTTATGCATAATATGTATCAATTTTGCATAGCCTAAGCAAAAAATTTAATTTTCTAAATAAAAATAAATGTAAATTGAATCATAGTTTGAGTGAAAAAAAATTACTACATATGTAATGAGTAAGTTGAAGTATGATCTGAGTTCAAATATGACATGTAGTAAATATGTATTGAGTCAACTACCCCATGTTTTCTATGTTTTTATAAATATTACCTCTGTGTAGGCCCCTTTTGGTGAGAGGAATGAAATTTGTATAAATATATCAAACCAAAATTAATAGTTTGATGTATTTTTAATTATTGACTTAGTTTGTGATTTGACAACATTTATTACCAAATTTTTTTATTAATAACAAATTTATTGAGTTGGGAATTTTTTTGAGTAACTATAGAAATTAAGTAATTTACATATATAATTAAACTATGATCTAATGACATATTAAAAAATTTAAAGTGAAATAAAAATATAGGTAATAAGTAAAATCACATAATCATATTCCACAAGGTAAAAATAGGGTTTGAAAAGGAGTTATGGATAACTAGATATAAGCCAATTATTTTGATAATGTGAAGCCATTACTATAGTAGAATTATTTTATGGAAAAAATATATAATTTATTTAATTTTTTAAAATTTTAAATTATTATTCATTTTTACATTTAAAATATTTGAGATTTTAAACTTTGAGTTAGAAAAATGCATTAAAATTGAGTGATTACATACAATTGTCATTAGGAGGTCTAGGCCCTAATCTAGGTGGATGCAGATGTTGGAATGGTGAGTATTGAGATTAATTATTAGTGATGTTTGAAAATTTTAATTGGTTTAATTTTTATTTGTATTTAAATTTTTGAACTTTCAGGTGAAACCCATCCTCGATGTGTTGGTAGTGTCCAGTGTTGCGTGGATTTATCCAAAATCCATGGTATTAACCTACACTATTTTCCTTTAGGTAGTGGTTGTATCCATTTTGGTTTTGTATGTTAAAATTAATTACTACATGTTATATATTATTTTATTGAGACTTATATTTTGTCATTTATAATGTAAAATTTGTTTATTTCTTGTTGTAGGACATTTAGTATGTATAGTTATAATGTGATCATATGATGGATAAAATGTGTGCATTACCTCTTTTAGATATCAAGATGACTATGATTGATTGGGTAGCTCTAAGCTATATGGGTTGGTTATATTTGATTCCATATAACATCCATATGATTATTTCCTTGGCTAAGATATGGGATGCTGACACATGTACTTTATGGATACCCATTGGAGAGATGACAATCACACTAGAGGATGTTTGGTAAATACTTATATTCCTAGTGATGGGGAATAGTGATGTTTTATAAAGTGCTATGGGGACAAACCCCAAGGATATTGATAATAAGTATTTAACTGGGAGAGATAATTGGAATTAGTATCATGCTAAAGATTATGATGTACTATTGTTAGATATTATTTTATCTTCTATTCCACATGGGTGGAATTTTTTGTCTATGTTATTGGATTCATTAATAATAATGGATGGTGGTAAAGTATTGATTTTTTAAAAGATGCATGTTATTTGAAAGGACATTAAGGATCATAGTACCATGTATTCATGGGCTTGTACTATGTTAGTTCAATTTTACCATGACTTGTATAGATTCACTTGTCAAAAGTTTAGTTGTGGTATCAATTTTTACACATTTATATATGCTTGAGGATACGAGCATATTAAAATGACATGACCTATTGGGACATCTTAAGATAAGTGGGCACATACCTATATTTATGTATAAATATGGGTGAGTAGAGACCAAGTTTGATATCATAGTGATATGGGTTGTAGGAGATTGTTAGATGAATTAAATTCATATTACATAATATGGAGGACTTATAGAGATTTTTATTAGTGGCCCAAGGATGGCACATAGTTGCAATAGATTAGGGATAGATATTAGTTTCATGATTAGTGGCCACATGTTTATGAGATATTTTAGTATGAATGTGTCATATGATAGTTTGGTGTGTATCAAGATGTGACCCAAACATTTTGGGTGTGGGCATAGAGTGCAAGAGATGCAATGAGGCCAAGGGATAAAGGCAGGCCATCTAAGACTAATATTTCCCAATAGATGAAAAAAAGAGGGATCCAATGGTACAGATACCTAATAAAGATGATACAAGTTATATATATGCTTATATTGCATTGTGGGATAATCATAGATGACCTATATTATTTCCAATTAAATGAGATGGTTTTGGAGATATTATAGTAGATGCATTACCTTAGGTGACCATTTTTAGAGGTATAAAGTGTCTAAAGTGGATTTAGTGTATTTAGGTTTGTATTTTAATAATATCTAATGTTTGAAATTTATGTGCCTATATAGAGTATGAAGAGTATTGGACCATGAATATTGAGTCCACATTTCAAGATTTGAATCAGCATGTTCTTGATGATGTTGTGGATGGAAGTTTGATTAGGTGAGCTAAAATCATTTTAAGATTACATGCTCCACTATTTTATCATGATTATATTATCATTATTTCTTATGTTTAGGTTTCTAGTGAGTGGGATGACTTGATGGCACAGTTGGCTAGATCACAAATCCCACTTCCTAATTTGGCTCCTACCTTAGGTCCTAGGTTATAAGATGAGTATATTTGAATTTAGAGAGAGCATAAATACCTCCATGTAAGGTTACTTTTCTATAATAATCATGAGTGGAGGGATAGATATATTCAAGTGTTTGAGGAGACCCCATGACCTATACTTCTATTTATCCATTATTACTATACATCAAGGATTTTGAGATGGAGGCAAGGGGTCATGTTGACCATGTTTTGATTATCGAGTGACTATTTAAATTGTATTGGATAAAATTGCATTGTATAATATAAATATACATACATACATATATACCTACCTACATAGATACATACATACATATGCGAGTTTATTTAGCATTTAAAATTTATTTTGATCTCATGGATTTGGTATATGTTATTTTTAAATGTATGTTTTAATTTTATTGTATATGAATTTTTTTAATATGTTAAAATATAAATATTATGTATATCATAGAATCATGTATATGACTATCTATATCCTAAAAAAATCATTTAACCAACCTGAAGGGAATAAAAACTATGAACCATAAGGATCATTTTCCATATTTAAATCACTTTACTCTATCTATGGAACTATCTTGTTATGAATAATTTTATAAGGAATATATATAAGGTTTATTGAAAAAAAAATTATTGGGTGTCATATTGTCAGTATTGATTGATTATTATTTCCTTATATTACATGTATACCATATGTTGGTCTAGCTTTTTGTATTGGCTCCCACTTGTGTTGGACTACTGATACAACTAATATCTCATAAATCCATTATATATATGGGTGTATAGCTAAATTATGATTGACCATTAGTTCCTTAACAATAATGTCTTTGGATAATTCAGTCATGGTAGAATATGATCTAGTAAAATGAGAAGAAAGAGACTTAGATGTCCCTTTAGCAAATGTGATAATACCTTTGTCAACAGAACACTCAATCTTATTTTTTTATTATGTCCTATTAATTTCTATGAATATGCCATGTCAATATGCGTGGTGTCCAATTACATTCAATAATAAGGTATTAAAAATGGTGACTAATAGTTTTCTATTTGGGGTGAGTTGTGGATCATTTAATTCTAAGGTTATAATATACTTGCTTGAATTGAAATCTAATATATTACTTGTAAAGTAAACACACTTATTGAATTGAAATTACTTAGAAGGGAAATAAACTTGATAGAATTGAAATTGAATTGAAGTGAACACACCTTTAGTCTATTTGTATAAATGTAAAATGCATGAAAAAAACATACTTTAAATTTAAGTTATTGAAATGTAAATTGCATGAAATGGAAACACATAGCTAATCGATTTTATAGATATGGAAATTATTTGTAATGGAAATACTAAAATTAATCATGATTTAAATGAACATATTAACACACAGTCATGTAGGTGAGACACATAACACAATAATTTGCATAAGATAATCAATGAGAAACTTTAACACACACCACCACACAAAATAAACATATAAATACTGAAATAGGTCTTGATTCTTCAGTTGAATGGGACCTTGATTCCCTAAAAATAGGATTAGAACACTATTAGTTTTTTATAAAATTTATGAGATAAATCTTTCATTAATTATATAAAATGCTTACAATGTTGGAAATGAAAAGTGAAACTTGATTTTAATATAATTTCTTTACATATTTATCTACTATCCTCTACTCAAAGGGATTTTGTTTATATATCAAAAAAATTTACAATATTTGATTAGAATATATAATAACCTAACAAGATCAAATATATCTATGGTCTTGCTTTTTCCAAAACAATATCATAACAACACACTTTCCACTTTCCAAAGGAAATCAATGAAAAATGTTGAATTTTGTTTCACATCATTCCATGTTTTTTTTTCTAATTACAACATTTTTTTAGTTTATATCCATATGACCTTCATTATAGTATTAGATCAAAACATAATACGTATAATCACTTATAAAAAAACTTATATAAATACTATGGTTAAAAATAAATATACTATCTTTGGAATATATATATATATATATATATATATATATATATATATATATATATATATATATATTCCAAATATAGTATATTTATTTTTAACCATAGTATTTATATAAGTTTTTTTATGAGTGATTATACGTATTATGTTTTGATCTAATATATATATATATATATATATATATATATATATATATATATATATATATATATATATATATATATATATATATATATATATATATATATATATATATATTATATCATGTATGTCATTGAATCAATGTAAAATCCTTAGGTGTTCTTCACTAGGATTCTTAGAATTATTCAAAACTAGACTAGTGATCTTTATAACCAGTCTAGGGATCTCCAAAACTAGTCTGGACTATTCTTTAGGAGTCTTTTTCTATAAAAAACATGTTATTTGATTATATTACATTCTTAATACTTGTACATATAAAACTAGTGTCTTTCCCATGTAAATTTTATAACAAAGTGGTTTAAATAGGTAATTATAAATTTTACAAAATAACTAAGGTAAAATACTCATTTTCTATTTTGAATTAACAATGATTTCTATTATGAACATCCAAACCCATTCAAAAGGAATAATTTTAGGGAGAAATGAGGTAATTACTTGGATATAATGATAAATTTAATGGGATAATCATCTACCTATAACTTTAGTTATTACAAGACCTCTTGTAAGTTAGAGTATGCTTTATTCTCTATTAGACACCGTGTCTCTTAGCATATTATTGAAGTCATAAATGTCATAGTATGTATTATAGTAAAATTTTGTTATGTTGACATAACCTATATAAGATCTAACATGGAAATTCCATATTTCAAAATGTTATTATTCTTGATCTAATGTGTTTTTTGATGGACACATAGGATTGAGTACTAATGGTAGTCTATACCACATTCCAATCCATTATTTCCTATATATCTATCCAAATTACTATATCATGTTTATAATGGATTTGGCTCTTCTAAAACACCATCTGAAATTATTGGGAGAAATAACCTCCCTTCTATTCAAGATGATACTCAATGTATCCCACCTATGATCACAAGAAATGAGGGATGTATTGAATTTTTTTTAAGTTTATTATTTAAACTAATTAATGTATATATTAATGATATGTTGATGTTGTTCATTAATCATTGGATTATAAACAAGATTCTAGAAATTTTTTATTTGTTTTTCCATATTAAGGAATTTTAGCCTCATATAGATTTGAATAGTTTTAACTTACATAGAATAATAAGCTATCCTATCACTCCATGAAATATGATTTTCTATAGTAGAGATGAAATATCTAATTTAAAATTCTCCTATAAATAAGTTAATAAAAAAATCACATAAGAGAATTTGTTTCTCAAGGGAACTAAAATGGTAGGCTTCCATAAATTCCTTATCATCTTTTATGTAATGAGTTAACCCACATGAAATATTCAACATATGCCATCTATAAAAATGTTCATGTATAAAGAGGTCATACCTAGAGGTCGGTATTCTACAAGTAAGGAGATTTTATCCTAGTTCACAAGTTGTCTACAATATGTATTCTACATTTTACTTTTGTTTCCTCTCTTCCTCAAAATCCAATTTTAACCTATTAATTATTACCCTATCATCACTTAGGGTTTTACATGTTCCCCCCAAGTATACATGATGTCATTATAAGACATTTGGGTTTGCACACCATGATATAATTGGTATACAAGTGTTGGTGTCTTCTATTTTATCTAAGATATTTCATTATCTTCACTAAGATAATGGTTTTTATTTTCTTATAACTTCTAACATAAAGATAAAATAGCTTCTTATTAACCTTTTAATTTTTCTTGAGGAATGTTATTTCCTCCTCTTGTTATCTTATGGCTATTTATGATCTTTAAAATGCCATATCTTTTTGAATATACTCTTCCTTGTAATTTTTATAAGGGTACTCCTCTTATTCCATAATTGTATATTTTCCTTTGTCCATTAGTGGCTTAGATCAAGAAGGTTGAGTTAAATCTTCTACTACTTCCTCATCTGTAAAATATTTTACCATGGTTATAAGCTATTATATCCATATGGATGGTTCTTCCATACCCCTTTATTCTTCTATGAACTCCTCAAAATCTTTTGAAGGTTCAACAAGTTGATATTGTCTTAAACTTATAATACTTTATATATCATTTTATTTTTTATCAAGATCATCCTCCTTAGAAAGGATGAGTCTCCTTCATCTTCATGGGAGAGTTTCTAGTGGTGACTCCTCAGTTAGAGTCTTTCTCATTATCAAGACCTTAAGATGACATATATATATATATATATATATATATATTCATCATATAAAATATCCATGATAGATATGTTTACAATAATAGGCTCTCTAGCTTCCTCAGAGGTAGTTCCATAGGTCTTTTTCCTCTACTTTCTCTTTTTTATTGGTTCTAGAGATGGCTCCTCACTTGTAATTTATTTTCTTAGACCAGATCTAAGTGTAAGGGAATAATAAAATGGTATTAATTTTACATGGGTATTTTATTTAACTTTCCATATAAAAATTCCTCCCATTTGTCTTCCCCATCTACCTTTTTCAATAAATGGTATTGGCATATCAACTGTATTAACCCATGGTGTCTAATAAATGCAACACCCTAAATGTATTTTTTTGCTATAACTTGAATTTTACCATAAATAAAGGCTTTTTCATCATCCATTCAATTATATCTCATCCATGTTTTATATGATTCAAAATATTCATTGCATCTCCTTCTGGTGATCTATAATGTCCATCATAGGTGAAAAACTTGATGACCCAGTAGGCTATAGTCTTCTAAGGTTTTGGAAAAGTATCTCTTAATTCCTTTGTTTATACCTTGTAGACTGACGATTAATTTAGGAATGAGTTCCTATTATTCATGAAAAAATTATATCACATCCTTGAATGAATATTTACCTGATATTTGCATCCTTATCTCAAAAATTGCAAATAATTGATCAATGATAGAGATATTGCTCAAAATTTGGGTTCCTCTCAATTTGGAATGCTCCCATTATAGATTTATGATAAAATATTCATAAAAATTCTCATCATATCCTTGAAATTTATTAATAAATTATAACTAAATTCCTTCTTCAAATGCCATAGCCATAGTTTTATCATTAGGTAGGAGCTTTACTAATCTAGGCTTAGATTTCATTTTCTAGCCCATATGCAAAGTTTGTCAAAGATCCTCAAGGATATGAAGAACCCTTGGTAGGTAAATGAGAGTTTAATTAGTATATTTTTGGAAATAAGTGAGAGTGTTTTTTCAAGTAATAGAGAATAACATCAGCTTGATAAATAGAGGGAGGTGCAAGTTGAAAGGTCTGTAAATAATTTCCTAGTTCTTAAAATATTTTGAAGCTAAGTTAGTTATGAGATTGTAAATTTTAAGGAAAAATAAACATTTATTGTAGCATGTGGAAAGGTCTTAGGTGGCTCAAATATATATTATATTTCCCCCCTCACTAATTCTACCATAATTATTTCTTTTATTTTCCATCATGACCCTTTTTTCATACCACAAGAGATCTTTGTCATTATGATCCTTGAAAGTACCTTTTTATTATGAATAATTTTGAGTGCATCATAATAATGTCATCATGTTCTTATAATGATGTGTTATATTTTTGAAATTATGTTTTAATGGTATGCCACTTTACTCCATTTTTGGAAAAAAAACTTTTTAAATACCCCTTTTCTAGGAGACCCCTTTGTTGACATATCCTCATTTGGAATAATCATTTTCTTAAAGTGGATATTAAATGATACTTTAAAACTCAAAATTAGTACTACTCATAAAAAATGAAATATAAATACCTTGAATTACCTAGTTTTGTCCTTGTTCTTAGATTTTCCATGTGTTCTAGGATGAAAAAAAAACACAAGTCAATAAGGAGTATTATTTTTATTACTTTGTTTCATAACAAGGTTGCCTTTTTCTAGTTTTCAAAATTTCATCCATTTTTTTATTTTTTTAGCCTTTTTTGAAAGAGGATCACCATTTACTATTTTTCAATCATCTTCATTTATTAGACTAAAAATCTCATCTTTTGGTTATGATGGATGAATAAGGGTATTCCATATAACCAAATTCTACATAAGATTGAATCTACTTGTAGAACTCCTCCTTTCTAGGAGGCTTATGATATAGCCTCAATATTTGTCATTTTACCAAAAGTGTCTTCCTATTTCCATTAAATGGTGTCAAAAAAATACATCCATTTTAAAAAATATTTTCAACTTGGTAAGGACGTAACCATTTAGTGTGTATTTTATCTTTGAAATACTTTTATTTTGAATTAAAAAATAAGGCCCAATATCCTTCTCTAAATTTCCTTTCCTTGATGTGATAGTCATGCCATGCCTTCTTCTGATATTGAATAATCTCTATCTAATGAAAAGCATCAAGTCTCATCTCATCTAGTTTATTCAATTAAAAAATTCTTTCTTTTTGTGTTTATGTCAAGTCCATGCCTACATGATGTGTTATAGGCATAAAAATTCCTTAGGTAGCTTTTTTTTTAACATTTTCTATTGATGTTTACTATCTTTATAAATATTTTATCTAATTCTTTATTGGTGACTTTGACTTGACCATTGTCTTAAGGGTGATAATATGATGACTTCATATGGGTTATTTGATAATTTTATATGAATTATTTGATCATATTAGATGTAAATTGATGGCCTTGATATAAAAATATTTATCTTAGTTCTCCAAAACATTATGGAATCCTTTAGTATAATAAATCAACAATATTTTATTCAAGAGAAAATGATAAGGCCTCAACTTATGCCCTTTTAGTGATAAAAGTAGTATATACTAAGATGTATTTCTTTCCTTGAGATGGTGTATTAGTGGTACCAATGAAATATAACCCCCATTTCTCAAAGGGTCTTAAAACCACTTAAAGGAGGGGTATTTCATTAAATAGTGTAGGTTTCCCCATCCTTTGGTAAGGATCACATTGCTAAACATATTAATCCTTATTGAAATATTTTTTCTATTTTAGTTTTGACCATGTCTCTTAGTGATGAATTTATCCTTCTTTGAGGTTGTCTAAATCGTTTAATGATTTTAGTTTAGATGTGATGGGTGCATAAACTTAGATGAATGAATTTAATGTCACTATATTCCAAATAAAAATATTTTTTATTAGTCTTCAATACATCAAATACCTTGGTTTCCTATTCATCAATTAACTAATTATTTATGTTTGGAATTTTGTCATCTATGTTTTAATTTATATTGTCCCTAAATAAATTGAATTAAATTTCCTAAATTCACTATTAAGAGATTTAAATGGGTAATGATGAGGTTTAAACATGTGTAAAGTGGTTATGTATTTTAATAATGACTCTCATTATGAAATCACACCTACTAATGGGCAAAATAAAACTAAAAGGAAAGATTCATCTTTTTATGTGCCTAACTAACAACACTCTACTGGAAAGATGTGATCAGATATTTGATCATGAGTATCCTCAAATATGATTTTAGAACGTTATAATTTTTTAAAATATATATATATATCTCTAGTTCGGTGATCTTCAAAGCTAGACCAGACATATCTGGAGCCAAATAGGTATTTTTAGAGCTAGACTAGGCATCTCTACAATGAGACTATATTCTTCCATATAACTTGTTAATTCTTCCTCTAGATCATTTATGTGGTTTTTAAATACCATCATTTGAAAATAATAAATAATGTTTCCATTTTTATCTTGTTAATCTACCCATAAGTGATCTAAGGAATCTTATTATGGTTTTTTAGGTAGATATAAAGATATTTTCTTTTCTTTCAATCTATTAGAGATTACCATATCTATGTACTTGTAATATATGAGTGTTGTAACTATAGGCATCCATGGCCTTAATAGGATCAATGGATAACCCAATTTTTTTAATTATTAACTAGAGTATCATAAAATATATAAGATATTGACAATACTCTACCATTATTGAGACATCTTTTATAACCCCCTCTAGTTTGGCAATGGATTGGTCAACCATCTATAGGACTATGGTAGTTAGTTGTACCCTGATTAAGGAGAGTTATTTCATTATTTATATGTCATGACATTGATATCAACTACTAATTCCAATAATACATTGGGTATTTAATTATTTCCTAGGGATAAAATGATTACTATAATTTTAGGGTCTTCATACTTTAGTAGAATCAACTTCCTTTCTAAGAGGTTAACAAGATTACCATCTACTTGTATGGTTTTGGGATAATATATTCTTATCTCTAGATTTTTGACACATAAGAATTTTATGATTATATTAATTTTAGGGATGTATCTTATAGATTTTATTAGTGGTATCTCAATGCTTAATTTTGTTAGTTCTTGGACTAAGTTAGATTCACTTATATTTATTATTTATTTAAGTCTTTTTGGAAATGGAATTTGTGAATGAACAATAGTTTATTTAAGTTTTTATTTCTCATAAATGTCTTATTTTTCCTTGAATTTATCATTAGGAATGTTGGACATTTAATTTTCATTAGGATTTTTTGTGATGGTAAGTAGAGAAGGACTAGTCAACATTTTTCCTAAACATGACTGAACATTACAATAATCTATGCCATTTACTCCCATAGTTCCTTCTTGGTATGTTCCATAGATGGGGATGCTTATCTATTTTTAGGATTTTATACTATTTTTTTAGGTAATTGAGGTTAATTTACTTGTTTAGTTTATTAGGTTTGGCTATTAGTAGGGATCAACACTTATTAGGGTAAAAACCTCTATTACTGATTAAATTTTTGTTGAGGTACCCATTATTTATTTGTTTATGGAATCCATGGTTGTTATTTTTTATGTGATACCCATGGATATGGAATTACACTTTATTATGGAGACCAAGCTGGTGGTTATATATCATAAATCCAAATAAGGTTAGTTAAATCATTAGTGAATGAAATAAAAAACAACTTGAAGAACATAATATTATAAGTCTAATCCATAGGATTGAGTAACGTAGAATAAGATAGGAATTAAATAAAAAGTAAAAAAAAACTATAATACCTTCCTTAGAGGTTTATTTTCTTATTAGTTCAAAGAGGCTTGTTCTCAACTCTTAGAGCTAGGTATTTGTAAATGTCAACTCCACATATGGGAAATATTTATCCTTATTCTCTTATATTGGCTTGAAAAAGTGGCATGAGAATGTTGAATTTATAATGTTTTAGATTATGGTAAAAATAGGTTTTGAAGGGACCCCGAAACCCTTTAACAGAATCAAAAAAGATAAAGCATTAACAACCACCAAGAAAATCATTCCTGAAACCTACTGAAGAGCAGCGTCAAAATCAAGTTTTACAGGGATAGCATCAATATCCAATTTATGAATACTATTCAGCCCCCTAATATTCCAAGTAATGATTTTATATCTATTTTTTAGGGGTAAAATCTAGAATAGTTGCCTGCCTACCATCAGCAATATTCTACATACTTTCTAGCTCTCTGGTTTTCTTAGTGGATCTTCTTCCAGGTTTGTTTGGGGAACCAACATCCGGTTTCACCTTAGAATGTTTTTCAGCTCTTTTTCCATATTTATTCAGAGTAGAAGCAAGAGGTTTCACCTTAGTTTTCTGATCTTTTTTGTTGCTTCTAGTTTCTACCCCCTTAGTATTGATCTTTTTTTCAGCCCTTTTTCTTTGGTTTAGTTTATGCTTTGAGTTTTCTACATTATCTTTCACAACTTCTAGGGGAGGAGGCTCATCCAAAGGAAAGTCATTATCAGCCTGAGATAACACATGGATCTCCCTGGACTGAGAAAAAATAAAATCTCCCTTTGATTTATTTCTAGCTTTAGCCAAGAATTCACCTTCCTCTAGCACAATTTTTTCATCTACATCTCTCCATCGATCTTCTTATCCTTTAATAGAAAATGATTTGTTTTGATAGATCTGTCAGATCAACTATTCTTTGTTTAGGTATTATGGTATCTGATTACAAACCATGTCCTTCTTTCTCAGAATTTTCTTTCTCAAAAGAAATCTCTTTAGTTTAATTTCTAATGTTATTTTTGCATGGTATGTTTAGTTTAAGAGAGCTTGTCTCTAATGGAGGTGAAGGTCTAAATTTATATAATTTTAGTTTGAATGTGATATATTGATCTAAGATTAAGATCAATGGTGGGGAGTGAGAGTTTAAATTCATGATTGCACACATTGAGTGTGTAATAAACTCCATTTAAGACCTTTTTGGAGTGTGGAAGGAAGTTTAAAAGAAAAATGAAATGATTGGTCCTTTAAGAGTGTGTCATAGGCCATGTAAGAGAGAAGTGTGTAAGATGACCTATAAGAGGTGTAAGATAATGTGTAAATGGCCATGTCATAGACCATATTTCCCACACTCCACTCCATTCCATTGAATTTCCTATATGATGTCACTAAAGTGAGGCAATAGATCAATTTTGATTTAGGAAAATAAGATAATTTCAAAATATATGGAATTTATTATTAGAGGAAGATTATGCTTGATTAAGTGGGATTAATTGATAATTATAATAATAGTGATCTTTAGAAATGTTCCTTTTCTAATCAAAAATTTATTTGATTATCCTATAATAACACTTACAAAGGGTCAAACTGATTTGAGATGCACTTAATAAGATTAATGTGGCAATATGATCCATTACCCCAATTAGGGATGTGTCACTATGATTTTGGATAAAATAGGTAATTATGTGGGTAAATTGGTCTAAACTATGATTTATGGTTAAATTTGAGTCTATTTAAGGAAAGTCATTTTGATTGAAGTTTAGACAAGAAAGTAAAAAATTTAATAATGTGGGAGAAAATGGGATGAAAAGTAGCCAACATAGCCAAAAATGGTCCTCCAAAGAAGAACAAAACACGAATGGGGAACAAGGTGGGGTAAAATTTATACCTTTTAGGCTATACACACACCTAGGGAGGTAAAATATACTCATTATTACTATCCCCTATTGAACATTTTATCTCTACTTTTATGAAAGAGGATGTAATAAAGAATGGCTCCCTATGTGTGATAGAAACACCTTAATGACTAGGTCTAAGAGTATAGGCGGTCACCACATGATGAGAAACTGGTAAGTAGGTTACTACTTTATAATTATAGAATTTAAAAACATTTATAACTAGATATAGGTAGGATTTTGATGATTCCACTAATTATATAAAAATTGGAATCAACTATTTCACTGATGAAAATGATGAAAACACCATTGAAAATGGGGAAAACATCATAGAATTTGTGAAAAGGCCAAAAAATATGGGAAATTCCTATTGATAATAAATTCTAGGTAAGGTGATATCACTGAAAGAAATAATGAAAACATGAAAAGAGTGAAATTATTAAAGAAATCAATGATAACACTCAAAGTGGCAAATTGGTCTTAGAGAGAGAAAATATATCTATTTATAAAATAAATGGTTATTGGTTGAGTTAGATAATAGATTAAAATGATGTTTTTTTCATGTATAATAAAGTAGATTTGTCTTAGATAGTTTTTATCTAGGTTTAATCATTGATATATTTAGTGATTTGTGTTAACTTTCTTATGGTTTCAAGAGTGACTGGTTATCTTGATTTCATGTAAGTAACATTCACACTACTTATGGATGAGGTATATATGGAAAAAAGGTATGTGTAAATTCTTGGAGACCCTTGGTTTATTACAAATTACTTTCATGCCTATGTTTAGTATGGATAGATCATATCTTAGTGCATTAATTAAGAGATGGCACTCAGAGACATCAACATTCCATTTACCTACTTGAGAATCCACTATCACTTTAGAGGACATGTAATAGATTTTGAGGATACTGATTAAATTATGGCCACTATATTGAACTAAATCTATAGGAAAATATGCTTCATTAGATGAACTAGTTAATGGATTTGATATTCTTATGGGCAATAATAAAATAGATAATGACTCAATTGAGATTTACATAGATATTCAGTTAGATGACCTACCATCAGATGAAACCTCTCCACCAGTACATATTGACTGAGGGGTAGTGGTACTCATGGTCATTATTAGTGTCATCCTACTCCCTAACAAGATTGACTAATTTTTTCACATGGACTGGGTGGGGTTATTAGATACCTTCTAGATGATACCACTATCTTTTCCTAGGCACCAACTATATAATCCCACCTATGTCTATATTTACACATGGTGGAATATAGAGGTGATTGGAGTATTATTGAATCTACATTGATCCAAGTCTAGGCTTAGGAGAACATTATTATAGAGTGTCTAATGAGTTAACAGTTAGTATAAGGCTCAGATGAGTTCGTGGCATATACAAGGGTCTATATAGGAGCTAGTCATAGAGGATATAAAGGAGGTGTATACTTATATCATAGATAAATAGATGATATAGGGAAAAGGGTTTTATCTAGCATCTTTATCTACCTTTGTAGATTCCATGGTTGAGTGATGGTTGGTATACTAAATTTATGACCACCAAATGTTTCATTATAGGTAGGTAGGCACATATTATTGAGAAGTACATACTAAATCAGTTACAATACTAGTTCAACAAGTAATAGAATGCACTATAAGCTTAAAGATTATTTTCCCATATTACTAGAGAGACTAGTATGATTGGGAAACCTATAGATAGGTAGATGACTAGATCGAGACATAGATTAGTACCATAGGTTGCCTGGAAATATAAAGGAGACCCAATAGACAGGATTGACAATAGAATATATAAAATAGTGGGTTCAATTTTGAAATGATATATTGACTATGACCTAGGGTGTATTGAAATAGTTTATACTAGTAAAAATAGTTTAGATATGGGAGATAGGGGTAGTAGTATGGCAAGGACCAAACACTTATGTATGTAGATGTAAAGGGTGAGACCAATGACTAGACAAAGAGTGATCAAGATAATGACCCAAACCTAGGGATAAATGTGGATTTTAGAGGGACACAATACAAGAGTACCCAAGGAGAGGTAGGCCCTTTAGGTACATTGAAAGCTAATAAAGATATAAACATAGATGTGCTAGAGGAGTATATTATTGCAAGAGTAGTAGAGATAAATGGTTTATAATCTTGAGTGATTTAGTTATAGTAGTGGGTGACTTCTAGAGATACATAGATTGTATCCCTTCAGTAATAGATTGCCTAAATAAAGGTAGAATGTGGCCCAGATGACATTAGTATAGATTAAGAGAGATAAGGGTAGGGTATGTGTTAAAAGGATCCATAGAGAGTGAGATAAATCATAATATTCACTTATAATTCTAGGTTTATCTTGAATTGTCATTGAGAGCCTTTTAGATATGGATGAGGTATCATATTACATGATTTTATATAAGGGGAGCATTTCAACATAAGGCAAGGCACTACCTTTTAAGGTTTGTGAGGCTCAAAAATAAATAATGAGGCCTATTAGATCCATGAATCAATAACATTTTAGGGTCGGGGTAGTTAGTTCATCATCCAATACCTCCTTCACCACTAGGGCTTAGTGGGCCACCATAAAAGATGGGTCACAAGGATACTCAAATTTAGATCTAATTAATATAACTCTTTTTACTTATTTTTTATCATTAATTTGTATATATTTATGATGTATATGGAAATATTATGTAATATATATGACATTCATGGTTTTACACACACACACACACATGATGTTGTTTATAGTTTAGTACTTATGTCATTGTATCATGATGGTTGATTTATTTTTCATGTTGGTATTAGATTACTTAGATTTATTTATCATGATTTGATATAATAGTTTAGATATATGTATAAAATGGAATTTTGATGTTATTTTATGTTGGAAATATGATATGTTTTGCTTTGGAATTATATATAGATGTTGTAAAATGGTCATGACTTTTTGTATAGACTTTTGGTTGATATGTATCATGATTATCATATATATTAGTCATTTTATTTAGTTTATTGGGTTGAGATTGGTATACAAGGAGTTATTTTGCTCTAACATTACTTGTTGTATGTCTAGTACTTGATTTTTAATTTTGCATTTGACATTATGTATCACAATTATTAATGAATCCTAATAACATTATATGCCATAAGTGTAATAACTTAATTAAAATTAAAATGTAAAGAACTTAAGATATATATAATAATAATCAAGTCCTAAGTGTAAATTATAATTTAATAAACCAATATTAGGTTAGTTACAAATATCTACAACTTAAGAATGAGATATAACAAATCTAGACTTAAGTGTATATTGTAATGCACTAAGACTAAGGAAACCAATAAAAATAAAATAAATTCACCAAAAATATTTAAAAAATAATAAACAAAACCATAAACATACACACAAACTTTAAAATAAAATTTTTAAAAAAACATTTAATAAATAATCTATGTGTGTGTGTGTGTGTGTGTGATAATAAGGTATTACTCTTAAGCACTACCCCAAGGGAAATAAACATGTCAAGTGTAGACTTTTTTGAAAACATTGGGAAGGTGGATTGGGGTAAATATAATAAGAGGAAGTAAGTGGTTGAGCTATCTAAAAATTCCTTGTGAAATTATATTCTACCTATATTGCCCAATAGACTTCATGCCAAATGTAGTTCTCTTGGGAAATCAAATAAAAAAAATGGCAATGTTTAAGATAAAAGGAATAATTGATAGAGGAAAAGGGAATAAATTTTTAAAATGGTGAAATCATTTAATGGTAAGAATTAAATAGCTAACTCGAGATGACCCATACATCCAAGTGTTGCCTACATAGTTTGTGTGGACCTCAGGTTGATGTAGTTCTCCCAAAAATGGGAGGATAATGGAGAAATGATATTTTTAAATAATAAGATAAGAGATTCCCAACTAGTAGATATCACCATTTATAATAATAAAAAGGGCCACTAGTGACCAAGGTGATAGGATGTACACAATATTTTTGCAACTTTATATCTCTTGTGGGTATTTTAAGCCTCTTTTCTAAATTTCTTGATTTTTAAGGGTTCTTTTTAGAATTTTTAGTATTTTAGGTGTGTTTTTTTTTTTTTTTTGAAAATTTTTCAAAAATATATTCAAAGGAATATTTTAAAATGATAATTCACAAAGATATATAAATAAATGTATTAGGGAACCATCTAGCGAAGGAAAACATAACCTTGTGTAGGGGTTCAAATGATCGACTCACAAAATAGTGAGAGCATGGTTTAAAAAATCTAATAAAATGATTAAGAGTGTGGATTAAAATACTTTAAAAATGGTATAAGTGTGGATTTAAATTCTTATGAAATGACAAGAGTGTGGCTTAAAATGCTCTCAAAATAATGAGAGCATGACTTAAAATGGTCACAAAATGGTGAGAGCATGGCTTAAAATGTTCATAAAATATTTATATCATGGATTAGGGTGAGTGAGATAACCTCAAAAATTTATCGCTACCTACATAGTCTAAATAGACCTCAGGTCATTATAGTTCAACCTATAGTGATAAATATTACTAATCAATAATAGCTTAAGGTAGGAAAATGGTAAAGTGGTATTAATGGTATATTAATTAGTAAGGGTTTAAAGGATGCAATTTTAGGAACCACCATGTAGAAAAACCATATCAAATTTATTTGAGATACTATTATTTTAGTATGTGCTACAAATATGTATTATCTATTGAATCATTTTTTGAATTGACTATCTAAATTTGTCTATTACACATATAAATAAAAATAAAGATTAGGATGATAATAAGATAAAGGAATGAGAGGGAATGAATTAATGATAAAAATGGAACGAATGGGAAGATAATCAAGCCTACCCACAACCATAGGTCCTCATAGATAATGTTCAAGCAAATCAAGTGTAAAAACACATGAGATGCATAATATTCATGGGCTTGTCTAGCTCTTACCCATATGGTGTATCCAACCTATATGATTCAAATCCATAATTAGGTATAATAATTAATTATCCTAGCTAATTAAGTTCATTTTTTACCTTCTTTTCATGTGTTGTATTGGAATTTTTCCAATTCTCTTTTAGCACAAGATCACTAAGTAAAAACTCTTTATGTTTGATACACGTATTATAGTTATGGCGTAACCTATTTTGATAGGCTTGGAGATTATTCAAAGTGAAAATCTATTTTTCATCAAGTAGTTATATTTATTTAAACTAAGCTAATATATACTCATCATTAATTATATCTTATAATGAAATGCATAAGGAAGGAAACTCAATCTCGATAGGGATAATAGCTTTAGTGCCATAAACTAGGGAGTGGCTCCTATTGGGATTTAGGTATTGGTATGGTAGGCCTATAAGGTGAGAAATAATTACAAGTGATAATCATATCTAATTACATGAATAGGATATGGACCAAGGTCTTTTTATATGACTCAACTTGGCCATCACTTTGGGGAAAATAAGGAGTGGAGAACTTTTATTTGATATGGTACTTGTAAAAAAGGGATTTGATACACTTATTTTTGAAGGACCCACCATTATCAAAAATGATGTCAGAATGAATGTCAAAGTGATAGATAAGGTGATTCAAAATGAATTTTTAAATTTCTTACCAGTTACATGAGGGGAATGGCTTCAAACCACTTAGTAAAATACTTAGTGGTGGTGAGGATGTGTTTATGGCCATCTAAATAAGTAGGATTGGTTTTCCATATGAAATTAGGTCCCCAAGTGGAAAATAGCCAAGGATTAGTAATTGAATAAAGTTATCAAGTTGGAGGATGAATAATATTGGCATGTTTCTAACAAGGCACACACTTCTTAACATAATCACATGCATTTACTTTTATAGTGTGATAGTAGTACCTTGTATGTAGGAGAAAGGACTATAACACTAGTGTGGGCCATACAAATCCCTTCATATACTTAATAAATAATCTAGACTATATAAAAGTTGAACAATGAAGTAGAGTTCCATCATATCCCATAAGATATAGTGTAGCATTGAGTAAGGCATAATGAGAGGCATTATGAATAAAGGATTTTTATTTATTTCAAGAAAGGTTATTAAGAAGGATGTGGTCATGGAGCTATTCATATAAGTCATGGTACCAAGGTGATATTAGACTGAAAATATCACATACCATTTTATATTTTGAACACTCATGATTTTGTTTCAAAATATGTTCAATAAGGAACTGGTAGTTTGAAACTTAATCTATGATTTCTATAAATGAGCCATTTATTGCCATTACATCTACAGTTTTTTAATTCACCATTTGTATCTAATCAAATTGGATATGTTGAATGTTATGCTTGAGACTATCACCATATATTTATAAGATATAATCTTGTCATATTTGGTTTGGTATTGCTTTGTCACCTGGTTTATAATCAACTAGGAATACCCATGAACATATAATTTCTTAATATTCTAGTATACCACTAGGTGAATCACTACAATGAGTGATTTTTACTTTTCTATATTATTGTAAAAAGTGAAATCAATGTGGAAGGATTTAGGAATAATATCATAGAGTATTTTTATAATTCAAATTTTAGATCCATACCCATGATATGTGTAAGAACCATCAAAGAAGAGTTTCCAGTGTTGTGACTTAAAAGAGATTGCATCTAGAGTTAAGATGGACTTATCAGGGAAACTAAAAGTGAATGGATTGGTATCTAATAAGGGTGCTTCAACATGTTGATCTATAAGTAATTTTCCCTTATTTTATTTTTGATGTACATATTCAATCTCAAATTCACTTAAGATCATGACTCATTTGGACATGCGGCTAGTTAAAACTACCTTCTAAATTACATATTTGAATGGGTCCACTTTGGTAATAACAATGTTTTTGTTATTTATCATGTAATGTCATAACTTTTGAGATATTAATATCATTTATAATCAACATTTTTGTATTATTTTATAGTTTTGTTCATAGGAAACCAATGTTATGCTTAAATAATACACTACTTATTCTTTCCCTTGATCATCATGTTGGGCAAGGAGTGCCCCCAAGGAATGTTCTATCACTAAAATGTATAGGAGTAATGTCTTTCTAGGGATTAGTGGAGCTAAGATAGGTGTATTTTCTAAATATTATTTCAAATTATCAAATGCTTGTTGACAATCATCATTCCATGAAAAAGTGGTTCCCTTCTTCAAAATGTGAGTGAAAGGATGACATGTGTCTACCAATTATGAAATGAATATATTGAATTTTACTTAAAATAATGGATCTAATTCATATTATAAGGAGGAGGAATTTATTTAATGACCTTAACCTTGGCTAGATCAACTTCTATGCCCTGATAAGAGATAATAAAGCCTAGTAATTTTATGGAAGTGACACCAAATACACATTTCTTAAGATTAAGATGCACCTTGTATTCATGCATTATTTCAAAGATAATTCATAGCACTTCAAGATGTCCTAATCTAGTCTTGGATTTACCCAACATTTCATCCACATGGTCTTATACAATATCATTCATCATGTCATGGAATATGATATTCATTGCATGTTGATAAGTAACATTAATATTATTGAGGCTAAAAGGCATCACTTGATAAAAATGCTCAAAATAGAGTAGTGAATGTTATTTTATGTTGGTTTTCAAGTGATATTTTTATCTTATTATATATTGACAAGACATCCATAAGAGATAACATCTCATACCCTATTATGGAATATATGATCATATCAATGTTTGGTAAAGGAAAATCATCCTTTGGGCATGGTTTATTGATATCTATGAAATATTTGCATATACAAATTCCTTGTGGATTATTTCCAAGTGGGATAATGTTTGATATCCATTTAGTATAGTCTATGGGAAAAAAAGATCCTTCCTCTAAACATTTTTTTTAATATTTTTATTAGTGTGGTAATGAGAGGTTGTATTTTTCTCATCTTATGTTTGATTGGATTTGCATATAGGTGTACAATGAGGTAATGTAAAACTAAATAAGGATCCAATCTAGGAATATATGAATATGACTAGGAAAAAATATTAATAAGCTCCTGAAGGAGGATAATAAGAAGTTCACATTCCTCTTCAGTGAGGAACGATCCATGCTTGATCCATTTAGGATCATCTAAGGTTCCAATGTTTACTTTTGTGGTGTCTTCCACAAGTAGTGTAGAACCATTATCTAGAATAGTTAGAAATAAGGTGCATTAACCTTCATCATCTTATGGCTTAAATGGTTTGTGAATCTCCCCCATATATGAAGAGACTCAATCAACAAATGTTATTAAATGCCACTTGACAAAGGCATATGGGAAACCTTGAACCAATTATTCAAATTATTTTTGGTAATATGAACTAATTTCTAGCTGGTATGAGGTTTTAGGATTAGAAGCACCCTATGCTTCATTCAAAATAGGATTAACTTCCATCTACAATGGAACCTAAAAATGGTTTTCATCATGGGACTCATCTTTTTATTTATTATTTTCTTGGTCTAAAATCACTTCAAAGGGTTACCACTTTAGGACCTCAATGTTTCATTTTCATTTTTCATTTTTATTTATATTTTTAGCCAAAGAGTTCACTTTCTCTTTGAAATAAGTGTTAGGGTCCAATGTAATAGTGAATACTTTTTTATGACCATAAATTAAAAAACCTCTCTAAGGCCCTTGAATTTATAAATTTCCTTGTCTTTTTAGAAATCATCCAATGATATAAGTGCACCTTGTTTGTCCTAGTTAATTAATTGGGGGTGATCAAGGAAAAGAGGGTAATTAGAGGTGAAATAATTAATGGTACAAATGGTATTGGTATTTAAAATGTTAGTATCAGCTAAATCAACATAGATTTTATAATAAGACTATACATCTTGATTGTAATCATCATTGTTAGACAGTAAATTAGTATCACTCTTGAGATTTGAGGGGTCTCCCTATTTTAGTATTTTTTCATTCATTTTTATTACTAAATAACCTTACAAAAAATATAATTAGTGATACAAGGTTTTAAATGGATACCTATGATGGAGGTTACACACTATTGATCCAGTGAAATGGAAACTTGTTTTTGGCTAGGAAGGATTACTTGGACACAAGAGATAACTTGGATAACATTGGATTAATAAGATAGATAAGTGGATTGCCTAATACTAGATTAGTTCCATGAAGTAGTACACTTACTTAAGGGGATGGCAGTCTACTATTTTAATTAATTAAGAGTATAATTTAATAATAAAAATTAAAACAAAGCATATGATAAGATATGATACTAAAATAAAATAGATTAATCTATTATATAGATGTTATCAAATTGTTCATTCCAATAGGCTACAAATAAATCTTCTTATTCTTTTATTACTTCTAATTGTTTAGTGACTACTTATACAGTATGTGTAAAGATGATTGCATAAATTCCTAACTCAAAGTAAATAGAACTTTTATCTATGAAGAGTGGGTGAGGGACAATGGGTAAATTATATATGGAAACCACATAATGTATAATACTTGACAACGTCATCAAAAAATAAATATTCATGATTTGAAGACCAGATCTAGCTAATTGAAATTATTTTAGACTAATGAACTAGCTTTAGATTATAAACATTAACTAAAAAAATAATGATCAAATGTTGATTATCTAAAAATTAGTATCAATTATATTGATTGGTGAAGAATCATCATCGATCCTAATAGTGAGGAAAGAAAACTCAAGATGGGGCCTAAAGATGGGATTTAAAGGATTTTAAATGGTTTTAGGAATAGCTAATGATTATCTAACTAAACTAAGGGTGATAAATAAAATGTAAATAGATAATACAAGAATCATAATATATTAAAATGAATAATATACTTACCTCTAAAATGCTTCTAATATTTTAGAGAATTATCATGTTGATGGGGATATGCTAAATTTTTGAATGAGTGTGGATGGACTAAGATAGGTGTGGCATTCTTCCATACGTGTTCCAAGGTAATTTATCTATCATTATAGTGTATAAATTAAGGATACATTTACTTGAGTATGGTCTACATTTAAATTGATGTCAATCCTAATAGGATCGATGATGATCAAAGGGATCAGTATCGATCCAATCTAAGTTTACCATGTTATTTCAAATAACTCCAATTCATAAGGTTAAACTTAGTCTAGGTTAATTTTAAATGGAGTTAGGCTAGTGAAAGGCTATTAAGAGGTTAAAATAACCTACTTATAATAAATTTGGGGAGATTTTACTAGATTTAGGGAGGGTTAATTAGTTACCTAGGTAAAAAGTAATTAGTAAGACTAATTACGTAGTGTAATATGGTAATGGTAAAACTAAATTAACTAAGGTAAAAAATGATGGGGAATGGGTAAGACACCTATATAAATACTAATATAATAGTGTAAATGCATAGTGTCTACATTTTCACCTTTTTTGTTGAGCAATTTTTGATAACATGCCATGAGACAAAAACTAAGATGGGTCTAATGCCCCAAGTTTATGTGAGGAGGTATCCCCCCTAGAACTAAGATCTAGTAAAGGATGATGAGGTTGAGATAGGTTTAAAAATGAGGTGGTAATGGATAAGTTAGATATAAAATGAGCTTATAAGATGCAAGGATAAACATGAAGTATAATATTTCACTAATAAGATATAGGATATCTGAATAGGAATTCCCTAAGGAAAATAAGTAATTTTTTATCAAAATTAAGAATATGTGAGCTTGATCAAAGGTAATCAAGAGGTCAAAGGCTAGGGTGGGCTGACTAGAGCATATAGTGTGTTTGGTATGTGTGTATTACCTAAACACATTTTCTCTCAATATGATGTATATTTTCAAGATCTATAAGGGATAGACTCTGAAATGAATGTAGACCTCTCAAAATTCATGGGACCAATAGGGGTTTTATGTCCACAAGCCAATAATGTTGGGTAATAAATAATGGGATAGCTAAAACATTAGATAATTTAGGTGGCCCTTGGATATGACTATAAAGATGCAAAAAAATTGAAATTAGTGCAAGGAATAATCCAAAATAAATAGAATCAACATCAATCTAATGGATCAATATCAATTCTAGACAATCAATGTCAATCTTTAAAATAATCAACATCAATCCTAGAAGTTTTTTAATAGGATGCCTAACATGGTGGAAGGTCATTTTGAAATTGAGAATGTGTGATCAAAAGCTAAAAAATTGACACCCATCCATAAATTAGTGAATTACATTAGATAGAGGATAATGAGAGTTGTCAAAAATGATGATGATCACATGATGAGGAAGGGGTAATTTTTTACTTCATGTTTTGAATTTGAATTTTTTGGGTTTTTTTTGTTTTTTAGATTTTTTTGTCATGTCCTAGAGTTAGTAGGGGTCGACATCAATCCATAATGGATTGATAATGATTATTTTATGATCAACCATCAATTTATTATGGATATAAATTAATCATATAATTGACATTGATTAAGTTCTAATTAGTGTTAATCTTAGAAGGATCGGTGCCAATTTTTGGGGGGGTAGAAAATATAGAGTATAGATTTAGTGGTGTAAGAAACTAAAAAAATTTAGGGGGTTTATGGGATTATAGGCATGCATACTACTATCCATGTGAGATTGAGTGCGACCATTACTATAGTAGCTATGAAAGGTGATGGGAGATGTAGATTGGTAGCATCTAGAGGTAATAGGATTAGGTGGACTACACCACTATCACTGAGTGCACAAAGATTATACTCTATTGGTGGACCTATTAGAGCGATGGGATCCATCTACAAAGACCTTTTGGTTGATGATTGGGGAGATTACCTTGACATTATAAGACATATAAAATATTATGGATACCATTATAGGGGTAGACATTATTCTAATGGATGAGAGAGGATGATCAAAAGTGCAGACATGGTTATACAGAGATGATGCTAAAAATATTGTTTTTATAGCTAGAGGATTTAGATTAGAGGTGCTATATAATTAGAACCAAGGCAAGAGATGAGTGATCACCATGATGAGTATGGTTATCTCCTATTATGAATTGCCTAATTTAGGTGGGGGGAGATTCACATAAAGCTTGATGGGGGGATGAGAAGATATATGGTACAGTGTTTATCTATGCTCCTACACTACCATCATAGATTTACAAAGAATTATAGGGATGGAAGACATAATGGTGCTTGGGCTAGATGTGACCTTCATATTATAGGGTTGGGCTTATGATCACATACAAGTTTTCATCCACTAAGGATACCATGAATGTGATGGCATCAGTTTGCATTTAGTGTAGGATTTTTATGATAGAGAGATGACTTTTCCCATCCATAAGGAGATGGGAGAGTATGTGACCTGGATTACTATTTATATTTTTTATAGGAACTAGAGGAGGATGAAGTGGTATTAAGGCCATATGTTAGATTTATAGCATGGTTGGGGATGGAGAGGGAGTTGATGGTGGGGTATTGGGTGAGGTGGTTATGAGGATGATGCACAGAGTATGTAAAGATATTCTAATTTAGGAATGTGTGGAAATAGTTTGGGTTATTTCAAAATATATTGAAGGCACCATAGGTATATATGAGGGATGAATTTGAGGGTGAGATACCATATCCATATGTGACAAATATTAAGATTTTGGCAGAGGAGGAGATAAATGGAATGGATGTAAATGATCATGGGGATAATGAAGCATACTTTTTATGGTGGATGGACCAACCTAGAGGAGGAGAGGAAAGAGTGGTGTGACCTATATGGGAATCAAGAGATGCAGAGATGGTGGATGTGGAGGAGATAGGAGGAGATGGGGGGGAGAGATAGATTTACATATAATGATAATAGAGAGGGATGTGGCATAGGTGAAATTATCTAGAGTTGAATTTGAGAAAGACCACCTATAGGCCAGAATGATTGATTTGTAGGGTTTTATGAATCATGACATGTGAGTTGTGATGATGTGTGTTGGGCTAAGGATAGATATCATGACTAGAATGAGAGACTCTAGGTATTAGTAGGGTCTACAGGAGGATATGTATTAGGATCTACCATAGGGAGAGGGACATAGGGTAAGAAGATGGGGCCATCAGGTATGGTAAGCATGCATAAGTACTAATATGTTATGGTAGAGCTCTAGTACTATGTGTATATTATGATATAATAGCTATTATAGTTTCTTAGATATGACACCCACATAGCTACATAGGGTCGGACTCCATGACAAACATATATCACTATAGCTATCATGGGGATCATACCACAAGGGAGATATGGGAGGGATGGGGGAGGATATATAGGTGTAGATGGAGGTAGTGGAGGAGGTGGAGTGAGTATCTACCTGATCCATCTCTAGTTTACATAGTAACTATATCTATGGCTTATTATATGGATTGGCTTTGTATATATTGTATATCATGACATTCTTATGATGTACATTTGATCTTATATATATATATATATATATATATATATATATATATATATATATATATATATATATATATATTCATGAGTTTTATAGACCACACATTTGTTACCTTATCTTGTGTTATTTTATTATGGAAAGAGATTATTTATATTATGTTTATATGGTATTTGTGTGATATATCATGGTTTATATTGATTATATGGTGTTTACATGGATTATGGTTTTTTAGATCATGTGATGTATATTTTAAATTATTCTGTTGATTATGGATTTATATGTATGTGTTTTAATGGATTTATGATGGATCATGGATTTAAATTATGAGATAATTTCATAATTTTTGAATCTATGATATCTATGGTTATGGATTTTTATATTACATGGATGGTGTTTACATGGTTTTTAGTTTTTTATTATAATAATTGGATTATGTGAGATATCATGGATTTGACTTTATGTCATGGTTAATTATGGATTTAGATTGTGTTATGGTTTTTTTAATTTTTTTAAATAATGGTCATTTATAATGGAATGTCTTCTATATTAACTTATCAAGGATGCATGACTCATAATTTTATTGGACCCTAACTAAAGCTAGGCCTCATGTTGCTTTCACTTATGCACCCTTTTATCCAATGTTAATGAGAATCATTAACAATCTCATGTCAACTAAATTCATAATTTTTTGGATTTAAATGGGGATTTTGATATTTTCAAGGAATGGAGGAAAATTTTAATTCTCAAAGAATACACTCTTGTTTTGTGTTTTTAGTATTTTTAAGTTAACGTTAAACTAATCCATATATATCTAGACTAATCAATGTGGGAAATCTACAAATTTATGAAACCTGGTTAATGTGGGGAACTTTTGAGGGATACAATTTTTATTTTATATATTTTTAAATGGTTTTAATTTTAATAAGAAACTTATCAATATGGGAAGTTTCCTAAAACATATCTATATATCCATACTTCAATGGAGTGGTCTATATATTTAGATGCATGTATTTTAGCAGTTGTCCTTCAAGGGATCAGTCTAATACTTGCTCTTTTTTCTTGATTCTAAAAATAAATATCCTTTGAGGGACCAATCTATAACTTTAATCTTTTTCCTTGATTTTTTATCCTAGATTAACCTTTTTCCATGGATTAGATTAAGGTAACCTATGGTGTTTTCGTAAACCAAGCCATAAAGTAAGACAATAATCTATTCCTTTTGAACAAGTTTTTAAGGTGAAGGATTTTAGGAAATAATGATTTAGAAATCCACTTTATTTTGAGTGAATCTAATCCATGAGAACATGCTATGAACAAATCTAGGGTGTCCATATTTAAGGATAAAATGGGTATATTATCATAAATTCACATGATTCTCTATCATTATTGTGTACATTTAGAGATAGGGGATAATAATTTAAGATAACTTATGTTAATTATAGTTTGTAATAGGATTATTAATAGTAGAAAGTATGTAAATGCAAGGAATTATGAGTTTCACATTTTAGTTTCCCATCAAGGGAGGCCAAATGGTATGCCCTACATCCATATTTATGAGTAATAATATAGGGTCCAAACCAATTCAGAGCAAACTTTCCTCATTTACTTCTTTACATATTTTTTACATGTTGATTTTCATTAAGGACAAGGTCATAGATATTAAATTCTCATTATTTTAAATGTTGATTATATGCACAATTTATCCATTATTGATATATATGAAGATGTTCAAGGGTTGTGGCTCGATACTCATCTAAAAGTTCCAGCTGTGTTAATCATTCTTGATGATAATCCTCTTTATAAATAATGCCTTTAATAGAGATATAAAGAGAAGGAATTTGGATTTTTAAGGGGATAACTACTTTGGTACCATAGACCAAACAAAAAGGGGTATCACTCATAGGGGTTCAAATACTAGTTTGATAAGTCCACAAATCAAAAGGTATATGAAGATGTTAATTCTTTCCACCCTTATTAACAATTTTGTTTAATATCTTAACAAGGGTTTAATTGGATGACTTATATTGTGCATTGGCATTTAGATAATAAGGTGATAAGAAGCTTAGTTTGATGTTGAGATAACTACACAACTTTTGGACCTATTTAATTTTAAAAGATTTCCCATTATCTATAATGATTTTATGCATGACACCATAAAAATATATAATGTGATTATTAATGAAATAATTTATCTTATATACCTTATTTGAAATAAGGGGAATGGCATCTACCCATTTAGTGAAATATTCTATAGCAATAATGATGAAACTATATTGTTAGGAAGATTTAGGATTAATCTACCCTATAGGGTCTAATTCCTTTGGGAGAATGGCCAAACATCCCTGGATACTTGTAATGCATGAATAGGGACATGGGATAATTTGGAATGTTTTTGTCACTTCACACATTTCTTGACATACTCACAATGGTCTTGATTCAAAGTGGGATAATGATAACCTATTCACACAATCTTCTTGATGATAGTTAAAGCACTAAAATGGCTGCCACATATTCTATCATTTGTTTTTTTATTGCAAGATTTAATTTAGAGATATAGAGGAAATAGATCATAATACCATCAAACCTTCACTTATAAATCACACCCTCTAGTATTATATACTAGGTATTCTACTACTTAAAAAAATGTTTAGCATTTTTGGATAAATCTGAAGGAATGATACCTTTAGACAAATAATTAAATATCTATGTATACCATAGATATAAGTGATTTTATTCTACAATATGGATAGAAGGATGATCAATTTTGGTATAATAATGTTAATTAACCTTTTGGATAAGGACAAATAATTTAGATTTTTGGGAGGAAGATGGGATAAAATAAGCCAAATAAGCCATGTTATCAGCAAACTTGTTAGTTGACCAAGGAGTGGTTTGGATGACATAGTGGTTGAGGGTAAATAATAAATATTATGTTAATATTTTATACCTCTAGATGATGTTATTATTTCACTGATACATGTCAGTTATTTCATTGACTGACCACTGGGATTCTCAAAAAATATGAAACAATTTAACATTTAGAGACAAAGTTGTTCAAAGACCAATAATTAAGGATTCATATTCTACAGTATTATTAACATAGTAAAAATCAAGATTTAAATATGGGGTATAGGAATGATTTATATAATTATTATAATAATCCTTGATCCCCCTCTATATTCACATTTAGATCTATTAAATAATAACATCATCTGATATTTGAGAACTCCTTGGGATGTGAAGGCTATAGATTCATCAAGAAATTCATAGATGGATGGTATATTATCAGCAAGGAGTACCTCAACTATTTGATCATTAATGATTTTCCCCTTAATCAACTTCTATTTAAGTATTTAGAGATAAAACTTGATGAGAAGCATAATCCATCTTTCCATTCATTAACTCTGATAGGGTTTTTAATACATGAACTTAAGAAGATCAATATTGGTAATCACATAGGTTTTGTGATTAATAAAGTAGTGGAAAACATATGAATACTAAGTCCAAACATATTTTTTCAATATGCATATAATGAGTCTCATACTAAACCAAAGTGTGACTTATATAATAAATTTCTTGTTCTCTATGTTGTTTATCTCTATGGGTAAGCATGGTCCGTATCTAAGATATACAAGTAAAAAGGTTTGTCCCCTCTTAGAATAATAAGGATAAGGGGAGATAATATATAATTATTAATCATATCAAAGTCTACTTGTAAATGTGAATCCCATACAAATTGAGTATCTTTCTTAAGGAGTGGAATGGTTGAGATCAATTAGATAATTAAAAATTAAAGTGGTGAATAGACTGTAGTTTCCCTTTTAAAATATGATGCTAATTGAGGTTGGAAGGAGGAAACATATTGATAATGGATTTAATATTAGTATGATCAACCTCAATTCCTTGAAGAAAAATGATAAAACCCAAAAAATTCCCTTATAAAACCCTAAAGACATTTTTTAGGGTTAAGATGAACCTAATATTTGACTAAATAAGAAATGATTATCTGAAGGTTAGATAGGTGATATTTATGATGCATGTATTTACCAATGACATCATCCACATAATATTCAATTATTTTATAAATTAAGTCATGGAAAATATAGGTCATGACATGCTAGTAAGTTGTTCCTACATTCTTTAAACCAAAAGGCATGACCCTATAACAAAATGTCCCCCATGGAGTAATAAAAGAGGTTTTATGATAATATTTTAGGGTGATAAGGATCTATTTATAGCCAAAAAATACATCCATGAGTGACAACATTTTGTGTCCTACAGTGAGATCCACAAGCTAGTCAATATTTGGAAGGGGAAAATCATCTTTTGGAAAGGCGATAGTAAGATCTCAAAATTTAGTATAAAGGCATAGTCCCCATGTGGGTTTTGTGATAGGTACTATTTTGGATACCCATTAATCATAATTGATGGCTTGGATAAATTTAATAGATAATAACCATTGCAATTATTTTTTAACAAGAAGCGCTACACGAGGATGCATTTTATAAAGTTTTTGTTTTATTGGTTAACTTTAGGGATGGTGATGATGTTATGGATGACTATATAAGGATATATTCTTGGCATATAATTATAATACCAAGAAAAGGATTGTATATGATTAATAAGGAATGTTGTGAAATCTTAGTGTTCTTGAGAATCTAAGGATTGGCTAACTTTGATGTTGTATGGGACATCAAGGGTACTTATGCTAATATCAGTTGTAACCTCATTTAAAAGACTGAGAGACTCATATGTATTATATTATTTAGATATTAATCTCTTTCTCATAAATATTTTTAAATATAATCATCATCTTGATACTCTATTACACAAATTGAGGAGGATATTTTATCTACAGGGTTAGGAAAAGTTAGGGGAAGGTGTAGGGTTTTTTCATTATTTCAATAAGTTAGCAGTTCAAAGTGAATGGTGATGATAAAAAAAGAGTTGGTTAAGATGGAAATGGTGTCATCCGTTATTCTAGGATAAATGAGAAGGTATGATGGTACTTCATCATCTATATCTATAAAAATATTAGATGGTAAAGAACCATCATTATTAGTTTTAGGAGTTTTCTTAAAACTGAGGCCATGCTTTTCATGTGGTTTTCTAAGTTCATTTATCATAACCTCATGATGTATTTTTTCATAACATCCTAGGCCAAAGCCTTTCCAAGAACACCATTGTAGATAGCTTTGTATAAAGTGTGGTTTGTAAAGAAAGGAAAAGTTAGATGAGAATGGTTTGGTATTATTTGACTTTCCCCATATAAAGGAGGTTGATTGATTCATCCATAGATTAAGTGTGTTTGGAGGTAATGCATATTAAATATGATAGTATCTCCTATATTGGGTTGATAATTATATTGTTTGTTAGGGAATCCATATCCTTGAGGGGTTAACAAGGTGTTAAGAGTTAACAACTGATAATCCCCTAAAAAAAGTTGTTAGAATGCTAAGTAAAATGAGTTTTTATCAAGAATATGGGATGAGGGTATTGTAAAACTAGTTGATGTTTCCTCCAAAAATAATGGGATTGATTTATTTAGGGGGATCAAGACATCATTAGGCTAATAAGTCAAGTTACACATCTTAAACAGATGTGGGTCTATTACGACAACATATATCTTACCTTCATGTTCAAATTTAAGGCATCAACGTAAAGTAGAGGGGACATAATTCATAGCATAGATATAAGGACATCCTAATAGGATGTTATATTGAAATTTTCCCTTTATCACATAAAATTTCTCTAAGAGGGTACATATACATACTTGGATGGGGAAGATGATTTTACCTAATATGGGGGAAATAGTGTCATTAAAGGCTTATAAGATGACTAAAGATTAAAGCATGATAGTTTTTGGTAATTGGAGTTGCCTAAAATCATGTGAGGAAATAATATTTATACTAGATCCATTATCAATCATAAATCTTTTGATCTTTGTTTGATTAACTTGGGCAGTGATAAATAATGGTGGGTCCTAGTCATCAAATTATAGTGAGGATATTTCAAATTCATGAAATGTAATGGATGATAAATTTTTTAAGGATCCAATGAAGTCCTATGAGTTTAATATTCATTAAATTATATTTAGGTGTCCTGAAAGTCCTCTATCATAGTTTTTTAGTATTGTGGAGAATTTTGGATAAGTTTGTATGAAGACATTTTGATGGGAAGTTGGTGGAGTTGTTTCAGAACTAATATTTGTATCTACTTTGAGGGATTGTTATTATGTAATTTCATTAGAATAGAAACTTTAGGTTTTATGATAAGTGATGTAGGATCATATTTAGTAAAATTAGGGGATTTTAAAATAGACACCTTGGTTTTATTAAGATTTTGGGTTTTATGAACCTATGTCTAGGATCAGGTGGCTATGTGTATTATATCTATTTGAAATAATGGTTGGTTTTTTATGTTTCTAAAGTAATCTTAGTATAGAGGGTCTAATATGGGTTGATATAAAATCTCATCATAAGTTTTATCCTTCTTTTTGAATCTCATTCTAACCTTTTTGATAATGTACTAGTTCCTGGGGTGGTTGTGACTCTAGTAGTTTGACTATGAGGATAGTCATGACCAAAAAATTCTCATAAAAGATCATTCTCTACTAATAAATCTTGGATTATAGATTTGAGTGCATTAAAACTTTTAGTATCATGCCTTGATATTGTATGGTAGACACATTTATTGTTTTCTTGTTACTATACAGGGGTTAATAGGTTTAATAGGTGGTAGTGTGAAAAGTGAGGTTCAAAGGAGTTGATCAAGAATCTTGGAATAAGATCCCCATAATGGATCTTCACTATGTTTTTTGACCTTTCAAGGAATTTACATGATGGGTACATTCAATTTGATGTCTTGATTTCTTATATTGATTATTCAAATGTTTCCAACAAAGGTTACTTTATGTTTGGCATAAGACCTTATATCAAGATTCTAAGGGTAATGAGCATTTAAGGGATTGTGTATTAGAATTATTATTATGGGATTATCATTTTGTATTGGTGTCTGTTTCTTAAATTAATATTCCATAATCTTGTATTTTGGCCTTATAGAAGGATAAGGTCTCAATATGGATGTTTTAGTTTTAATTGGTGGTAAAACTATTTTTCCTTTTCAAGTTTGGTCTAAAGTCGTAAGGATATCCTCTTTAGGAAGATAAATTCTTATTTGTGGATGTTGTAAGTATTTAACTCATGGAACCCCAAGGAATTTATCTCCATTTCTTGAAACATTTCCCCTATTTTCCCTTTTACAGGGTTTGGCTCGACCTAAGTAGTAAGGGAAGCTAGTTTTGGAGTCGGTCGATGTAATGTAGCAAACATCTCAAGAGGGAGTAAGCTAGAGGTAGTGATTATGTTAAATAAGATTTATATAGTGACTAAAGGATTAGCATTTATATCTTATACGATTATAAACAACTATCATACGTGACAGTTTTTCATCCTTTATTCTGATTGATTACCTTGACCAAGCTTAGGTAGTGATTCTTTAGGAAGATCCCAAATAATAAGATCTAGAAAACTTTAGTGGATTTTAGGAACAAATCTAGTTGGTTTAGATGGTTTTAAAATATCTATTGTGAGGAGATATGGGATCCTTATTTTTTTGAAATGTGATTCAAAAGCATTACCAACTTATGTAGTTATAATTTGATCAGGGATATGTTTATTACATGGGTTTCATGATCTAAGGTGCTTTTGGGGTTTGCTTGTATAGAATTAGATGTAGATGGATGGTTGGGAAATGGTTGATTGAAAATTGATGGATTAATTAGGAGGAGCATTAGGATTATAAAATTATAATTTCACTTAGTTAACAAGGTTTTGAACTAAACCTTTGAAATATCAACATTTATTAACCCCTTGACAAGGTACATGATGATAAGTGCAAAAATCACTATCATTGTACTAGTTAGGTTTAGGGAGAGAATTATTAAGGGGTATGACTAGAGCAATCTTGATAATGGAAGCTTTTAAGAGATTTTATAAAATGAAATAATATGACTCCCTTAAAGGTGTGTATTGTTGAGGGGTAAATTATGTTAGGATTTTTTATGATTGTGTTTGGGAGGTAGAAGGTTTGGATTGGTTTTTTGTTGTAGAAGTGTCAATTTTAAGACAACAATATTTGTGTCTTTAGTTTTACCATTGTTGGTCCCTTTGGAGGGGTCGGGTTTAAATTTATTATTACATAACTTAACTTTTCCTTATTCTAAAGTTAAAACTTCTAGTTTATGAGCCATGATAATGTCTTCATTGAAAGTTTTAAATGATTATACTTGTAGTGTTGATGAGATATGATTAGTGCATGATCTTGAAAATAACTATATTAATTTAGGCTAAGTAAAGGAGAAGGTAAGTTAATTTATAAGACCTCACCACATAGCTATAAAATCAAAAATTGATTCATCATTGAATTTACTAATGACATATAGGTTGGTTATGGTTACTTTCCTTACAATATTAATGGAGAAGTGTTTTAATAAGATTTAGGCCAATTGCCTAAAAGAAAACAAGGAATATTGAGGGATAGAGTTGTACCAATCTAAAGTTTGTCTAGATAATGACATGTGAAACATCCTTAAAAGGAGAGAATCATCAACTATAAGGTAACAAGCATATCTAAACACCCTAATGTGTTGTTGAGGATCTTTCTTGTTTTTAAATTTCATTATTTTTGGAAGTTCCCACTATGAGGGATATGGCCTAATTGGGATGGTAGGATTAATAGGGTTGTTATAAAAAATTTCATACATGAGAATATTTTTATACCTAGAGGAATAAGCTTCTATATTTTACATCTTATTCATGAGGATGTTCATGAGGTCAAGTTGTGTATTGTATTAAGGCATACCCCCTAAGATGTTTTCTTGTAAATGTTTATAGGTGGGGAATAAAGTGTAAAATGGTTGTGAAAGGGAATAACCAATAGAAGTGGTCATGATAGGTTGAGATGTAGCTAAATACTATAGGACTTGAAAGGGTATGTTTTATTGTGGGGAGGAGTAAAGATGAGTGATCATAAAGGATTGTGATGGAGTTAAGTATTGATTAGTCAAGGGAACGTATTATTGAAGAGGCTAACTTAGAGGAACCTATTGTAAAGGTTAGGTTTGAGGATTGAAATCTATGCTTGTTTAGATAGGTGGGATAGTTGTAGGGGTTAAAATTAATAAATTCTAAAGATAATTAATGGGTGGATTAAGCATAAGTTGGCTTTTAATAACATTTTATGTTTTCATAAAAGTTGAAAAAGGGTTATTAAATACTATTGGTGGTGGATTATCTAGGGGTTGTGATACATTGGTATCAAAACATGTTGGAGGTGGATTATTGGAAGAGGAAACCATGGACACAACAAGCACTTCAAGTCACTCTAGGGGCATGCCATATAAAAACTTGGAATATTGGGTTCAAGGGGAAATAAGAATTCATATGGATCGATTACTAAGAAAATGATTGAGGGAAATTGGATTAACATATAATATACTAGAAAAGTCTAGGGCTTTCTATGTATAAAATTAGGGAATGCCTTCCCCCATGGATTTAGGAAAGGTAGGAGGACTTGGTGTGTTCTCTATGGATGAGGATGAGGTATGAGATTCAATTTTTTTCAATGACTGTTATCATGTTACAACCATGTAGCATTGAAAAATAAACAAAGAATGAAATGCAAAGACACACTAAATGTTTTTTTTATTATCTCTTTTTTAGTGAAAGAAAACACACATTATTAAACGTACTTAAAGATTTTTATTTTTTAAGAAAAAAATTTATAATGTTATGGGGTAATGGATTAATGAAGGTACTAATAAATTTTAGTCTAAGGTTGGTTTTAGGTTTTGTTTAAGGCTAGGAACCCCTATATATAAAGGTACATTGAGGCCTGATTCTATGTTGGAAGGAAGTATGTGGATTGGTATTGGAGCTTACCCCATCACTTTACACATTGAAAAAATAAGGATGTCAAGTTATTATCCTTTATACTTATTTTAAATAATTTTTATACTTGATCAATACACTAAGTCAATTTTTCCCTTGGTGATGAAATCCAAGTAGGTCCACCTAGGTAAGAAATGTTTTGATGCTTGTTTTTAATATTACTGTGGTTTGGTTGGGTGTGAGAGAGTGTGACTATCATGATGCATTAATATATTTAAACTAATCTATGTGGATTATATAAATAAGTAGTGAGATGAACACAATTATTATTTTTAACATTAAAAAGGAAAACAATAAATTTGTATTTTCTCTTTTTCGAATACAAACATACAATCAAGAAAATATAGCTAACAAATGATTTCAAAATGAAATATAATAATAATAATAATAATAATAATAATAATAATAATAATAATAATAATAATAATAATAATAATAATAATAATAATAATAATGAGACCTAAGGTCCCACTAGGGATGTCAGAATGTTTTAGTATTTTTCCATTCATTTTTATTAATAAATAAACTTACTAAAAATAGAAATAGTGATACAAGGTTTTAAAGGGATACTTATCATGGAGATTTCACATCATTTATCCAATGAAATGGGAACTCATTGTTGGCTAGGAAGGATTAACTATACACAAGAGACAACTTGGACAAGATTGGATTAATAAGATAGATAAGTGGTCTGTCTAATATTAGATCAATTCCAAGAAGTGGTACACTTCCTTAAGGGGATGCTATTCCCCTATTTTAAACAATTAATAATTTAATTTAATAATATAAATTGCAAAAAATCATATGATAAAATGCAAAACTAAAATGAAATAGATTAATCTATTACATAAATGTTATCAAATTATTCATTCTAATAGGCTATAACTAAATATTCTTGTCCTTGTATTATGTATAATTATTTAGTGAGTATTTATATAGGGGAAAAGGCAATTGTAAAAAGACATAACTCAAAGGTAATAACACTTTGATCTATGAAGAGTAGGTGAAGGACTATGGGTAAATCATGAATGACTCCTAGAAATGTCATCTAGAAAAAAATATTCATGATTTTAAGACTAGAGATAGCTAATTGAAATTATTTTAGACTACTAAACTAACTTCAAATTTTAGAAAGAAACTAAAAACATAGGGATCGATGTTGATTATATTAGAATCAATATCGATATATTGATCGGTGATGATTCCTATGAGGAATCATCATCGATCCTAATAGTGAGGAAAGAAAACTTAGGATGTGGCCTAAATGTGGGATTTAAGGGAATTTAAATGGTTTTAGGAATAAATAATGATTATCTAACTAGAATATGGGTGATCAATATATTGTAAACAAATAATACAAGAATGATAATATATTAAAATGAACAATATATTTACCTCTGAAATGCTTCTAATATTTTAGAAAATTATCATGTTGATGGGGACATGCTTAACCTTTGAATGAGTGTGGATGGATTGAGATAGGTGTGGAATTATTCTATAGGTATTCTAAGGAATTTTATATAGCATTATAGTGTATGAATTTAGGATCCATTTTCTTGAGGATGTTCTGAGCTTAAATCAATATCGATCCTAATAGGATCAATGATGATCATAGGGATTGGTGTCAATCCAATCTAAGTTTACCATGTTCATTTAAAAAACTCTAATTCACAAGGTTAAACTTAATCTATATTATTTTTAAATGGAGTTTGGCTAGTGAAAGGTTGTTAAGAGGTTAAAATAACCTACGTCTAATAAATTTGGGGAGATTTGACTAGATTTAGGGAGGGTTAATTAGTTACCTAGGTAAAAAGTAATTAGTAAGATTAATTACGTGATGTAAGATGGTAATGGTAAAACTACATTAAATAAGGTAAAAAAGGATGGGGAAGGGGTAAGACACATATATTAATACTAATATAATAGTGTCAATTCTTAGTTTCTAAACACCCTAAGTAGTTTATATTGAATACCTTGAGCTTATTTATGTTTGGTAATAGATACTAACTCAATAAAAACTTGCTACTTTTCCATCATACCTTTGCCTTCATAATCTTGATTATCCATCATTATATCAAGAATAGTATAATTTTTAATTTTATAATAAGTATCAAATTCATCATTGTACATCCATGATTCATCATCAGCTTTGATATGTTATTATTATTGTGTAGTGGTTTTAACAAAATAAATAGGTCCTTTTTTATGAGAGTCATTTTTACTATGTCATTCCATTTTGATAATATTCACTTTGAGCCTACTATGTGATTTAGGTGTTTTAGGAAAAATGGCTATATGAAAAGCAATGCCATTTTGGTATCCACCATGGACTTTGTCTATAATGGTAAAATGGTTAGATATTTGAAGAGGTAGTCTAGATGAATTAGATGCAAGGCTAATTGGATCCACATAATATGAATTATAAGGTTAAATAACTACCTCTTTATCCTTTTTACATACATGCTCTAAAACAATGAAATAATTGTATCTTTCATATTTAACTTCAAGATGTTTATAATACTAGTATGGCTGAAAATCTCTGGTATGGTGAAATCTAAGCTTGAGTGAGGGAATTTGGTACACTAATTTATATTTTAAGGTAATGTACATACTTCATGTACCCAAGTTTTCCAAATGATTAATTTTTACAATGGTTCTAGGTATAGGACATGGTAAAGAGTTTTGTGGGTTAGAGTCCCAACAATAACATGCAAGTAAATGGTGCCCTATAGTTCTCTTTCCATATTATCATAGGATTTTATGGTTATAATATCTAGTTGAATATATGCTACTATGTATCCCAAATGTTTGAATAGATTAAAAGTTACAATATTCAAACATGAATCATTGTCTATGAGGATGCCCTTGATCTTATGCCTGGAAATGACTACCTCTATATAAAGTGGGTTAGTGTGAATAGGACCAAAGGGTGACATGTTAATTTTTTCAATTGTGAGATAATATCCTAGGGCCAAATTATTCACAAGTGTTTAGAATTTTTTAGGATAAATGTCACTTGGGACCTTAGATTAGCTTAAAAGAGCACTCAATATAATTTTGTGGGCATGTAACTTATGCAGAAGATCTAAGATATAAATATGCACTGGTGCCTTTTTTAATTATTCCAAAACATGATATGTCTTATCATTACAAAAATTAATTGGCTTAGGTTTTTGATGTAGAGGAACTTCAATTTGATTATTAGAGGAATATGGTGTAGGTTGTTGTATTTTAACCTTGAAAGGTCAATTTTTGATAATGCAATCCTAATTTGGTGAGGGGTTACTATAATTAGAATAAGGGTTTGGGATGGTAAATCTTGGTCATTGGCTAACATTAATTCCAAGTCAAACTAAAAGAGGATTAATGACATATGGGAAGGATGTCATAAAATGGATGGTGGTGGATGTTGGATATTAGCTTAGGATTGATTTTGATAGTGGTGATATGCCCACTAGTAATGAAACCTACAACAATATCATAGTTGTATGGGACATTATTATAGATAAGTTGGTTAGATTAGGTCACATAACCTTGATTATGATTGTTTTTACTACTATTGTTGATTTTGTCAGTGATTTTAATTATTAGGAGGCCTATTCTAACTATGATTATTGGCTTGATGTTGATTTTGATGTTTATTATTAGATTTATACTCTAAAAAGGGGGTTTATTAGATACCAAATTTTGATTATACGTGGGAAAAACATTATCTAATTATAATTATCCATTTTATAACAAATATTGGATGAAGTGGTGAAGCTGCACACATCTATGAAAATAATGACCTATAACCTAATGATATTCATAGAACTCATGTTCTCTATTCTAGTTAGGTTTAGGTTAGACTTCTACAAATGGTTTTGGAAATGGATAAATGATCATGTTAGATACAAACAAATTTTGGAACACAACCTCGATATGTTCACAAGGATCACTAAAAACTCTATTTTGGTACTGACCTCTTTTTAAATGTAGTCATTGGAAAGTAAGTGGTTGAATAGGTGGGGTTACTTGAGAAGATGGTGGTTACACCATTGTTACATTTTGAGATTTGGCTACCCCATCTCCTAAAACATTTTTGTTCATATTGAATGTTTTAGCATTTTTAGATGTACTTGATTGAGATAGTGTCAAAGTCAGTGTCTAAACCTTTTTCTAAATTTAATTTTTAGAATATACTTTGATCACTCCCTTATAAATAAGGGATTATTTTTTTTGTAGTCATTTGGTGATAATATCTTCAAATGTGTTTGTATAATGAAGTATAAGATTATAATTTTTGCCTATTTGTAAATTGGCTATGAAAACTATTGTCAATTATTTATTGGGGAAATTATGTGGGAATCGGTTGGCCAATGCATGACACCATTATATTTATCTATCAAAACTCTCTCCTCCTCTTTGTTTGGCATGAAAAAAATCAACCATAGTCACCTCATGCTACAAATTTTAGGAAAAGTGTTTCACAAATTTTTTATATAAGTCATTAAATCTATCAAAAATTTTGATGGGTAGATGGATAAACCACTCCAAAACTTGCCTAGATAAACTATAAGGAAACAAGAGAAGCATGTACACACTATTGTATAAAACTTATTTACAAACAATAATTAATTATTTCAATTGTTATTTTGGATCACCCTTCCCTTTTTATTTATCAAATTTGGTCATCTCAAAATGATGCAAGAATGGGATTTGAAGACAACTTATGTCAAAGGGATAAAAACATATGTCATCTGACTTAAAATTTTTACCTTGATTTCCTTCTTGGATGGTATAAATTGAATATTTTACCTCTTGTTAGTCCTAAAAAGTGGGAACATATTGAAATGGATCAATTACATGTTATTAGGTATTCATAGATGGATTACCTTAACCTAGTACAATGGTAGTATGGGGTATTGGGGGATTTTTATCTGATTGGTTCTACTAGGAATGTTCACCACTTGATTAGGGTTATATTTTTTATAGGGAATTATTTTTTGGTAAGGTACTTGATGTTGAGTGTAAAACTAATCTAGAGAGAATTGTGGCTTGAATGGAAAAATATTTTGTTTGCGATTGAATAATATTTGTGTGGAATGGAAGGGAACCTATTGTTGATTCATATGAATATATTTTATGACATTAACTTATTTCTAGTTAGGTGGAATACATTTTTGGATTGAAGAGGAATATTTTTGACTAGTAAGAATGTTATTTTGGTCTAAAAATATATATTAGGTGTAGTTTCCACTTTTTGGGGTGGAGGATTGGTCACCACTTGTTAAGGTCGGAAATTGGTTACCGGTTGTTGATGTGGGAGATTTCTCACTACTTGTTGAAGTGGGTGATTGGTTACCACCTATTGGAGTTGAGGATTGGTCACCAACTATTGGGGTGGATGATTAGTCACCACTTTTTGAAGTGGGGTATTATTATCAACTTGATTTTGTGACTCAAGTGTGCTTATAATCAGTTATCATAAAGTATTAGAAGAAAGGATTTATTGGTGAGTTGGAGGAATGTTTTTATAGATTTGGGATAACACTTGATGTGGATTGGGATGCATTGGTTGAGAATTATCAATCACATACTGGGAAGAATACATGAGGGAATTCAAAATCAAGATTAGCCAACAAATTAATTTCAGTTATATGTGTGTTAAACAAGTCTATAATGGAGATGTTACTAGGAGATAGGTTGATGTTGGGTGTTATATAGACTAGCAACTTTATTTTTGGTTTGGTTGGTGAATTCATCTCTATAAGTGGTAGTTTTTGAATGTCAATACTAATTATAAATTTAGCTAAAGTAGCCAAGACCTAAGTATCATGTTATATTTGAGAGGTGTTAAATTGGCTTTGTGAAGGTGAGTCAACAAGTTGACCTTTTCCTTTAATAGATGTTGCAAGGGATTTATTAGAGGTTATTACAAGGGTATTAATTTGCTTATAAGTGGATTAACTATTTGGTGATGTCAGGGATGTCTCTTAAGGAAATATAACCAAATATTACAAGTTTTATGCTAGAAATCTAGATAGAAATTTAACATTGAGTTCTAATAGTCCAACAAAGTTTTCAAGTTTATTATCAAAGAGGTGTCATGTAAATTGATTATGTACATAATCAACACTAGATTACATGTTTGATAAGTATATTTTGGTTTTATCCATGTTTTAATAGTGGATGAAATACTTGGGAGGTATTGTTAGTTTTATCCCTTATTGGAACTGGATGGTATATTTGTGTCATATTGTTGGTTTACCTCTTATTTGATAAAATAATCATATCCATATGTATTTTAAATCACATCCTCATTTAAATATGGGTTATAGATAGTTCCACTACAATTATACTTTGGCATGTTTGGGTTTATGATATTTGTCTTGAAATAAGCTTAAATGTTTGAAATTACTCTAAATTCATAATGTGATTTTGATCAAAATAGGATTAAATGTTTTAAAATTAACCTGATTTGGTTTCATTAAAGTTAACATAAAAGGATAAATATCTAAATCAAAGGTGTGTCTATAAAAAATTTTAAGCAAAATGCACATGTGAACCAAATTTGTCTAGGTATACCAAATGTTATCAAATGTATATTTATTTACTAAGGCTTAAAGTGCTTGATATTTTAATTATGAACATGTTTAACCTTGTATTTTATCTTGAACCATGATTAGTGAATGTAGAGAATAAATTCATTTGTTTAAGAACTGTGAACTTGGAATGTTTGATGTAGACTGTTTGGTCAATTTACAAATTTTTTGACCTTAGGATTTGAGAAAGTATGATTTCTAATATTGGATTAGTTTTAAGTTATGTAAACATTGGATCTAAGTTATATTTTATACAATGTTTGATCAAATTTGAACTAGGTTTCAACTTTATGAAAATAAGGGTTTGACCTTTAGATTTGGAACTAGAAATTGACTATGTTTGACTTTGGTATTAGAACTAGAATTAGAATTTAGATTAGGTTTGGAACTAAAAATATGAAATAATGACAATTTTCAAACAATAAATTAGTCATTATTTTAAAATTTTATTTGAATTTATAAATTAGAACTCGCTTGAGACTAGAATTTAGTTCAAATTTGGTAGCCTAATGATGTGGTTTAGAAAACAATGGTATGTTTTTGGACAGGTTCAACAAGACATCTATAAAGAGTATTTTTTTAATTTGAAAATGGATAGAGTAACACCTCTTTGTGTAGGTATAGCATGACCATGTTTTGGATTTTAGTTTTGGACTTGATTTTTTGTTGGATTTGATTTTGAATATAAACAAGCTTTTGACATGATAATCAAGCATCAACACACAAACATCACAGTGATATTAATAATTGATGTATGATTAACATCCTATTGATCATTAAATATATTTTCCTTTAAGAGTATTAAAATTTTAAGGGTTAATTGAATACTTAAATTCAATTATGGTGGTGTTTTAATCCCACCCTTTTCTCAAAGTTATATATGTGTAAGGAAATATTTTGGGGTTATTACCTTTGCACCCCTACTTCAATGAAATATTATATTAATATATTCATGGTATGGTATTATCCCTTCATGACCACTTCATCTGTTGTATTTTAGAGAAGTGATATTAAATTTATTTTGGACTACTTAAAATTTTACTTAGATTTCTAGATGGTCCTTGAAGGCCTCAAACCAATCAAAGAAGAGATCCAAGTGTCATTATGTTTATAGAGGATAAATACCCTATCTAAGAGGCCTTATATTCCCTAATGATGATGTCTAATGGCTTAACATTTAGAGTTAACATGTTTCTTTCATGAAACCCTTTATGGGTATTTTTGTTAGGCCTTAATGACACCTACAAATAATGTATATCCCTCCTAGATGTATAAGGTTGGTAAAAATGCTAGGTGTTGAAATCCTAGTTGTTGTGCCTTAAAGGCCCATGAGAAGGAAATGACACCCAATCATGTAGCCTAAAATAAAAAGGAAATGTATCACCATTTTGATTCATATGAATCCCACTAAGAGCAATCAAAGAGTATACTTGGTGAATTTCTTGAGATAAAATAAGTAGTCATCTTCACATTTATGGGTCACCCCATTGATGGGAGAGCATACACATTAAGTAATAACACAACATAAAATTAAAATAAGATGAATGCAAATAAATAAATGTCGTATAAAAGAACAAGTTTTTAAGCCTAAAGTGAAATTGTGTGTTCTATTTATGTCCAAATTGAAGTGTTTACAAAAGAAAATATACTTTAATTTTTATATTTAAAATACACTCTTTTGGATAATTTCCCACAACAAAGGTGATTATAAGGTTTCAAATGTGCCTTTTAGATCAACAAGGAAGTCAAAAGATAAGTTTGTTTAAGTCTCTATATTTTTTTTACACAATGTGAAACCACCATTGATTAGAGTGATATCATTGGTTTCTACAAACACAAGTCATAATTATTTATTAGAAAAACCATTGATTAACAAAGATAAGCTACCAAATAAATTTATGAAAATATTAAGAATCATAACCACTGAAATGTAGGTCAAAACTATCGAATAAATTAATAAAAATGATGAAGAGGGTGAAACCATTGAAAAATAGGAACACAGAGAAATATTACCAAATGTGAAACCACTAAAATAAAAGGTGAATCCACCAAATAAATTGGTGAAAATGGAAAAATTACCAATTACAATAGCCTCTAAAATGATAGAAAAAAATAGAAAATAAGGGGGGAAACTATCAATTTCAATGAAACTGCCAATTTTAGGGAGTGAAACCACTAAAATATAGGCAAAACTACCATTTTCACTTGGGATGGAATTTTAAAAATGTTGGATAAAAATAATAATAATAATTAAGACAATTTATAGATTAGTTATTTCAATTAGTATAATGTAGAAGACCTATAAGATTTTGTGGGGTGTGTAGGGTCCCACTAGGTATGCCATTATGTAGATCAAGAATCTAAAGAGTGTAAGTTCAATTGTTAGTAAATGAAATTAAAAAAACATCAATAACATAACATTAAAATCCTAATCCCTAGGATTTATCAAGGTCAAATAAGAGATTGATCAAATAGAAAGCAAACAAACACCATTATACCTTATTTGGAGACTTATTTACTTGTTAGTTCAAGAAGTCTTGTGCTTGGCTTGTAGAACTAGAGGTCTTTGTAAATGTTGACTCCATGCATGGGAAACATTTCCCCTTGACTACTCTTGGATTGGCTTGAGAATTTTACATGAAAATGTTGAATCTCTAGTGTGATTTTGGCATAGTAAGTTTAGTTCAAGAGAGATTATATATAATGGAGGTGAAGGCCTTAATTTATAGAATTTTGTTTTAAATTTGAGCCATTGATCTAAAATAAAGATTAATGGTGGAGAGGGAGTCCTCAAATTCTTTATTTCATACATGGAGTGTGTAATAAAATCCATTTAAGACATTTTTGGAGTGTGGAATGAAGTTTATAAGAAAAACACAATTATTGGTCCTTTATGAGTGTGTCATAGGCCATGTATGTAAGTGATAATTATGTAAGAGGCCTTATAAAAGGTATAAGAGAATTTGTAAGTGTCCATGTCATAGACCACTTTTCAAACACTCCACTCAATTTGATTGAATATCTTGTATGATGTCACTGAAGTGAGGTAATAAAGCAATTTTGATTTATGAAAATAGGATAATTCTAAAAGATATGGAATGTCCTATTAGATGAATATTGTGATTGATTAAGTGGGATTAATTAATAATTATAATAATAATGTTATTTATAAATGTTCTTTGCTCATAAAATATTCATTTTATTTCCTTGTGATAACACTTACAAAGGGTTGACTTGACTCAAGATGCACTTAATAATATTAATGTTGTAATATGATCCATTGCCCCAGTTTGGGATGTGTCACTATGATTTCTAATAAAATAGGTAATTATGTGGGTAAATTGGATCAAATTATTATTTCCATTTAAATTTTGTGTATTTTCATAATTTCATTCTAATTATAGTTTAGAAACATAAGTGGTTAAAATTAAGTGTCTACAATTATCTCCATGTATTTGGAGGTGTTGGTCTAGCCCATGACATCATCCATGGATTGGAAGGAGATCTAAGAATATAGTTATTTGGGTTTTGATTATAAGAAAAATTATTCCCTTGTATTTGTATATAATTTATCTCTTCCATTGGTTATATAATATATTTAAATTAATTATTAAGGACATAACAAAGGATATACTTATTTGTGTCATGGTAATTTGCATCAAAAATACCATATATATATGCCATGTCAAGAGGGCAATCTCAGAGGGATATTTCAACCTACATTTTGGATAATACATATCTAAGGGTTTAGTAGTGCATAATATTTTACCTAGAAGCCATCTAATGTGGTGTTTAATTAAATTAAAATTTTTGTTTTAATATTTGTAAACTCCTCTATGAAATATGCTACATCATTGCTTCTTTTTCATATTTTCAACTTCCTAAAACTAGCCCTTGTTTTTGAGTAGTTCCTACATAGTTCAAAAATATCATTGAGACCAAGTTTATTTACATCTCCTTTTCCTATCAGGTTCAAAGATTCATAAGAATCATAATAAAACACTTTCAAGAAAACTATTTTTCTTAGCTTCTCATCCAATTCATATCCACACCTTCTAAGGACAAAAAGGAAATGGTCAAGATATTCTTCCATGTTTTTATGTGATTTTTATTTTATATGCAATAATTCTTCTTTTCTATCTCATACCATACAATAATATTTATATTTATCTAAGAATATATTTTCCATTTATTTCCATGTGTGAATGGATTTTTTTTTTAATCCCATAAACAACCTCATATATGAATGCTTGAGTATTGAAGGAAACAATTTCAACTTCTCATTATCAATTTTGTAGTTATAGGCCTAACATAATACCTTGAATTCAAATAAGAATTGGTTAGGGTATTATATTTACATTCCCCTAAAGGTAGGTAATATATATTAAGATAATTTTTCATTGGATCATTTTCATCTGGATCTAGGATAATAAGATAGGTAAAGGTTATCGATGTCAGTTGAGCTCTACCTGTTTCAGCCTTATTTAGTGGATTTACTATGTTTCTTATAATGACTCATATTAATTCTTAATATATGTTTTAAATATTCTTCTTGGAGGTGTTAAATCATCATAAGTGGCTATAAGGCTTCTTGATTGAGATTTAATACTTTGGTTTACAATATTTTTTAATCTAGATTGTTTCTTTTGAAAGGATGAACCTATATCTAGGGAGTGTTCCAGAAGTTTAGGCAAGGCTAACTATGGTTCTTCCTCAATAGTTTAAAGTTATTTTCCAAGAAGGTATATTAATACACTTTCTTATTTTGACCTACTGGTACTTATGTTTTTTTGGGGTTCTTAGGAATGTATCTTCACTTTAAATTTATTTTTCTATTAATAATTTTTTTTATGGGAAGTTTTTATTAATCAACTATTAGTTTAATATTATATACCCTACTAACATCTATAAAATCCCTAAAAAAGACACTAAAAAATATGAAGGTAGTTGTGTCCTCTTAATTTAGATTAATATGTCATGTTAATTGGGGTGGTGTCCATTAAAATCAATAATAATTTATGCAAAATGATGACTAACAATTGTCTATTTTGGGTGAGATGTAGATCATTTAATTCTAAGGTTCTATTTTACTTCCATGAATTGAAAACTAATCTATTACTTTTGAAATCAAACACACTTATTAAATTGGAAGTACTAGGAATGGAAACACACTTTATAGAATTGAAATTGCATTAAAGGAAACATACCTTTAGTCTATTTGTAAAAAAATTAATTTCATGAAAACAAACACACTTTTAATTTAAGTTACTAAAATGTAAACTACTAAAATGAAAATAAAAATAATTTATTTTATGGAAAGGGAAATTATTTAGAATTAAAATGTTGAAATTAATCTTGCTTGAAATACACATATTAAGATAAAATCATGTAATTGAGACATATAACCCAATAATTTACATAATACAATGGATGAAAAACTTTAAGACACACCACAATATGAAAAAACATATAAATACTTAAATATATCATGCTTATTTAATTAATTGGCCCTTTTTCTCCTTAAAAATATGATTAGAACGCTATTATATTTACAAAAACTTCATAAAATCAATTTCTTGTTACTTATGAAAATGTTTACAATTATGGAAATGAAAAGTCAAACGTGATCTTACTATACTTTAGTTATGTCTTTATCTACTATCCTCTACTCAAAAGGACATTATTTATATATCATGACATTTTACAATACCTGATAAGAATAGATAGTAACCTAACAAGTTCAAATGTAACTAAGATCTTGCTTATTCCAAAATAATATCATAACAAAATGCTTTCCACTTTCCAAGGAAAACTAGTGAAAAGTGTTGAATTTAGTTTCACACATTATCCCATGTCTTCTTTAAATTACAACTTATTTTTTAGTTTTTATCCATTTGAAAAACAATTCTAGTACCAAATCAAAACATAGTACTTATAGTCATTCATAAGGAAACTTATATAAATATCATGGCTAAAAATAGAGATACTATCTTCAGAAACTATATATATATATATATATATATATATATATATATATATATATATATATATATATATATATATATATATTATAATTATTTTTCAAAACATACTAGACTACTTATTATCAATCATGTTTGTACTTGAATAAATGTATAATTCTTAGGTGTTCTTTGCCAAACTTCTTGAAAGTCTTCAGAGCCAGTCTAGTCATCTTTGGAGCTAGACTAGTGATCTCTGGAGCTAGTCTAGGGATCTTTGAAACTGGTCTAGACTGGTCCTTAGGAGTTTTAAACTACTAAAACATGGTATTTGACTATAATAAATTATTATATCATATGTATGTATGTATGTATATATATATATATATATATATATATATATATATATATATATATATATATATATATATATATATATATATATATGTATATGTATATGTATATATATATATATATGTATATATATATATGTATATTATATATATACATATATATATGTATATATATATACATATACATATATACACATATATATATACATATATATGTATAATATATATATATACATATATATATATATATACATATATATATATATACACACACACACACACACACACACACACACACACACCACACACACACACACACACATATATAAATAGTGTATTTCCCATTATAATGTTATAATAAAGTGGATTGAATAGGTAAAAATAACTTGTATAGAATAAATAAAGTAAAATACTCATTTTATACTTTGAATTACAATGAATTCTATTATGAACATCCAAACCCACTCAAAAAAAATACTTTTAGCTAAAAAATAAGGTAATTACTTAGATATAATGAACCATTTTATAGACTCATCATTTCTAATTGCACAAAAATCATTATCATAATGACCATAAATGTGATAATAGTGGTAATAAGTTCTAATTTTGTCCAATTTATTGTTGAAATAACAATGACTAAGGAGGGGGGTGAATCTATCTTTAAAACATTCAATCAATTCCACTTAACATTCATTAGCCATTCATACAAACATATAGATCAATCAAATCACAAGCAACCATACATTTGAACATGAAACACAAGAACACATCACATATGTGGGAAACCCTTAAGGGGAACAAACCCACTAAATTATAAAAATGGGACTATAGTGCTACAAGACAAAAATTAATTTTAGTGAAGAGCACCAATTCCACATGGATCATGAACCCCAACCAGTCAAACCCCACTTGATTAGGCTTTAACAAGCACCCACTTACAAGGAGGCACCAACCCCATAAATTACATAGCACCAACTCATC